>JAFMSR010000016.1:36432619-37032619 GCA_022818135.1 Saxidomus purpurata
GTGTCAACATGTTGCAGTTTGAACTCATTCACTGCCCAATTTATCCAGTGTTTTACATGCATTTGTGTCCACTGCATTGGATCTGAAATCAGAGAAAACAAATACCCTGCTAAAAAAAGGTCCTTTTCTTTACAATAACATTAGAAAACAGATCTTTACATCATCGTTTACAGTTTGAGGTTTATTAGTCTAAAATCTGTAACTGTCAGAGACACTCACACTCCCAATTTGTCAGACAGAATAAGATAGGTTACTATGACCTTTCCACCAACCTCAACTTAAATAGGTCACATACACTTCACATCATGGTGGTAATGTGCATAAAATTTAATTGAAGTATTTCTATCAATTCACTGAACACAAGATTTCTCCTATATCTACAGTAAAGTTGTGCTGCTTAAGTGCTTATTCCATAACATTTTTGGTATATGAATAATACCCATCAGATTGCGACTTTTTGCAGATAAGCTTTCAAGATTAGGAAAAACTTATCAACCAAAAGCTGTTGTACTAATAACTATCAGCATGCATTTTATTAACTTACAGGTGTCATTTATTGGTGCATTTTTCACTTTCTTCTTAATCACTTTGAGAAAAAATACATTCAATTTCAATTTCTGACTGATTTTGTTAAGATTTTTTTTAGTTGTACATGTGGTATGTTGTATATTTTTAATTTTGAAAATACATGCTTAACCCTGCTGGCTCTTGGAAAGTACCAGGGACCATATTCATATGTTTAAAATGTATCTAAAGAAATATATCACACAAGATTTTATGCACTTCTCAACAACATACAATGTCATATATTTCATGCAACTCACCATATGGTATTTTTAAGCGTTCCTGTTCTCTTCTGAAATTTTGGTCGACTATCCATCTAGTGATGTTTTCTGTTTCATCTGCTGGTACAACAACTTTCGCTGATGATGATGTGGTCGTTGCTGCAGGACCTTCAACAATTCAAATAATTAGATATCATGGCAATTTGATATACTCTAAAAATTCATGTTTCTAAACCAAAAAGTGTGTATGTTAAACAATCAGGAATTTTTCACATGTGTGGACACTCCAGCAATGTATTATAAAGAACTGTTAATTTTACAGATCTATGCATACCAGTACTTCTCAGCTGTTTGAGTTGCAATATATTTCATTATGATCTTCAAACCTACATTCAAACCCAGACCAATTCGTACTCCACCTCCCCTTGATTTCAATCCTTTTTTTGCTAAATTCAATGCATTTTCAAAATCTGAAACACACTTTAAAAAAAATGTCAGGTTTTTCATGATTCTGTGGGAACCCTGTGCTACACAGTGGTTAGACATGCATAAAGTACCTGTTTCAAAATGATTGTTCAGGACTTTCTTTCAATAGTAAAACACAGGCCGTAAATTAGGTAAAGTGACATGTTTTAAGCATTCAGGACCAGTTTCTCAAGCCTCTCTGTCAGTAAAACATCTTTTGTATTTCTACTGAAACTGCTGCAGAATGCAAATGCCGACAATAAATGCAGTACATACTTGATTCAACTATGTTTGATTCTACCTCTTCTGCTGGCTTCAGGATATCAAGTATGTTGATCTTTGGTTTCATTCCTGCAAATATAATCAAAGAACATGTAATATGCATGTGAAAGCAACTTACAAAGCAGGTGAAAAACAACAGCATTTAACCATTAAAACAAAGTATCTAAAACAAAATTCATTTGCAGAATTCAAATCGTAGAACTGCATCATCTTTACTTTAAATGTTGCATGAAATCAAGACTTAGTTGAAAAGTCTCACTAATGAGTCAACATAGCCTGTGTGTATATAGCTCTATATCCTGTATTAAGGAATGTAACGTCAGCAATTACTGAAATCTATACTACACTGTATAACAAATATTATCCAATTTACAAAACATAAATTTATCAATTCATTCAATGAAAATGCATATTTAACTTAGCTTCCATCTGATAATTACACAAAAATAGCTAAGATATCATTTGGTTTGCCATAATAAATGTCTATGAACTATAATAAATAATTATCATCTTCAAGGACCTAAATAATGATAAACATACACACTGAAAGAAATTGTTTCAAAGTAAAGCAAAAATTACTATTAAAGCAAAACAAAACTAGTATAAAAAGCAAATTGTTTTGCATTTAAGTGAATGAATTACCTGGCTGAGATTTAACCTCTAAATTGATTTGTACCATCCCCTCTCCCTGTACACACTGGTCTACCAAACTCTTCCTTGTGTCAAGCTGAAGCAATATACCAGTAATATATGCATTGTTCATACATATTCTTAATAGGTAAAAGAAAAATGTGATGCACTAAATCCAGTAAACTGAACAACTACAAGAGCACTTACATCTACACTTTTCCTACCCCAAAACAGGTTAAGAAATATTCAAAATAATAGACATTGTACATGGCAATGATTAACTGCTGTGCAGCCGTGCCAAACTGAGCTAAAACCAGGCAGTTAATGTTTAGGTGATTTGTAATATGAGTCAATCAGTATTTTCATCACAAAAAGCTTTAAACAAGATGCTATAATTTAACACATTTTTTCCCCCAAGATGTAAACAATATAAAATTTGATGGTCGACCACGTAACAGTTGTAACTCTATATGATTATGATATAGAGTGTGTGACACAAAGCCCAGAAGTTTCTTTTTACACACAGCATGGCTATTTTTATCTCTAGATAGGAAACAATGAAAGATAGTTACTGGAATGCTGTCTTGATGATTATTATATAGAGTAACAACCGTTTCTCACTCAACCATCAAAATCTAGATGTGGACTGAGTGTATACACATGCTGAACTTGATCCATACATATACACTGAGTGGCAGCCCAAAAGTTTCTTTTTACACAGCATGGCTATTTTTTATCTCTAGATAGGAAACAATTTAAGATATTTACTGGAATGCTGTCTTGGAGGTAAAACTGATGGTCTGATAGTGAACACTGTAACCGCAGTTCTAACAGCTGTTTCAATGTAGCTAATGGTTCAGCTATGTCCATATGCTGTATGATTAAGTTTTGGTACTGGGGGGCGGGCAGCTGACCTACTATCTCTTCCTGTATTACAACACTGAAAAGAAAATGATTCAAAGTAAGTTTAGACACAACCATTTTATTTTCATTTTCTTTACAAGATATGTATTCCATCTTCAAAGAGACAGACATCAAACATAAGTATTTCTATTATTTCAAACTGACTATACTTGCGATGTTTTACAACTGCTTTAACTACACATTGCATAATCATGTTACATTTGCTAACCATAATTTTGTATAGTTATGTTTCTGTTTTGGTCATTCCTATCAAGTCTTGTCAAAATTCAAACTGCACAGAAACAAAAACAAGTTTTGTAGGAGAAATACAATAAAAGTCTGACTTACTTGTCAGAGAGTGCCTGAACATCCTGTGGGTCATGTATGATCTGTGAATCATCTTGAATGATCTGTGACTCCTCCACTTCCAAATCAGGGTTCTCCTGCACATATACATGTATATATATTTATCAGGGTTTGTAAAAATGGTTTAAAGCTATGCAGTGACAAACAGTAACTTTTATAACTTTTAATGTTAACTACTAAAGTCTACTATTCTGGTCATGCTCTCATTTTTTTAAAGAGTTTAAGAGTGATTAATCTCAGCTATATTGCTCCACATAAGACATTACACATGCAGGCTATACTTTCCTGTTCTTCCATAAATTAAAAGCTGACAAGAGACTGGAATACAGTATTAAAAGTTTACATCTTATGGAGTGACTTCTGTTACACGACACGATTTTCTCTGTAACATTCAAATGCAGGATCATGAACAACACTTCACCCTTGGAAAAGAAAAGAAAAATGAAAGACTGTCAAACCTGTATTCCTGCAACAACTATATGGCTTTCATCAACCACCCCAGTGTCATCATCTCCCATCTCTACCAGTCTCAGCCTTTTCTGGTCTGGTTCTGTGACCATATCGTCAACATCTCCCTCCAGCCCATTATGCTCCAGCTCTCTCTTTACAGCTAAAATGGTCCAATTGTCAATGATATTTACAATGGCAAAATAACTGACCTGCTTATTGTATCGTTCCATTATATTAAAAAGATAACAAGAGCTGTCACATGACAGCACGCTCGACTACTCGAAAGGTTGTTGGTAAAATGGGTTTTTTGTCAAAGAACAGGAGTATTGTGTAATTGTCTGTAAGAATTAAGGTCAAAGATATGAAACTTGTTCAAAGACCTTTGTAAATGTACATTACATTCAAAGCCTTACTCTGGATTCTGTAAGCCAAGTGGAGGGAGGAGGGGATAATTTCAAAGAAATACATAACCTTGTAAATTTGATCATGAATAACTTTGTAACTTTTCAAAATTGAAATGTATAGAATTAAAAAAGCATGACCGCTGCATGCTGCATAATTATTCTATGATATTTCAAAAGAAAGCCATTTCGAGTATTTCCATGTTAATCTGGTAAAAACTGTGACAAAATTCTAAGTTAAAAGGGGCATAAATGTCAAAAATCAAAAACATTGGTGAAGATGTTGACAGTAAACATACATTTTAAGTCCATAAAAAAAAATTAAAGTTAAAAAGGGGCATAAATCTGTCAAAAATCAAAACAGAGTTATGGGGATTGTTTCCTCAGATGTAGATGTTGATGGTAGACACATACTTTGAGTTTCAAGTCAATACCTTTGATAGTATTCAAAACATTTGACTTTATAAAATCTTTTACCAAATATTCTAAGTTAAAAAGGAGCATAAATCTGTCAAAAATCAAAACAGTTATGGGGATTGTTTCCTCAGGTGTAAATGTTGATTGTAGACACATACTTTGAGTTTCAAGTCAATACCTTTGATAGTATTCAAGATATTTGAATTTATAAAAATATAACAAAAAAATCTACGTTAAAAAGGGACATAAATCTGTCAAAAATCAAAACGGAGTTATGAGGATTGTTTCCTCAGGTGTAGATGTTGATGGTAAACATACAGTTTGAGTTTCAAGTCAATACCTTTGATAGTATTCAGGATATTTGACTTTATTAAAAACTTTAACAAAAAATTCTAAGTTAAAAAGGGGCATAAATCTGTCAAAAATCAAAACAGAGTTATGAGGATTGCTTCCTCGGGTGTAGATGTTGATGGTAAAGATATATTTTGAGTTTCAAGCCAATACCTTTGATAATATGCAAGATATTTGAATTTATAAAAAACTTTAACCAAAAATTCTAAGTTAAAAAGGGGCATAAATCTGTCAAAAATCAAAACAGAGTTATGGGGATTGTTTCCTCGGGTGTAGATGTTGATGGTAAAGATACATTTTGAGTTTCAAGTCAATACCTTTGATAGTATTTAAGATATTTGACTTTATTAAAAACTTTAACCAACAAAGAAAGGGGCAAAACTGTCAAGGGGGGGGGGGAAAAACAGAAGCTTCCTCGGGCGTAGATGTTGAGTGGGGGGGGGGGGGGGGGGGGGGGGGTTTTTTTTTTTTTTTTTTTTTTTTTTTTTTTTTTTTTTTTTTTTTTTTTTTTTTATAAAATTTTAAAAAAAGGGGGGGGGGGGGCGAGTGCAATAGTCTCCTTATTCTTCGAATAGTCGAGCTTAAAATTAATATTTGTGAAAAGGTATGAAAACTGTCTGACTTATTTACCTTGTTTTGAAAACACCATATATTGAATATAATTATATTGATCTCTATTTCTAGAGTGTTCGTAAAAATGTCTCTTTGAGTCTTTCGTCTTGGCAGATGGTTACATTGCTGTCACATTCTGAAGGGTCTTGTGGCTTTGGTGAATTGTTGCATGATCGGTACGGCGAAAGTTGTAAGGGTGATAGGGGTTCACCCACTGACATTTCTTGAGTGATTTTGTCACAGGCTAAAGATGGCTTGAAATAACATTAAACTGTACAAACCCATTGTAAGATATCCGTCATCGCCGACTGTCACTGTCACAGCACTGTCATCCACTAGATCTGCCATAGCAGATTAAAACCTGAAATCAAAAGGAAATGAAAGCACTTACAGGCAGAGAAATTATAAGTTTGACAGAAAAACATTATAGTATTCTTGTTCTTGTCTAACATTTACATTACTATATCTTACATTTTTGCAAAACCTTAATTGTTCAAGGGTGGACAAGATACAGTTCTGAGACACTTTTCACATTATTACGTCGAACTTTAACAAATTGCAGAACAAAGAAAATATTGCATATACAGTATCGTGACACAAGCAAAACATCCTTAAATAAGAACTACGTTTGCTTAAAAGTAAACATTTACAAGTCATATTTTACCAGTTACAAAGCACATTCACCAGTTTTGAGCGACATCCTGTTCTGCTCTTCCGTGAAAATTCATAAAAAGGCCATTTATGGAGAATTCTGGTATACATTGTACCTGTCAATTATTTCAGACATTTTACAGTCCAGCAAAGCTAACAAAAGCCGGGTTTGCAAAAATATGTGACAAAAAAAGACTATTATTGTAACATAACAAATAAATGCTGGAATTGTTTCTTTACTGATGGAAGCCTAAATATTTATAACAATTCAGCTAACAGATCATTAGTTAATCAAATCCCTAAGTTTCTGGCAAAATTTTGAGGGGAAATTATTGTTAAAACTGGGGAAGAATTTTTTATCGGCCACCAAAATAGATAAAAATGTGCCCTGTAACTCTTTCTATGATCTTCTTTACGTATTCATATTAAACAATAAAAAGCTTTGATTTACTTGACAAAATTCAATTGTCTTGGATTTTAAAAAGACAATTCCCAATTTCCCATCCTGTGTGTTGACGCTTTCAGGCGTAAATTTATCATTTAGCTGGACCAAAATATTTGCATGTGTTTTGCAGTGTATTTTTTGATGATGGGATAATGCTATATGAATTTAAACACCATTATTTTGGAACATGTCAAATATTACAATTTCAAAATAAACAAGCTGTACAAGTCATCACTATCAAATTTGTTTACATTTCCAGTACAGCAGACTAGTTTACAAATTATTAAACAAATACAAGTTGCACACAACTTTAAAAGCTTTGGCAACATTCAAAATTAACAAAACTGACTATTCTAGATTCATTTTTACATAAACAAGTTATTATTTTGACACATTCTAATTTTGGTTAATATCATGCGTAAACAATGTCAATCGACTTTAAAACACAAACTTGAAAAAGGCAAAATCATTTGTGTGTCAATATTTTGGCTTGAAGAAACAGAATGGACAGTTACTGCAGTTTGCAAACTGTGCAAGATATGCATAACATACAGTGGTGACTACTTTAATTTTTGGTCGCACATGCATTCCAACATTCTTCTGTCAGAGTCATGCAATTTTTAAGTTCACCTCATACAATTTTTTTTAATTTTTAGTAAATATTAAATAATCACAATATATTGCAACGTATTTAGTAAAATATTGCAACATTTTGCAAAATCATTTTCCCTGGCAATACCCAACCTTAATTTGCACCAATAAATACCATTTATATGAATTAACTTGTTGACATTAGAAATTTGTCCTTCAGTATTTTCATGATTTACAAGTCTATCATCCTGAATTTTCTTATAGCCTGTGTGATCAATTCATGGTTCATTCTGTATTTAATACACATCGCACAAGACTTTTTGCTTTCTCTTTAAAGTGATTAAACAAAGAGTTCTAAGTATTTCTTTTCCTGTTTATTTTTCATACTCCCATGCATCTTCTTCCTTTTGTTCTAATGTTTTAATTAATTGCAATTAGCCAATAATTAAATAACTGACAAACACGCACTTCTCAGCAAAAATACTGCCAATTAAAACTATCATTTAATCCAATAAACGTTATTAGAAGTTGGCATCACAGATTCAAATTATTTGCGGGTTATCAGGTGTTACCAGTTGTGTTGTTACATCTTGGAAAACCTTGGGTTGAGAGTGCAAAATAAATGACCTTCATTTTTGACCAGCTGTATACTACAGTATTAATTGTCAAGCTGTATATTGCAGTTAGATTTCTAACTGGTCCAGTGCTAAATAAAGCCTTCTTGTTGTTTATGAATTGAGCATAAATTCTGGACAATATAACATTCTCATCTCTGTTGAGCGTAATATTAACATGCAATCAAGATTTTACAGTACCACTTTCTTCCACACTGATAATGCAAACATCATTTATCTTTCAATCTTTGAATTTCATCAAAAAAGCAGTATTAAAGTAATTGAAACATATTTATAATTGAAACATGTATGTGATGAAACACAACCAATGGCTTTTGAAAGACCTAATGGTTTTGATTTGAAAGAGGTTTTATCAAGGTCCGTCCAAAAGCTAAATTTTTAGCTTATGATTTGGATGAGACCCCAAAGACCTAATGGTTTGGTGATCTATGAATTATATGCAGAATCCTCAACACATCGGAAACCCAGAAGCATCACAAGCACAATTTGCCAAGAATCTTATGATTTTTTCAAACATGTCCTTCAAATGAATTTGAAATGTCAAAACTGGCTTATTTAAATATTCTGGACAACTTTTATATGAGAATGTGCTTAAAATGTTTAAGTGACTTGATAAGTTTGGATAAGACTGTACTACGAAAATATCAAATACAGCCAAGAGGCTTGTGATTTACACATTAAACTGTTGTAAACAGACAGATTGACCTACTTCTGAACCGTTTCGTGACCTCAATAAGACGAGAAACATGGCGGACATCTTGAAACTCAGTGACACTGAACGTAAAGTCATAAAAATATCTGCAATGCAAACTATTATGCAAAACTCTACTTTCATATTGGTCACTAAAGGAAGAGGAAATCGATGTCTGCTGCAGCGCAAAAGTTCAATTGAAAACTTCCGGCTAGTTTTCGCATGTTTCACATCCTGTTTCGAGATTTTTGTTGTCACGCCTTGACAAGCACAATTAACATGATATAAAAACATCAAAATACAAAACAACTTCGTTTGAGCTTACCGTCCTTAATGGGCTACGGTCTTATATATGTTTTTGAACCTAAAACTTTTAATAGAAACTTCGCTAATTAACAAATCGAACCGGAAACTTCTTTTAACGGAAATGGCAGACAAAGCAGGATCTTCCGCTTCAAGTTGAAAGTCACGTGATATCATTTATGCATATGAAGCGAATACAAAAATCACTCGAGACGAAATAGTTTTATACGCGATATCTTTTACGAATGTCGTACTGATATTTCTAACTGTAAATAGCAAAAGTGGCGTATGAAAGTTTTTTTATTGTCATCAAATATGTTTGTTTGGTAATCTTTGAATTATATACAGAATCCTCCACACATTGGAAACCACATCTACAGCTACACATCACTAAAAATAAATATGTCATTAAACATGAATACTATCTTCATGGTCAAAAAAAACAAAAATAATATCAAACAGGGAATGACACGTACCAAAAACGCAGCCTCCCCAAAACGAGCCCCACAGCACCCAGAAGTGCACACACACGCACACGCACACGCACACGCACACGCACACACACACACACACTAGCATACAAAGCAAACACACGAGGACAAAACGAACAATTAAAGGAACACAGTGGGGCACCGCCTTGGAACGGTCAGTGGCAAAAACACCACTGGAAAGCTTAAACCGGTTCTCACTCTTACCCCCACCATGTTCCAAAGTCACAGGACAGTGTAAATAAAGTAATCCCTGCTAGGTGAAGCCTTAGAACCTGTCTCTAATGCTAAATACCTTGGTCTAAATTTATCCTCAGATCTTAACTTTAATACTCATATCTCAAGGATAACAATTAATGCCAACAGAACTCTGGCATTTATCAAACGAAACAGAACTACCAGCAATGAAAAAGAATACAGATCCCTTGTCCGGCCACAGGTAGAATATGCTGGAGCCGTCTGGAGCCCTAATTCAAAAACCAATATCAGTAAGATAGAGATGGTCCAGAGGCGTGCAATACGGTGGGTAAAACGTAACTATTCCTCTCTCTCGAGTACGTGTTACAGCTATGCAGGGTGATTCTCAGCACAGGAGATTCGACTCTAGGCTCATTATGTTCTACAAAATATATCACAACATAGTAGCAATCAGACTTCCAACCTACGTACAAACACCTATCAGATTCACCAGGCACATGCACCCACTGTCTCTAAGGCAGATACAGGTTACCTCTAATTACCACAAGTACTCATTTTTCCCACACAGTATCACCCTTTGGAACCAGCTCCTATGTAGCATTGCTACTCTACCTGACCTTGGCCAGTTCAAGCAGGCTGTGGTAAATGTTCAGAATTAGTCAGATGATCAATGTTTTTATCTTTTCTATCTTTTAATCTTTCTTCAGTTCTGAATTATGCTAACATTTTAACCTTCGACTGGGTACTTTCTTTTAAGTCTCACTTTATCCTGACAAAACTCACTGCCAGGATTTTTACTACTTCACTATATACTAACATTTCCGACGTGCACTTAAGTCCTGCCTATAACACTCGCGAGAGGGGTTGGCAGTATTCAAAGATAGATAGATTTGTTAATTTATCCAATTTTGTTTGCATATATGCCTTTTAAAAGCAATCATTATCACACAATAGAATCTAACTTACTCCATGTTGCACTGGATTAATGGTATCAGTCTATTTATTTCTTACATATGTAAGTTTGATTTTGTTGAATACCCTTTCCAGCAAAATATAAAATAACAAGCAGAAAAAAATAACGTTCATATAATAAATAAAAAGTTTCACCCTGGTAGAGTTATGATTCTTGGGCACTACACTCCCTCTCATTGGGATCTATCGCTGTATGAAGTTTCAAGTCTTTCCCATTACTACCTTTGTACTTATGCGCCGGACAAAGAAATAGGAACGGAAGGACCGACAGACGGACAGACGAGTCGATTACTATATACCCCGCAATTCCTTTAGCGAACCACAGTAATATTTTTGTTTCAACTGTGGTATGAACCGTTAACCGACTTACAGTTCTACAGTACCCATATGGGGAGACGTATTGTTTTTGACGTGTCTAACTGTCCGTCCGTCTGTCATACTTCGCGCAGTAACTTGATATCCATATTACACACAGTCTTCAAACTTCATAGGATGATAGGTCTTACTAAGTAGGTGATCGCTATTAATTTTCGTTCATTAGGTCAAAGGTCAAGGTCAGAGTGATCTGTACCTTGATAATAGTTTTTGCTCAATAATGCGAGATCCATATTACACACATTATTCACACTTCACCGGATGATTGGTCTTATTCAGTAGACGATCTCTATTGTTTATGGGACAGTATGTCAAGGTAAAGGACACAGTGACCCGAATTTTGAAAACTGTTGCAGCTCAAAAACTTGAGAAAATTATGACCCACAACCTTCAATCTTTAGAGGCTTTTTTTCGGTCATTATACCTTCCGAACACAAAGTGTGAGGGAGTGTACTGGATTCAGCTTGTTCGTCCGTCCGTCTGTCTGTTTGTAGACGGAATCTTGAGGACACTAAATCTCAAAATTTCCTTATCAGAATTTAATGTTACAGAAGTGATAAGTACGTACAATGTCTTGTTCAATGTTTCGGGTCATTAGGTCAAAGGTATAGTAAAATCTTGTGGACGCTAAATCTCCAAAATCCCTGGTCAGAATTTTATGATACATCACAGAAGTTATAAGTAATATGCCTAATTGTGCGTGGTCAAAGTTTCGGGTCACTAGATCAAAGGTTAAGGTCACAGGGGCTCGAAATAGTAAAAACCGTGGGGCCGCTAAATCTCCAAAACCGAATTTATTGATACTTCAAAGTTGTGCATGGTTAATGTTTCAGGTCACTTGGTCAAAGGTCAAAGTCGCAGGGGCTCGAGATAGTAATATCTTGTGGATGCTTAATCTCCGACATCGTCGGAACCTACGGTTAATTCCTGCCGCTTCTCTCCGTCATATACCGTGGGAAAATAGACTGGCAAAACTTCGTAATGCATGAATATTCATGACAATTTTTCATCCAATGAAATCGATGCTTACAAAAATAAGAGCACCTCCACAATGAAGAGTATCCTCAAATAATGACCGCCATGCAGAATGTTGAAAAAAATGATTGATTTGTTTTGTCCCGATTAAGGGACGATCATATAGAAATCTGCAATCCGAGACGAGTGATGCACAAAATCTGTTTAAAACTACATCGCTGACAAGCATGGAGGCTGCCATTTTTAATGTTTCCCCTAACGGGGTTTGAGAGCCCCGATTTCATTGGATAGTTTATCTTGAGAAAAATATCAAGAAACCAATCGAAAGGCTTGAATTTACCTCATTAATTATTCATGAGTACGAGATTTCTTCAGTCAATTTGCTCAGGGTATTCAAAGACCTATACTAACAGAGATTGGAATCTCGGTGAATCTCGCAAAGATAACGCGGCAGAAAGCAGGTGCACGAGAATTAACGTTATTGATTATCTGCATCACTAAGACGCTAAATAAAGCGGCTGTTGATCGGTAACGATCACCGGTACTTAACAAACTTATTATGATATTACTTTAATCGTACAATATTGAATCGTAGAAAAATGAAATAAAAAGAATATATGAAATATTTTCCGTCTTGTTGTTTATTTTGAAAACTGTACCTATTATCATCGTTCTAACAGATTGAAATTACCAGGTCTTTGCTTCTGCAATTATGCGTAATTAGAGGGTCTTTAAAAAGAAAAGTAAGAATTGAAGTTTGCAAACTGATATAATTAGCCACTCTTTTTTTAATTAAGTAACGCCTGTTGTTCATCAAAAAGAATTCTTATAAAAGAATTATTTAGATTTTGTTTACTTATTATTTAATTATTTAACTTCAAAGACCTACGTGTTCACAGTTTTGTTTTTCAAACTAGTCAAATTACCATAATACAGGCTAATAGATAATTAATGTCCAAACCTTATTCCCCATTTTTCAAATTCACTTCACTCTTTAAATTTCATACATAGTGAAAGTTGTTATTTTGTGTTTCTCATGGCTAAGTACCAAAGTTCGGACTTTCTATCTTGGGATAGTGATATAGATCTGGACAATGTATTAGGTGATTATACGGATTACGAGAATAAGAATGATACAGTCACTGCAAGTACGGAAAATGTGTACGTTTGTCCTGAGTGTAAGAAGGAGTACAAGAGTATATCTGGATTTAGAGGACAAGTCTTGAAGAAGCACAACAAAAGTTTCAAAGGTATGTATAGAACATGACTGTAGATATAAGTTATCAAAGTAAACTGCTGAGGTCTGCAAGTAGTTTATAGGTCTTTGGGGTATTCAATTGGGTAATGAATAGCCTGGGTTACCGAGGATGAATCTCCGAAACCCCTGGTCAAAATTTAATGCTATTTGACAGAAGTAATAGGCACCATGCCTAGTTAAACATGGTCCATATTTCGCGTCACTAGGTGAAGGTCACAGGGGCTCGACATAGTTAAATCTGGTGCGCTCTTAATCGCTAAACCCCCCAAAAATGTTTACTTTATTCAAACTTTGCAGATAGTTTATATCTTCAGTCATATTTTCTTCATTTCTTTCTTGTATTACTGGATGGGGCAGGTCCGTGTCAGTGCTAGAATAAAAGAGTGATAGTAGTGAAAGGGAACTTCACAGTAAAATGTGAGAAAGAATAAAAGTGTGACAGTGTTATTTCCATTTCCCCCAGGACAATATACCACGCCTTCTCTCTGTAAAGATATTTTTTAATAGCACAACTTAACTTTAAAAAATTATTACAGGAGTAATGCGACGGCTGCCAGTTCGTCACTAAGGTTTTGTATAAGATAAATATAACAATAGGATTTCACACCTACTTAAAGGTAATTACTCAAATAATAGATCAAAGTTCACTAGTTAAATGAGATTACTGCACAAAAATTGATTAAAAACGTATTTGATTTATCTGTTTAAAATTTGATTTTAGATTTTAATAATTATTAATAAAAAATAAACTACGTATTTGACTCATCGAATTAAGATTTAAATAATTATTTGTCATTTTTCATATCGATATAATGGCCGACCCAAGTAAAAAATACTTATATTAAAGCAAGTACTGTATATTATGTTATTATTTTGTGCCTTTACAAAAAAATAAAATATTGAAGGAATAAATTTTAACTGATTTTTGTGAATAATTTGAATGAATGTTTTTTATTTGAGTCCGTGTCCATCATTCCTATAGTGTTTGTTATGTATAGTTTGATTATTTATTTTTGTCATTTTCTGAATAAAAGTTTTATAACTAGATCTATAACTTGTTTTGTATATTTTGACACTAATACTCCCTAATATGACTGATAATAGTCAACTAATTACTTAATTTGGATGAAAAAAGGTGTTCATAATACCCCGATGTATCCTATAATTACGTGTTTACAATGACAACGTCAATTGGTTTGTTTGATCCCATTTATGTCAAACTAACAATTAAATATACAATTAAATAAGGGTGACGAAACCACAACCTCTTTTGTACACAAAAGTCTTGGTGACGAAACGTGAGGTCGACGAAAACACTACCATCCAGCTAAATCATTGGCTCATAAAAAAATTCGTCTATTTTGACTTATGCTTTTTTGTTATCTCGTTTACCATCGCGATATTCCGCTGAACGGACAAGTAAAAGTCAAAAGTAAGAGATTTATGTATCAGTAAAGTATCAAGCAAAGAAACCGATAAGAACAACTATTTTTGTGTTGCTTCCATCGTTACATTGGGTTCTGTAAAATATACATGTGGACAGCTAGTCTTTTCATCGCATCTGCATGGTTTTTCCAACTGTACCCCACCCATGCCACCCACTGTATCATGCTATTATGATTTTCAATCGCTTGCAGAGCTTCTCACGTGTATGCGGCATGTGTTCAACACTCATGCACTTTAGTTAGTGATTTGGTTATGAAGAAACTGACACTGAATCTCCCAATTGTTGCAAACCAACTTGGTGTATTTCAACCAAACGGGTAGTCTAACTATTTCGACTTCGAAGGCAAACCGAATTTATAGGCTGATATTTTATAGTTGTCCACCTTCTACGTCTCACTTTGAAGTGTCATATAGTAAGCATACACCCCAAATACACTGTTCGTTGGGCACTTACCACCGCGCTATAATCCAGTATTTCGATATAGTTTCATTATTACATGATAAAATAAAGGTAAATGATGTCACTAACGCAGATCCCAGCTCAATTTACCTATGTACACACGAACACCAACCACTGAAATCCAAATATCCATCGTACATGTATACAGCGGCCATTTTTAAAGAATCATGGGAATTGTATTACGTCACTACGTATTCAACTGGGTACAACCGGCAGCGCAGTTTATTATCGACTAGCACGCGCGCGTATAAAGAGGATGAACACACCGAAAAAGACATAAGTTTAAATTATTAAAATATATTTATATAAAACTCGTATGTTGATTTATACCTTATAATATATTTACCCTCACGTGATTTCACTAAATTATTTGTGATTTGAATTTTCGAGCTTTGTGCACACAAATTCTTGTAGATCATAACGATCTATTCAAATTAATAAATGCTTTAAAAAGCTAATAACTGTTATGGAAACACATTTTTAAAAAATAAAATTCAGCGTATTTTTGTGTAGATATTCTAATATCAATAGTTGAAAATTGCGATATTTTTTTTAGATCGCCAAGCGGGAATGTTGACTTTTTTGTACCACTAATTCTGTCAACTGTTAAATATGGTTGTCTTATGTTCAATGAGTTTATTAATTAACTGAATCATATTTTAAGACTACTCTAACCACATGAATAATTATCAAAATTTTATGTACATTATACTAGTGTTTGGTTTGAGCAATTAATTAATAGCGGACACTTGTTTGTTTCAGGTCCATAATGAAAAGTTATACAAATTTGAAATTTTCACTAATGCTGAACGCGATTGAAAATGCGAAATTTTATCAGTTTGAGTTGAGATACATATTTTATTTACACCCAAAACAAATCACTTTCCTTTTTATTTTATGCTAACTATTAAAACTTACGCCAGATTATGTATATACAGAAAAGATAAATGTCCGACAGACCTTGATCACCCACACTGTGACTGATATGATACATATGTTATCACTATATTCCACTGACAGATCACTACTTATTTCTATTAGTTAGCATAAAATAAATATTTTTGAAAGTCCGAAAACAACATTTTTTTCCAATTAGAAGAATGCTAGAACTATGAAGACAATTAAGAAGGTTTAAACGATGGTCAGAATTTCACATTTTAATAAATCAATCAAGTACCATCTTAGGAAATTGTTCCAATTTGCAATCATTATTGAAAAGAACAGGAGAACTTTTCTAAAGATCAAAATTACTATAATATATGCTTGCATATTCTGGCTTGATACTAGCCAGTTAACCAATCGGATTATCAGATCGCGTTCATATATCTTCATTCAGTTAAAAGTAAAAATTCAGTCTTGACCATAGACTCATATGCAAGATTAAATTTATTTCAAACGAAACAAAAGTAAAAAAAAACAACATAAACGTAATATTTAATTGAAAATTGTTATAAGGTATTAGAGGATTTTGTATTTTTTAGAATCAAAGACGCCTAGAGATCAGCGATAAAGGCTGAGGAATCACCTTTCCCGAATATCAATGATATACTTGAAATTACTTATCACTTTCGGTGACCAGATTACACTACCATATTATAAGTTAATGAAACTGTATAATACGCTATATATACATATTTTTGTTCAGTATGCATTCTTTGTTTTCATATGAGAAGAAAAAAACACAAATTACGCTATGCGTTATAAACCTTACATTCCAAGTGAGAAGCATCGGCAAGTTTTGCACAATCATATGTACGCGCTGGCGAAATCGGTTGACTGCACGGTTATACACAGTGTGTGCGTAATCGGCAGTGCTGAAAATTACTGCTGCACCGGTTTATTTTGTTATATACAAAGACAGTGGTAACAGTTTCGCCGTCAAATATTTTATGTTGAATCCATTTCATCAGTAAAGTAATGTTATTTTCTTCAAGATAAATGATTTTTCTTGTCGTACACAAAGTTTAAATGTGATATATATCGGGGATACTTAAAAAATTCATTACAAACGGGGTCATTCCTCTCGTCGGATTTCTGCCCAGTTATGAGCACTTTAAAATTAGGCGTAGAGGTGTGACAGTTATAAAATATCAGATCTGTGAAAGGGGTCACACTGAAACGCCAAATTAATTAGGCTACCAAACGGGATAGTTTCTTGGATGGTCCTCCAAGAGGTAAAGGTAACATTTGGATAGCCCCTTACAAGCCCAATCAAGCTTTTATTGTCCGATCGGGCACATTCAAAGTGAAAGTAAAAATTATAGAATTCTGGTGCAAGAAGTGGTCATTCACAATTGGCAGTGTTCCCACTCTCGTAAATTATTACGTAAATCACGCAAAAAAAATAAATATCGCGCAAATAATTTTCACTACGTGCGAGATCGCGCGCGTACGAAAATGTCGAGGACGAATATGTTGAGCTAGAATCCCTCGGTATTTTCTAAAAATTGATCATGGAAATTCTACTTTCTCGGCCAATCGGTCGGCATAACTGCTGGTGATTTACCGTTGACGTCATGAAATGTACACGGGTCTCTGGGAATTAATATTAGCACTTTAAAAGTATGACCAATCTAATGATCCGGGCTTCGTCTGCAAAAATGTGGCAGACAAGGCATTGTGTTTTGCTTCACGGCGAATAAAATAAATGATGCCCGACAACAAAGTATGAGTTACCATCCACAAGTACTGAAACAACTACGACTAGTGTTGAAAGTCGGAAAAGTACCCGAAACTGTTGCATAACAAGTGGTTGCCGGGGTTGTAAAAAATTTAAACGGTCCGCTTGTCTATCATAAAATTTTCATACCCCCAGAAATTGAGATTTACCCCTTCTTTTTGTGTCCAGGGGGTAAGTATACCCTTGAAAAAAATATTGAGTGGGAACACTGATTGGGTGATGTTGACTCCTAACATAATGTAATGTTGCAAGGAACATAAATTAATCTATAGTGGGGGAACCTATGCTGGAGGTATTTTGAATGTATATCAGCTGTTTAGAAAGCAGGAAATCCTAACCATTTTGATTTGCCTCAGCGAAAACAATGTTATCCCTGCTAAATCGAAACAAGATGTTGATGTGCTTCATCATGTCACTATGTCCTTCTGGGAGCATGTCAAAACTTGAAATTTCACCACGAAGGGAACCAATGCTGGTGGTATGTGATATTTGACAACCAACAGGTGGGAAACAGTAAATATTAACAAGCAAGAGATAACAGTTTCCATAGAATATATATTTTTATACAAAAGAAATAAGTTTTATCAGAATTGCTAACTTTAACTGGTTGATTTTTATGTCTATATTTAAGAATTTTTCTTGCGAAATGGACCAAGTACAGATGTATTGGCTGCTATGACGTCACAGAGCTGCATGCGTGGCTATCACTACGTTTGCTGTTAAAGCATTTCATCAACTGTAAACGCTGAATATACCCTGAAATTTATTTTTTCATTTGTTTTTCTGTAAATAGCTGTTTTTCGGAGATACCACCAGCATAGGGATACCACCAGCATAGGTTCCACCACTCTAGGTCTGAAAAAATTATCTATAAAATACTTAAAAAAACACTTATTTATCATTTCTATTGATGAAGTTAAACCTGATCGGGCAATAAAAGCTTATTGGGTTTTTATGCTCGGGTCAGGCAATGTTACCAGCCTGTTTAAAATTTATCACTTGAGCTCTCCAATGCATAATCAATATCTTTGTTATTTGGAATTGTGCAGATCTGATCGTGTATTGCAGATGTTCTCTGTGCACACAGGTGAGCAATATATATAGGGCCATTATGGCTCTCTTGTTGAGAGATTGGTCTCTTGAAACTGATGAGTCAGTATCAAATATCTTTCGGGTACATATATCAGACATACACCTTGTGAGTAATTTAGATCTTTCAACATCTTAGACTTAAAAACATTCTGATAATGTATTACAGATGCTGACCAACATTTGTTCTAACCACCTGCGAACTGTTGGTAGATGTTTGCGGCACCAGATTACACGAAATATTGGTGTATCAGCTGTTGTAGCGCAAAAAGCAGATGATCCAATACAGCAGTTATTTGTGGAAAAAATCAGGGAATATGCACAAAAGAAAAAGTATGTATTTCATATGCCTCTTTCATGTTGTTACTTTTTATGTGTCTGAAAGGCTGTATTATTATGGACCTGGTTTAGTTGTGGCTACTGTTTCGCTGAAACCACAAGGCCTAGAGCTTAGATATTTTGCAAGTAGCTTTGCTAAGTGGACTCATACCAATGTTGATAAAATCACATAGTTATCTACAGAAAATCTTTAAATATCCTCTCTCTGATTGAAACCACAAAGCCCTGAGCTAAGATATTTGGCATGTACGTCATGTAGCATTGACCTCTACCAAGATTCACTTGGTCTTATAAAGGGAAAACTTCAAAAATCTTCTCATCCAAAATCAAAGGCCCAAGGCTTAGATATTTGAAATGTAGCATATGTAGTGGACTTCACGTAGTGGACCTCTACAAAGATTATGCTCAAATCAAGACCCCCATAGCAAAATTGACTCTTTCTATAATGCATCGTCCCCATGTGATTATTGACTTTGTATTTCAGCCAATGGTAGCCAGGTCATTGCTACAGGGTTGTCTTAATCCTCTTGTATAAATGAAAATATCTATTTCTTGTTGCCCCTTATTATAAGTGTTATCCCATTTCAAAAAGTAGGGGTGTATTTGGGAATAGCAGTTGCCTCAGTCAGGCTTTCCTTTATCACAGACACTGCACAGTAATAATCTAGACAGATCTCAGAGCATAAAGTTAGTCATTACATTATACTGTATTATGGTAAAAAGCACTACTGTTAAAACTACTGCGCTGAATTTAATTTTCTTTGACATAAATGATCATCTCATGACACTCATTACCAAATTTATTGCTAGGATGAAGATATTTCCTACATGTATAATCTAGATAATGATCTATATAAAAAAAATTAACTCTTGAAAATCCATTGCTAGAACTTAATTGTATTTTAGAATACTTTTTACTTTACTATGTATACCGAAACCGGTCCATCTGAATTAAATTCATCTCAACCTTTCCTTGTGTTCGTCTTTTTTAATAGTACCCTTTCCCCACCTTTGTGTTTTGTTTTACTATATTAAGTCAGTCTTGCACAGTTTTAATACCCGAGTGAGATCTTTATAAGCTACACAAGTCATGTTTTACAGAATATTCTCTGTTAACTCAGGTGAGTAATATAGGACAAATGGCCCTCTTTTTCTATAATAAACAGACAATTTGGCACTTCAGTATTGCTTTAAAATCCAAACCTTTATGTGTTGTAGGGCATCTGGCGGACAACTGGTTGATGCTACTCCTGAGGCCATGAAGGAGTTGAACTTTGAATTAGAACGTTTAAAAATGCAATACAGAGCAGCAGGACAGGATATGGCCAAGTTCCCCTCATTTGATTTTGTTGGTAAGATCTTGCCGTACAGTATCTAATGACTTACTTGGTACAGAAGTCTTATATGTAATTATATGCATTTTCCCAAAATACTAAAAAGACATTGATTTTAATTGTTCATTCCAATTTTTAAAGAACAGTAAAATAGTAGATTGGTTAAACTGGGGACACCAGGGCTTTAGTTCCACTTCAGGGGACTGGGAAAGGGGCCCTTAGGTAGGGGAATTTTACGTCGTTTTGAAGAAAAGGGGAAATTTTATATCAAATGCCCAGTTACGAACAAAGGGGTTTTGCAAAGAGGCCTTTGGTTCCACTTTATTTATACCATGTTTAGAAATAGGAGTCAAACCAAAAATTCATCTGAAATCGGCCAAGAAAAAAATATCTTCTTGGAGATAATTTTTTTTTTAAATAGTATATTATTTGAACAGGTCAATGAGGCCCAATTTTGGCGCCAAAAAGCATGAAATGTGGGCCCTGGACACTATCAACAGTTGTTTCAAGGGAACTACCTGGTGTTCCTGCTGTAAAATGAGCATCAGTATAAGCTACAAATGTGAAATATATATTTGAACATTATAAGGTGACTATTCAGGTGCGCTTACATCATTTACATTACATATTGCCTGCTGCACAGTAAATGGGCCAAAAGTAATAGCATCAATGTCAAAAAATAAAGTTTAATATTTCAGATTTATTTTGCTCTCCTAAATAAGATACATGTGTCTCAGTTGTGATTCTGGTGAAGAAAAGATAACTTTTGACCAATTTTATTTTTTATTTATGGTTTTCAATTGACTGTGAAGTAGGGGGACGGACGTTACATCTTGATATAAAAATCTTTGTTTTAAAGTTGTTTACTGTCATAGATGCATCAAAACTTATTTGTGTATAGAAATAACAAATCTGCTGAAGAAAATAGCCAGAAATTTTTCAGATCTTAATATTTTTCACTTTTTACACATGTCTGCATTTCGAAAGGAAAAAGAAAAAAAAGAGGGAAAAGTTGTATTTTCAGTTGCAGAGTGTTCAGTAGGTGCACCTAGATTAAATCACAATTTATATAAAGAAAATGGTACCAAATTAAGCATAGCATTTCATCTTTAAGCCAGTTTTCTTCAAGTAAGTTTTAAAATATGCATTATCAAACACCTATTCTGGGGGACGGATGTTACGTTTAAATGGGACGGATGTTACACTGCATACATGTATAAGGATTCTTTTCTTTTGTAACATCCTAAAAGAAAAACCATACTTTTTTTAACAATTACTCAGCATAATTAATGTAAAAAAATACAATTATAAAAAAAATGCTCGATATTTATGTAAAAAAACCCAGAAAATTTGAATTTCATTTGTAAATGTTTGATATTGCTAAGCTCACACTTTGTTTTCTACTGCTCTTTGGTTGTCATAGCATCATTTACTGTTCAGAATTGTATGTGTTGTAAAAAGGCTTTATTTTCATAATTGGTCAGTTACATGCATAAATCTGAAACATAGAAAATATACACAGATGAGTAAGGGAAATGGGGACAGATGTTACGCTGTCAGGTGTGAGACTACACTGCATTTTATTGAAAAACATGTAGCTAGTTTTACCAGATTTTTACTATCTTAAAAAAGCCTGAGTTTGTTATTTATAATTAAGAAACTTGTAAAAAGCAATAGATAACAAAATATTAAGTGCCTGTTAGAAAGTAATGCTATGAAAATGATTGGTGATAGTGGGAGGAGTGAATGTTTGAATCCTGTGTTTGACAATTTTTGTAGCTTTTACTGCTGACAAAAATGTCACATTTGTAATGTTCATTGAATTACTCTTCTAACTTTTTTGTCTAATTCTATTAAAATTTGATTTATCTTCTAAACCATTACAGATCACAACTATTTTTTTTAAACAGTAATCTTGTTACAGTAGCCAGTAATTTATTTTTAGCCATACAAAAGAGAAAACTATCTTTTTATATTGAAATCTTTTAAGGCATATTTTTCATGAATTCTATGTATGAACATTTGTACAATATAATATCAATCAACTCAAGACACTTAAATGTTCATGTGTAACCTTGGATACAAAAATAGTTTGGCTTTCCACTCGTGTATTGGCCTGTTTGCCAGCAGGCATATAGCACCATAATCCTTTTGTATATTGCACCAAGATAAGCTTGCATGGTCACACTGGTGCTTTACCTAATTTGCATACTTACATGTCCTGAAGGGGAGTATCTTCCCAATATGGGAGTTACTGACAGGAAAAGGTAGTCACTTTTCTTGTATGTTTCATTTTATTAGTATTACACAAAAAAAGAGGTGGTCCAAGTGTCATAAAATGCAAATTAGGTAAGGAGCCACTTTGCCGGTTATGATGGGTCAATTGTTTATTCAAGGTTGTTATGTAATATTCATTGTTTTACAAGACACTACTTTGGTCATTTAATGATAAAAAGATAACAGTAAGATCTCAAAAGGGATTAAACTGATAACTGATTATAACAAAGGGATGTTTTTACAACTGATTGACTGGAGTTCTTTTTTTCTGTCCTTCTTACCTCGAATTTGCCTGAGTAGTGTGCCCTGAAACTGGCAGATAATTATTGTGTAAGGTAATTAAATAGACAGGCAACCATGAAATAAACTGTAAATAATGTTAATATTTTGTTGATATGGCTTCTCTTGACAAGACTGTTGCACTCAGAGCAATCCCAAATATTGTAACATCCGTCCCTCAATGCTGTAACGTCCGTCCCCTAATGAAATGGGGCAATTAAAGGTCAACCTTACTATTTACAAATATTTTTCTGCATATTTCAAGCATATTTACATGTAAATTGATAAAAAACATACTGGTACTATACTTTATTTTTAACAAAATGATAATATTTAACTTTTTTTGTCCCCTACCACTATTATTTTTTTTAGTTTGTCTAAATAAGCAAAAGCTTGCAAAAATTAATGTTTTTATCTGTTTTTAAAATCACCATTTCAGTTAAATGAACTGTATTCTATAAGAAATCATATTGAAATACAGTTTAATTATTAGAAAATGATTGTTATATAAAAAAATTATGTGGTATTCATAGAGGGGACGGATGTTACTGGGACGGATGTTACACATAACTTAAGCATTTTAATGCTGTATTCACTTGGAACTTACAACAATTATTATTTTTGTCCTTTTTGAGAATCAGTATGATAAGTATGTTGTAGAAAAGTAAATTTGACGTTCTATTTTGTGATTTTATAAGAAATACTAAGGGGGGACGGACGTTACACTTTTTTTCGTACAAATTTTATTTTGCCTTGTATAAAGACATTATGAGCAAATTAGGTATTATGGCAAATTAAAAGCATTAAATGTTTGTTCTGCACATCTTTTCTGAAAAATTTAGACAGGAATCAAACTTGTTACTGTCCATTATTTATTTTTAATGCAAGGTTTTGTATATTAGGGGTCAATGAAATTCATCTGCATTACACATGGACATATTGTACTCAAATTGCCGTAGTTATTTCATTTCTTCTTTAATTAACAAGAATGATACATGTACTGAAAGGTTACAAAATTTGCTAGATGGCAAACATAAAAAAAAAACTGTTTGTTAGCAAATGAAGTAACTGTTCTTTTTTAAAAAAGGGTAAAAAATCAGATGCTAAAACATTACAGGTCAAAACGAGCATTTTTACATGATAAAATTGCTTTTAATTTCTGTTCAAGCCATGCAATCCAAAAAAGGTGTCAGGTACATTTGAACAATATTGATAAAGATTAAATGTACTCAAAAGTTTTTGTATTAAACTTATAATAAATTTCATTTTTGGCATTACATGCATTATAAAAAAATTGGCCCATTTACTGTGCAGCAGGCAATAACTATTCCAACGGTTCATTTTGAGCAGAGGCAGACTGAAATAAAGAATTTGTTAACTTTTGTTGATTGTTGAAGTAGATAATAATTTAAATCATGCCTGCAAAGTAAGAGAGCATAATAATACAAACAGTGCTACACTTACATATTTATACAAGATTTCACATGATGATTTTGCAATAATTTGGTACTAAGCTGTAAATGCAGGTTTCTTTTCAATTTGATAAGCTGTTTGGGTTTTAATGAGTTTATTGAATATGCTTTAAAAAGAACTCTTTGATTGTGAGCCATGGGTTTGAGGTCAGTCCCCAGCCTAAATCTTTATGAAACACAAGAAAACCAGTGTTAGACCACTGCTTGTAGTGTGAATCCATATTAGTTCTTGTAATTACATTACATGTATAGTCTTTATAAAAGGTGATATCACATCCTTTTCACATGCGCATTTGCACAATGATAAAGAAATGTAAAAATGTTTCTTTTCACCAAGATTATTAATTTCTTCAATCGTAACTTCCTTTCATTTCAGACAAAGCAGTAGAAGCTGCCCCAACGCAGGAGAAACGGGAATCTAATGAACTACCGTTGTAAAAAAATACGGACAATTTAGAAAAAAAAGTTTTAATGGTGTGTATTTATAATATTGGTACGGCAGGTATTTTTGAATGAATGTCATCTTAATAAAATTGACATGACCACAATTAGTAGTGGATATAAGGAAAGATAGTATAATTCCATTGCTTTCAGACATTTGGAGATTTGCAAAGTGTTTATCAATAAAAGTTGTGTTTCTTTTTTAATTTGAAACACATTGTGCTATTGTTTAAAATAAAAATATTTTAAGAAGAAGCATCTTTGTACTTTTTAGCTCTTTAAGATAAAGTCCAGCAGAGCTTATGCCATGGTGGTTTGACCGTCATTTGCCTGTCCATAAATTTTCCCTTCATAACATTCTACAGGTTGAAAATTTCTGACTTTGATGAAATTTGCTGATAAGGATCCATGCAACTAAAAGATTTTCCCTATTGTTTTTGGGTCAGTGGGACAAAGGTCAAGGACCCAAGGTCAGTGACCTCTGCTAGCAATTTCTTGATAACACTATCTAGATCAATAATTCATGAAACTTGCTCAGTAGGTTCTCTGCAATGTGTAGATGACCCCTATTAATTTTTAGCTCGACTATTCGGAGAATATGGAGAGCTATTACAGTCACTTGTGTGTCGGCGTTGCTTCTTTGGTTAAAGTTTTGCCTGCTAAGTACTATCATGCACATATCTCAGTAACCACTTATGATATTGACTTGAAACTTTGTTCATGTCTTAAGGGGTGTCATACAATCAAGTCAGATAACTCTTGTATAAATTTAGTACAAATTATGGCCCTTGTTTGACTTTGAAAATTTGGTTAAAGTTTTGCCTGCTAGGTACTATCATGCACATATTTCAGTAACCACATGATATTGACTTGAAACTTTGTTAATGTCTCTAGGGGTGTCACACAGTCAAGTCAGATAACTCTTGTATAAATTTAGTACAAATTATGGCCCTTGTTTGACTTTGAAAATTTGGTTAAAGTTTTGCCTGCTAGGTAATTTGGTTAAAGTTTTGCCTGCTAGATACTATCATGCACATATCTCAGTAACCACTTGTGATATTGACTTGAAACTTTGTAAATGTCTTTAGGGGTGTCACACAGTCAAGTCAGATAACTCTTGTATAAATTTAGTGTAAATTATGGCTCTTGTTTGACTTTGAAAATTTGGTTAAAGTTTTGCCTGCTAGGTACTATCATGCACATATCTCAGTAACCACTTATGATATTGACTTGAACTTTGTTAATGTCTTAAGGGGTGTCACAGAGTCAAGTCAGATAACTCTTGTATAAATTTGATACAAATTATGGCCCTTGTTTGACTTTGAAAATTTGGTTAAAGTTTTAGCCTGTTAGGTACTATCATGCACATATCTCAGTAACCACTTATGATATTGACTTGAAACTTTGTTAATGTCTTAAGGGGTGTCACACAGTCAAGACAGATAACTCTTGTTTAAATTTAGTGCAAATTATGGCCCTTGTTTGACTCTGAAAATTTGGTTAAAGATTTGCATGCAAGGTACTATCATGCACATATCTCAGTAACCACTTATGGTAGTTATATCAAACTTAGCAATAGTGTTCAGGGGTACATTTTGTATCAAACAATTTACCAAAAATTAAATATATAGTGATAGATTCTGACTTTTTTTTATGATTCAACTGTCCTAGTTTATACTTAGTATAATAGTTAGCAGAATTTTGTTTTGCTATTATACTGTTAAAAGTTTGGTTTTATTAGCAAACACCCACAATAGTCGAGCTTGCTGTCTTATGGACAGCTCTTGTTGGATTAGTGGGTAAAAGGTCGTGGTCACCATGACCTGAATATGAAAATATTTTACACTCAATATTTTGAGATCTATTTGATCCACAGTCTTCAAACTTCATGGGAGGATTGGTCTTACTGAGTAGATGATTCTGATCTTTTTGGGGTCAAAGGTCAAGGTCACAGTGACCCAACCTTGAAAATCTTTTCCACTCTCTAATTTCTTGAGATCTATTTTTACCCAGTCTTCAAATGTCATAGGATGATTGGTCTTACTGAGTAGATGATCCCTACTGTTTTTTGTTTTGGTCAGTGGGTCAAAGTCACAGTGAATTCTGTTAGCTTTTCCTTGGTAACATTGCAAAAGATTTTCACAAAACTTGCGGTACTCAGAAAAGACCAGTAGAGCGAGACTTGCTCTTTTGGTCCAGCAGAGCTTGTGCTGTGTAGGTTTGTCCAGCATACAACAAAGTCCAGCAGAGCTTATACTGTAGTGGTTTGTCCATGTCCGTTATTCCTTGATAACGCTCTACAAGTCACAATTTTTATTTAGTAAGGTCCCTGATTTTATCGTTAATAAATACAGTCAGGAATTCGGAGGCGTAGTAATAAATCACGAGTGCGTAGCACGAGTAATTTTTGCATCCGAATGACTGTATTTTATTAAACGATAAAATACAGAGATACATTTATTATTTCGATTCTAACACGAAATAGTCTTTAAAAATACCATGAACTATGTTGGACGGCAGTAGCAACATTCTTAGACTTACAAGCACGGAATGCGATTGGACGCGTGAGATATTTACCCCACATTTTTCCCGTGGGAAACGTGTTCTGTATTTTATCGTAAAATAATGTAAAGCTTCTTTCCCTCTATATCTATATACGAAAAGTTGCGGATCGTGTTAGAATTTACTTTCATGAAACTTGCATAATTTTATAAGGATACCTACAACTTGAAGATGATCCCGATTGTTTTGGGGTCACTGTGACCTCCAATAGCGTTAACTTTATGGCACCACAGGTCACAATTTTCATCCAACCGAGTCCTCCGTCAAAACTTGCTCAGAAGGCTGCCTGCAACATGTAGATGATCCCTATTGTTTTGGGGTCACAGTTACCTCCAATAGCGTTTCCTTTATGGCACCACAGGTCACAATTTACATCCAACTAAGTCCTCCGTCAAAACTTGCTCAGAAGGCTCCCTGCAACATGTAGATGATCCATAATGTTTTTGGTGGGTCAAATATAAAGGTCGCAGTGACCTCCGTTAGATTTCCCTTGATAATGCTCTACAGGTCACAGTAGTTATACCACTTTCATCAAACTTGCTCAGCCGGGGTTTTTTCAAAATGGGGGTTTTTCATTATTTTTTTGGTGGGTCAAATATAAAGGTCGCAGTGACCTCCGTTAGATTTCCCTTGATAATGCTCTACAGGTCACAGTAGTTATACCACTTTCATCAAACTTGCTCAGCAGGTTCCCTGCAATATGTAGATGATCCCTAATGTTGGTAGGGTCAGTGGGTCAAGGTGACCGAAACTGTGAAAATCTTTTCTGTTCCATACCTTGAGATCTATATCAACCACAGTCTTCAAACTTCATAGGACTGGTTTTACTGAGTAGAGGATCCCTATTGTTTTTGGGGTCACAGTAGCCTATGATAGCGTTTCCTTAATAACACTACAGGTCACATTTCATTAAACTTTCATCAAACTTGCTCAGAAGGTTCCCTGCAACATTTAGATGATTCATATTGGTTTTGGGGTCAAAGGTCAAGGTCACAGTGACTCTAACTTTAATTCTTTTCTGCTCAATATCTTTAGATGTAATTGGCCCACAGTCTTCAAACTTCATAGGGTGATTATTATGACAGAGTAGAAGATACTCATTGTTTTTAGGGTCCATGGTTCAGAGGTCAATTTCATAGTGACCTAAGATAGCTTTGCCTAGATGTCAATACAGGTCACAATTTTTATTAAACTGTTGTCAAACTTGCTCAGGTTCTCTGCAACATGAAAATGCACCCTATTCGTTATGGGGTCAATGAGTAAAAGGTCAAGGTCAAATTTACCTCCGTTACATTTTTCTTGATAATGCTCAACAGGTCAGTTTTCATTCAACTTTGAGTAGATGATCCCTACTGTTTTTAGGGTCAGTAAGACAATCAAAGGTTAAGGTCACAGTGACCCAAACTTTGAAACTCATTTTTACTCAGTATCTTGATATTTACATCACCCACAGTCTTCAAACTTCATAGGTTGATTGGCCTTACTAAGTAGATTATCCCTGCAGTTTTTGGAGCCAGTGGCCTTTGTTAGGTTTTCCTTGATAACAGTGCAAAAATATTTCACACAATTTACTCAGTCCAGTCAGACCAGTAGAGCAATACTCCCCCTTTTGGGCCTCTAATTACATGCCCAGTGTATTGTACTTATACATGAGACCTTGGTTTATGTTATTTAAGTGACTGAGCAGAGGATTTAACCTGTTACCCTTGGGTTACTAGTTCAGCATTTGACAACTTGACCACAGATTCGCTCCTGATCTGGTCACAAAAAATTTGAGTACAGCTCAAGTGAAATATAGTTATTTTGTGCATTGAACCTTGAACTTGTTAGATCAAGAGCTCTGAGGAACATTATCTTTTAGGAACTGAAACAAAAGGTGTATACATGAGGCAAACGCTTTTGTGATAGTCAACAGTTTTACTGGTACTTGTAAATTATTTTACATTCCTAAAATACAGGATTTCATCATTTAACAATATTCTGTAAAATATTCTTGAATACAAGCATAAAACCGAATAAAACTTAATTCTTAAACAACAACAACACTTCAAATAGTTATGTCAGTGATGATCAGTTCATGAAATAATATCCTTTCATCATTTTGGTCAAGGCAGTATTTGATGCTATACCATACTAGCTTGCAGTTGCAGGAAATAATATTTAACAAACTGTGTGGTATTACCCCTTATTCTGGTAATCTTATGCCTTGGAAAAGTTTTGAAATTTACCTGCTGTTAAGTTAGACACTTCAACTAAAATGTTGTAAGGACCGATGCCATATTCCAGTAGTGCCTGGAGTAAAATCTTAAGTTTCCTTAAAATAAACAACTTCTATATTAAGCAGGTTATCCAGAAAGAATGAATTGCAGTATAGTTAAAATGTATTCAATCTTCAAAAACTACTGTATTGATTATTGGATACAATCATTGACTTTTGAGAGAATTCTAAAAATCAAAACTTTTGTATGAAGTCAAAATGCATGTATTATAGAAATGCTTTAGGAATATGACCATTGGTCTGGAAATGGGAAACGTTCCATCTCATTCTGCTATTATTTCTGTATGTTTGTGTTATTAACCCTTGCCCAGGATGAATGACGCAGGTGACAAATCCAGTATTTTGAAGCTGATACACAGAAAAGTGGTTGTTGATGTAATGAAGGTAGAACTGGTTTTACCATCATTAAATATACCGTAAAAGAAAGGAATACGTCAACACTGTTTAGAATTAAATAGAACATAGATTTATCATTATTCTATCAGTAAATTCATTATTCTATGTAAGAGTATTTAAAGCCATACTGGGACTTATACCAAACCCAAGAGAATGTATAGTCAAAGTAACAGTACTAAGACATGCTACCAGCAGTACCAGGTAACCAGGTAATATATACTGACAGATGTACATGTACATTCACTACATTTTATTACAACAAGACTGTGTTAGATTAGTAGTTTACTTAAAATTCCTGGTAAGCCAATGGCAAAGATATCTGATAATTTGAACCTTCCTAGCTGTCTGCTCTCAGACCAGAAAGACTTCATGGTTTTGTTTAACACTTCAGTTTAAACAAATAACTATGTGCTAGACACACAACATACATACCTAACTTCTTATAAGAATTTTGAAATAAAACACAGATTAATACATTTTAAAGAAGAAACTATCAGTCAGGGTCCGGGTGTAACTTGTTGTATTTATTAACAAAATTGTCTTAGAGATGACCTGAAGAATGTCCTACTTCAAAGCCCTGGCGTAAGGTTTTGTTGTGGCGAAACAGATTTTATTCCATGATCTTGAAGTTCAATGATCAAAGAAATAGAAAAATATTGTACACTCCCAATGAAATTCATATTCTTGTGGAAAAATTATGTTAAATCTTTGTACTATTTGAACAAAAATAACTTGAACAAGTTATAATGTCAACTGAAAAATAACTTAAAGAAGTTATTTTAGTGAGTGACCAGAAAAAGATAAATATAACTTGTAGAAGTTATTCAAAATAACTTAAACAAGTTGCACCCCTGGCTGACTATAAACAGATATAAATCCTGTAACTTGAATTGCTGTCAACAGTCTTGTCTGATTCAAACTCTTGACATGATACATGACGATTTGAATACATAATTTTATCACATATTTGTAAGTTTAAAACAATCTTGTAATAAAATATGATTTTAAGATTTAATATGTATTTTAAGTGCACTGCACTCAGCTGCTTGGCTCACAGATATTGTATTGCCTGCACATCTGTGAATTCTGATCAATTTCAAGTTTGAACAATATTTCAAGAATGACTTAAATTTTCACTCAAACTTGTTAAATTTTCATTCTTTGTACATTTCATGTACCACAATGGAATTATTTTTTCCATACCACAGACACCTATGCATTTATTGGCATGTTAATTGATAGAACTGCTGATTTCTTGATGAATTTTGCTGTAGCGTCAGAGTCTACAATTTGACTGGGTAATGTAAGCTTCAGTTCATACTTCCCTTCCACAACCAGAGACACATCATCCTGAAAGAGACAAACAAATTACACTGTCAATCTGAGAAATGGACTCTCTGAAAGAAAAGCAGAAAATGAGCTTTAATAATATTTAACTCAGTAATGGTATAGGATTAGACCATCTGTTCTATCTCTTTGCGTTTTTTACTTATGCAATTTACCGAACATTCAGTATTTAGTTGTGTGCTTCCAACACTGGCAACAGCCAACAGTAATGTTAATAAATGGCTAATATATAAAAACAAGAGGGCCAAAATGGCCCTATATCGCTCACCTTGGTACAAGTCCACTTGCCTGGTGGAAGATCACTAGATAATGTTATATACCAAATAGGTTTTCCTATGTACGCCTTTGTAAAACAAATGACCCCCCCCCGGGTAAAGTCAATTTTGACCCCAGGGGCATAATTTGAACAGACTTCGAGAGATCTACTAGGCAATGCTACATGCCAAATATCTAAGCTCTAGGCCTTGTGGTTTCAGAGAAAAAGATTTTTAAAGTTTTTCCTAAATAAGCCTATGTTAAACTAAGTGACCCCTGGTGCGGGGTCAATTTTGACCTGGGGGTAATAATTTGAACAATCTTGGTAGAGGTCCACTAGCCAATGCTACATGCCAAATATCTAAGCTCTAGGCCTTGTGGTTTCAGAGGAGAAGATTTTTAAAGTTTTTCCTATTTTTTGCCCTAGCAACCAGAGTTCTGCATGGAATGGAATTCTTTGAACAAATTTGGTAGAGCTTCATGCAAGGAACATTCCTGCATAGTTTTATCAACATTGGCCTAGAGGTTTCAGAGACAGACAATCATTGATCAGAAAAGCTCACCCTGGCATAGCCAGGTGAGCTAAAAACAACACCTTTACAACTTTATACAGTCTCTTTTTAATAAGAACATCCGAAGCACCAATAGAAGCTCCCCAGAGCCAGCATTTTCGAATGTTCTGTTCTTTCAAATGAAAACATAGCAAGTTACACTTCATTTGCATGATGATTGTAATTATAGACAAGAAAAATATATTTTGGTTTCCTGCATTTGTTACACTCTTTTTGACATCAATCTGGGTTGAAGATTTTGATAATTTCACTGTTTTTAAATAATGAAAATATCAACTTCATTTCACGAATATACTGGGAAGCATAAAATAAAGGGACTTTATTCGATCCATTTTAGGGTAAAATTGCATGATTTGAAATAAATTTTCTAAGGGGAAGAAGCCTGTAAAGGGTCCCCGTTATAGAAGGAAAAAAGCCTGTGCAACCACTGTACCTGTCCCCTTACTCTCTCTGTAATAAAGTATATGTGTAACCTACCTTAGATATATCAAGCTCACACTCTGCTACAGATTTCACTCCAGGTAAATTTATTTTCAACAGGAATTTTTTTGAAGTGTTTAACTCACTTTGTACTATACTTAAGTCATACACAGGTTCTGGTAAAACCACTGTTGTGTTTGATACTTCTTCTATTAAACCCTTTTTCACAGGTTTAGTATTTAACGTTATTTCAGGCAGTTTATCTGAAATACTATTAGAACCTTTCTTTGTATCTGATTGGTCATTTTGATTATGAATTTGACCAAGCAGTGCCTCAGGGCTTTCTGTTGCTAATGGAGCAAAGTTTTTCATCACATTTTCCAAATTTTCTTCATACTCCTTGTCTTTTGTTCGAAATGCTTGTAATAAACTTTCCTGTACTAGTTTAACACTTCCTTTTTGTGTCCTCTCCAATATTTTGTATTTTCTGTTCAATCTGATATGCGAGTGTTGTTTTTCAATGAAATCCATGGCAATCTGTACAAGTGTATCTTGATCTTCTACACTAGTTGCATTCTTTCCAAACTCATTTAAAATCTTCTCATTGAAAGCCACAGCAGTGACCGCAACATTACCTGAAAGAGTTTTGGATAAACTGTTTAGACCTTTAGATAAGGAAAGATAGGACTTGTCTGAATTTTTGAATATGGTGACATTGTCAGAACTTTTAAGAATAAGCTAGAGCTATCACTGAAAGTGATTAATAACCCCACTTATGCGCTGGTCACTAAAGCACTCAAGTACACTATGCCTCGACAGTACTGTTAAGTACTGTAAAGTGCTTCAGTACTCTTATATTACCGTAGTACTCCATAATGGGTAAATTTAAGTAGTATACTTAATTATTGTAATGCAGTATAATTTTTTATAGTAGTACCAAACACAGTTCCTTAACTACAAAATGAAGAAACAATCTGAAAATTAGTAGAAAGAGTTCCAAACAAGAATGGACATATCAAACTTCAAGTTTTTTCAACTTTTCAAGGAAAATTCCGTCAAACAGGACATTTTGATTACAAAAAAAGGCCCTGTAACCCTTTATGAATCAACATTTGTGAGCTCTAAGATCCAATATTAAACAAAAAAGCTTAAACTGTGACAAAAGTAATTAGTTTTATTAGAAGAACATCCCGTCCTCGATCGGCACTTATTTCGGCTTATTTAATTATAAGTATTGAGCTATGTTCTTCGATTCGACTGCAAAAAGGCCGAGAATTTTGCAAAAAATATTTTAACTTTACAACAATACCAAGACATCCGTTGCGACGTCCTTTATTTAATCACAAAACATTGTATGGGACGCTGAGGGTATCGTTCAGACGTCCGACGTGAGCTGCCCACAATTACATAAAGCGGCGAATTTTGCGTTAATCTTGCTCCGCCCACAGGAGGGTGTTACCGCGCCGTGTTGGAGATGAGAAGCATCAATTATTTTGACAGCCCAGAGAAAAGTAGGTACAACTTACCGTGTCAATTACGTAACATACCGTGGTCACCAATTAGGTGTATATTGCTTTCCGGGCGCCAAATTATAGATTAGCGCATGGATAATATGCCTTGAGATATAGGTTATTTTGTTTATGAAAAAAAACGTTCGCCAGCGTAGAATTTTTTCGCCACGTTCATTTTTTCGCCATTTCCGAAAAGGCGAATGGCAGGAAACCCTGTAGTACTATATATGTATATTTAAGATTTTTCTTATTTTAGTAATAATCGCCCCTGGTCTCTTGGCACCCCTTGTGTGCACGAGACTGGAACTATTTCCTGTTTTTGTATTTTTGGAAGGGGACAATGCAAAGATGCTACAGAGTAAGTTTAGTGATAATCCAATTAATGGTTCATGAGAAAAAGACGTTTATAAGAAAGGGTTTTCTACTTGTAGTAAAAGTGGCCCATGTGACCATTTCCTACCTTTCGAAAGGGGACAATGCAAGGATGCTATAGAGCAAGATTCAAAAGAATATCTTCACTTCCAGAGATAACTAGAACTATCACTGAAGGTGATGAATACCCCCCGAACATCCCACTGACACAGTATTTAAAATTTATGTAATATTTGATGCTTTGATTATTGGACCTGCACATCTTAAGGCTTCTGTGAAGTATAATTAAATTTTGACCAGCGGGTTTTGGAGATTAAAAGCGCACAAGATTTTACTATCTCCAGCCCCTGTGACCTTTGATCTAGTGACCCGAAACATGGACCATACACAACTAGGCATGGTGCTTATCACTTCTATGATTTTAGTATCATCAAATTCTGACCAGGGGTTTTGGAGATTTAGCGTCCACAAGATTTTACCATCTCAAGCCCCTGTGACGACAGTGACCTTTGACCTAGAGACCCGAAACCTGGACCATGCACAACTAGGCATCGTACTTATCACTTCTGTGAAGTATCATTCAATTCTGACCACAAGTTTTGGAGATTTAGCGTCCAAAAGATTTTACCTTCCCAAGCCCCAGTGACCTTGACCTTTGACCTAGAGACCAGAAACCTGGACCATGCACAACAAGGCATTGTACTTATCACTTGTGTGAAGTATCATCAAATTCTGACCAGGGGTTTTGGAGATTTAGTGTCCACAAGATTTTACTATCCCGAGCCCCTGTGACCTTGACCTTTGACCCGAAACATGGACCATGCACAACTAGGCATTGTACTTATTACTTGTGTGAAGTATCATTAAATTCTGACCAGGGGTACTGGAGATCTAGTGTCCACAAGATTCCGTTTACAGATGGACAGACAGACGGACAGATAAGCTGAATCCAGTATACCCCCTAACACTCTGTGTTCTGGGGGTATAATAAAGGAAAACGATTCAAGACGCATAAGACAAGACAAAGTGATTCCTACATGTCACTCCCAAACCATGTTTTGTGGGGGTATAATACCGTATAACAATCATCATGTTAAATATCTGGAATTAACACCTTCATTTTTTAATTTGGACAGATGAATTTACTGTTCACAGGCATGCGCAATACTAAAATTGTTGTGAACTGTGTGTCTACGCAGACTGAAAACACATGTACACAGTACATACCTCTGTCATCACTAATTTGACCTATAGCACTGCCAGATACTTTAACTGGTTCTTCTGGATTTGCAGGTGAAGGAATTCTCTTCCAAGTACAAAAGTTGATGAAGAATGGTACATTCTGTGGTTTCTATTTTAGTAAAAATCAGTTAAATATGATGTCTGGTACAGTTTATCTTCAAACAAATAATTATGAAATTTTACATAATAATGATATCAAAGGTTAATTCATCTGCTTTTCACCTATCTATATGGTATTACTAAGTCATGCAGAACACACAAAATGTAAGGGTACATAGAAATATTTAAAGACTTTAAAGCATTTAGTTATTACATTTGACAGTGACAAAAATTTCAGTATATTCACGTATATGATTGATTTCTACAGAAAGCTCAATTCTTTGGCAGGCAAGGTATGGGCAACAACAGAGAAGTTAACTCAAAATTGGTTTATACATACAGGAAAGGTAAATGCATGTAGTAGATGTTTCACCTTATTTTGAAGTGGTATAATTATATAACCCTACATTACAGGTTTTGAGCCTAACTGTGGCCTTGACCTTTAAGTTGTGTTGTGCATGACATAATCCTGGGAAATTTAATGAATGTGTTATTTTCATCAATTAAAAAGCTCATTACATTTTACTCACCACCATCTGAGTTTGAACACACATATGGGGTTCAGGGGGAGCCATGAACTCCTTCCTTTCAGCTGTCTGTTTATCCATAAAGGCCTTATAAGCACGGGGATCATTTTCTGCCATGTCATCTAACATTGACCACACCTGCTGAGCTTGTTTCATCATTGAGTCACTGCTGTATGCACCTTCCATTTCAAACTGAAATTTAATGTATCAACAATATTCATTGTCAAAACCTATTGTTAAAGATTAATTTATACTAATTGTTTCATTCTTGATTGCGAAACAAGTTCTTACAACTTTGATTTACTAAACGCTTTCGAAACCATTTCCAGATGGAATCAAACTCAAAGAGCAAGAGACGATATGGAATTATTTGTGTCTAGCCTAATTAATTTGGTTTCAGTGTGACCCCTTTCACAGATCTGATATTTTATAACTGTCACACGTCTACGCCTAATTCTAATGTGCTCCATAATTGGCGGAATGTCTTGTTTCAATATTAGGTACACTCTAAAATGAAGAATTAAATGTGTCTTTAAATGAAAACCTAAGATTTTATGAAAAATCTCACCACTTTATAAAAATCTGAATGTTTAAACCTAAACATGCAAGTTTACATTATTATTATATTTCACCGATTGATGCAGGACTGGTGTGAAAATAGGTAAACGTAACTTGGAATTGAGAAAGTATTGGATTTTATTGCGTTTATAAGTGCCTTACAGAATTGTTCCCAGCTATTTGCACATCAAAGTGAGATGTAGGAGGTGGACAACTCTAAAATGCAAACCTGTAAAATCGGTCTGCCTGCGAAGCGGAAATAGTGAGACTAATTTGTGTCTTGCCTAAGAACACTACAAACATGGCTATGGTGGGGATCAAACCAGAGACCCATCCATCCCGAGACTAACGCGCTATCACTGAGCCACTGTTGTTTAAGACTAAACAGTTTTTTCACTATCCATAAAAGGATTAGTCTCACTATTTCCACTTCGAAGGCAAACCGATTTACAGGTTGACATTTTACAGTTGTCTGCCCTATGTCTTACTTTGAAGGCCAAGGCTGGGAACACATCAGAATTCTGTTGGGGCGCGCTTATAAACGCAATTAAATCCAATATAAAGGATGATTTAACATGATAGGATTAAGTTTAAAAATGATGCTAACACAATTCTGAGTTACGTTTACCTATTTACACATCAATAGGTGAAATATGAAAATATACAGCGTATCATGCCTTATGTGTTAACTTACATGTTTAGGTTTAAACATTCAGATTTTCATAATGTGGTGAGATTTTTCATAAAATTGTAGGTTTTCATTTAAAGTGATATCATATTCTTCATTTTAGAGCGGAAAATTGTTTTTTGGAGTAGGTAAATTGTTTATTATGTGCCAGATGTACCTAATATTGATACTACACTTTCTGCTTTATATGCAGCTCATTAAAATTAGGCGTAAGGGTGTGACAATTATAAAATATCAGATCTGTGAAAGGGGTCACACTGAAACATCAAATGAATTAGGTTATAAAAAGATTAAATACAGAGTATTTTTTAACAGGTAACTAATCTTCATGTATAATTTTCTTTTTCATTAGGCTAGTAACCGTTAAAACCGTTTCACAGAACCATCAATAGAGATCTATGTGTTTATCATGTAAATTTACAACGCTGTGCATCATGGTACGAAATGTTTCGTGCACGAATAAGTACAATTCACTGTATTCTTAATGCAAAATGCTGCAATAAAGGCAAACAGGTGAAATGTATGGCAAAAATTTGAAGAAGAAAAAAATTTCATTCGCACAAAGCATTGTAGGAACGGGTTATACCTTTAGTGGTGAAAAGTGTTAGACAAAGTAAACAAGAAATAACACGATTCTTCTCTGAAAGCGTCCTTAGTATGCGTACTACGTCACTGATTCCGTGGTGTCAATTCATTTTAGACTGTCTTCGCATTTTTTTTAAGAACCTGTCACAGGTCACAAGAAATCGATATCCAGTCAATCCGGAAGTCCAAATTACTTAGCAACGATTTGATTACATCCATTTGGTTCTCATCTACCAACCGAGTGCATACTTTTTTGTTATTTTGCCACACTTAAACTGCAAATATGTCTGATATGGGATCTGAAGAGATGGAGGATGAGCAGGGACCCTATTTGGGAGTAAGTTTGTTAATAATTTTTGTTTTTGCATAATCAAAAAAATTGTTTTAACATGATGTTTAGTTGACAACAGAAAATTTCAACTTGCAAGGACTGTCATGCTGTTGAATGTTTATCAGTTGTTTATGGCGGTTCAAGTGTTGTTGTGCCTGATTGATTTTGCGTTTCAGTGTGACCCCTTTCATAGATCTATTATTTTATAACTGTCAAACCTTAACACCTTTGTAGAACTTGCGGACAACTCTAAAATGTCAACCTGTAAAATTGGTTTGCCTTCCAAGTGGAAATAGTGAGATTAGCCTAGTATGATTGTTTGCACATTTCCTTATAGTGGACAGGCAACATACAAACATAAGTATCAACTAAAAGGTCACAGCACACTGTAGTTTGTGCTTTATATACAATGTTGGTATGATGTGGCCAGGGATCAAACCCACAACCTCTAGCACATGAAGTGGACACTTTCACTACTATGCTACAGAGGTAGTACAAATGTTGTGACTTGCTACAGATGACAGGAAGTTATCATGGAAATATCCAGTCCAAATTCAATCTCCATTTTTTGGTAAAATGCATATTTGACTATGTCCTCGCCTTAATTCTCTACTTATTTTAAATTGTTTTATAGGAATATGAAGGTAGCAGAAATGAGAGAGACGAAAGACATGGTAATGGAAAAGCCACACTGCCAAATGGTGATACATATGAAGGAATGTATGAAAATGGTAAAAGACATGGCCATGGAGTATACAGGTATATACTATTAGTTTGGGTTGAGGAAATACGGCTTATTCATATAAATGCATTGTTTTAGTAATTTCTGAATTTTCTTAAATTTGCTTTAAGGTTTTCAAGCCGGCTTACAGTTTTTTAGAATAATGCACTTATTTGTATTTAGTGTCCAGTTAACATATAACCATGGTGAACAAAAGACTTGCCCACTTATTTTCATTATTATAGGACCAGGCTTTCCTTCATCCCTTCGAGATGATCAACACTTCTTATTCAATATTTCAAAATGTATCTTATAAGCTCGTTAAATTTGCTTTAGTTACTGTAATTTATGTCAAATACATTTTTTAAGTAATGAAATGAACATACATGTATCTATATATTTTCAGATTTAAAAATGGTTCCAGATACACAGGAGAATATATAAAAAACAAGAAACATGGCAATGGTACTTTCATATATCCAGATGGTTCAAGATATGAAGGTACACTATGGTTTGTGTAAAAAGTTATTAGTGTGTTAGAATTTCTTTTTTATTTCTGTTTACTATGTACATTGTAATATGCACTTTTAGATAGATTCCTTCATGCATATCAAGGGATATTTGTTAAATCATTTTAGACATTGAGTCATGCGTAATCATGCTCTGACATGAACAACTGCTTTTAATGATAAAAGCATTTGTACTTTCAAAAAATAGTGTAGCTATTCTACTCTCCGGGCATTAACAGATGTTGGTGCCACTGCTTCTGAATTTCAGTTTTGAATTTAAGGCCCCGTCTTGAAAACTAATTCAGTTTTTTTCCTGAAACTTTGCAGTAGTCTTTGTTCATAAGTTTTCCTATAACATCAAGTCCCACAAGTCATGAATGGACTGCTGCAGATATTTGATTGGAACATTGTATAGGTCTTCAATGCCAATAAACATGGTCATAGTATCATAAAAACTCACATGGACTGTTACTGAGAGACCATGTTTTGATCCCTCCAATGTAACTATTATGGATGTTTATGTTTTTGTATTGGAAACCTGTTTATGTATGGTGAATTACTAGGTCACTGGCTCAGATCAGATATAAATCTTATGAATACTGTAGGGATTTTACTAAAGGATTATTATCAAAGGATTGTTAACAAACTGACACATTGTAATTTGTTTTTGGCACCATTATGTCTTTTGTACCCTCATCAATTATGCAGGTTTGATCTGTGCTGCTGATGTTATCTGTTGACTAAGATGAGTATTTCGGGACCTGCTTGGCCCCTTTGTTTCGTGTACATTTTCCCTTAAACGTCTAAATACAGCAGTTCAACCATGATCAGTATTGTAATTATGTACCTACATAATAATGTGTTTCATTGTCAATCTGTTGTTCTCATTCTACAGGCTGTTGGGTAGATGATCAGAGGTGTGGTTTTGGTAAATACTTCTATGTAAATGGTGATACATATGAGGGTGAATGGTTGAATCATGTTAGACATGCACAAGGAACTTACACATATGCTGCTACCGGAACCAAATATGTAGGAACTTGGAACAATGGAAAGAGAGATGGACATGGGGAACTTGTACATGCCAATCACAAATATGTAGGAGTTTATAAAGAAGACAAAGTAAGTAAATGTGCATACATCATCGTGAACTGATGCACAACAAGATAGAATAAAAGTATATAAAGTAAGAATTATAACACTCAACTTGACATACAAGACTGTCACTTGTAAAGTTTCAGTGACAATTATTTGGCACCAAATTGGCAAACTTTATTTGTTAATTGTGGAATAGAGACATATACTGGAAATTTCAACATGAACCAACTGATTTAATAATTTGTTTCAATGGTATCAGGTTGACTTTGTATCTTAATGTAAGGGAAGGGCATTTATTGAGTATTATGTGAGGTATTTCCTTTTGTAGCTTTTTAAATGACAATTTGATTTGAATATGATTAAACAAAGTCATTAAGTTTTACTGTTCTTTTTTCTGCATTTTAATTTGCATGTTAAAAGGTTCAGTGAGTCCTTTTCTCATGTAAGCCATTCCAAGAAACATTTTGTTCAGGAACTAATTAAACTGTAATATTGAAAAAGTACATCTTTATTGTAATATGTATTTAGCGTTGTGGCTCACTTTGTGACTGTTTTAATGATATACATATTATGATGTTAATCATTTCTTTTTCAGCCAATGGGAAAAGGCAAATATGTATTTGATATTGGTTGTGAGCAGCATGGTGAATACATAGGCATTGAACAGGTAAATAATGAATGTGTTCTCATGTAAAATGTTGGCTTAAAAATACAACAGTCTCTCATTCTAAAATTCATGAGAAAAAAGCTAATAAGCTTCATTTTTATTCCTTGAGGGTTTCTGAAGGATTTTTTTTCCAGTCTTCTGACTATTCTCAATATTCATCATATGATTGTATATGTAATTTTCGTAAAATCACCTGCAAATTAAGATATTAGGATGTTTCAGTACAGGTTAACATAGAGGATGTTACTTTACAGGACAAGGAAGAAAAGGGAGAAGAAGATGAAGGCCAGGTCAACATTATTTGTAAATGGAAAGCAGGTATTACCACAGGTATCCACCTGGCCTCAGAAGATTATGAATATGATCTTGGCGAGATGCAGCCAGAGGGCGAGACTACGGCAACAGGTGAAGCAGCCGCTGACCAAGGTTAGTTTCTAGAAATGTTGGTACAGTCAAGTTAGATTCACATTGTATCAGTGTGTACTAATTTCTCTCTGTCTGGTTACACTAGTTTGCCTGTTATATACTATAATCAGGAATAAAATTAGAGAAATATTTTTAAGGTATAGATGACATCAGTGATTAGGACTAATAGACCTTTCTGTCAGGCCTGTGTTACAATATAGTTTTGTCTGATTGGTCAAGTTTAAAATTGTACATCAAAAGATTTAGACTGGTGTTAGAGAAAAGTAATTCTAAAATCTAATTATAAATTAAATGATGAGAATGGAATTCCTCACATATTGTTAACATGTTAAGTGTACCTAATGTGGACATTGTAAACGTACAACACTTTCTGTGAAAAAAAAGGTTAAACTGACTGTACTTCAACTGGTGACTTGTTTTTTTCTGCAAAATTTATTACCTTTTTAGATAGCTTTGAAGTAGAAAGTAGTAATGCTTTTAGTAACTCACGAGACCACGTTCTGTATTAACTCACTGTTATCATTTTAACAGAGGACTAACAATGTGATCACATCCCTAGTTATTGACAGGTAAACACCATGTACACTGTGTACCATATCTTAATCCTTTTATTTTTTAAAGTTAGTAAAATGCAAAATACAATTAGAAAGACAGACATGTGTTTACTGTTTAAAGCTCTCTAATGCGAATGTTGATTACACAATATAGAAATAGTAGGCAATGTGAATTGTGAAATGTACATTATAAGTTTAGAACTTAAAACAAATTCTGAAGAGATTTGAAACATTTTATTAGGTACTATAGACAAAATGTTCTGTTTTAAACAGTAAAAACATGCTTGTAAGTAGCTTCTGCAATGTAATGTTTTGTTTTTGTTTAGTTGCACAGTATGAATATGGTGGCTTAATGATATTAGTGTATTTGTATGTTAATTTCTGAGTGACAGATATTTGAGCTAAATACATATGCCCCCAAAGGTGGGAATATTAAAATCGCACCGTCTGTCCGTCCCTTGTGTCCATCCTTCCATTGTTGTAGTGTCCGGGCTGTAACTGTGTTATGCATTGAAGGATTTTAAAACAACTTGGCACAAATGTTCAGCACATCCAGATGATGTGTCGCATACAAGATCAACGTCCCTACCTCAAAGGTTAAGGTCACACTAGTTAAAATGTAATGGAATCCTGCATATATGCACACATTTGTGTCCAAACTGTAACATTGTCATACATTGAAGGATTTTAAAATAACTTGACACTATAATGTTTAGTACATCAAGGCGAAGTGTTGCAGGCAAGACCCACGACCTTAACTCAAAGGTCAAGGTCACACTTAGAGTTAAAAGGTCATGGACTCCTGTACACATGATAACTCTGACATGCATTGAATGATTTTAAAATTACATGGCACAGTGCGCTTGTCCGGATTGTAACTCTGTTATACATTGAAGGATTTTAAAATGGTTAGAACAAATGTGTAGCACATGGATATACTGTTGTGCGCAAATACCTGGTCAAGATACGTCTTTGGGGGCATTCATCACTTTTTAGGGACAGCTCTTGATTCACATACATTTTCACCATGTAGTTATTCCACAAATGTTAGAGGTGACCTGAGATCAGTAGTTGTATAATATCTAACTTACCCACATAATTTTGAATGTACAGCAGGGTCACATTTCGCTCCTCTGATACATAATACCTATATAATGAACAAAGACTTATGAAACTAAATAGCGGAATGAAAATATATGAGATCAATGAAGGCATTTATTCCAAAAGTAAATCTAGTTTTCTAATTCAGATTTATATGGTGTTTTTAATTGTTTTAAAGGAGGCTTCAAACTGATCAAGGAACTAAAATTGTTGCAAAGCAATACTTCCCTCACTTGCTGTTGTTGTGATTTGTGCCACGATCAGCCTCAGTCAGCAACTAACTTTCTGTCCTCTTGAACTGTCATTGCCAGTGAAACCAATATTTCTCTATGTGTCATGTGATTCTTTTCTTAAAAGTACTTTTGCCTTCGCCGAACACATGCATAGTCATCGTTCACTGTGGTTAGGGTGTGGTTTTAAGTACAACACCACCACTCTTACCAATGATTGTATGCAAATCAGTTTTTGAATCCCATTAAATGCATGGTTTATGTATTTTTGTCTGTATTGAATAATTAGCTGCAGAAAATTAATAACTGTGTTTGAATATAATTTTCAGGTAACTACTTTTCCCATATATTTAGCATTTTACATGTATTAGCAAATAAACATTTTGCTATGTGGTCATTTCTTTTGCATCATTTTTATAATTTTTGAAGACGTCCTTACATTTGACAATGTTTGCTATCCTTTATATGTATATGATAAGTTGTACATGTTCCAGCATGTATTGTAATTTTGTCATTTCTTTTCAATTTGAGATTGTTTCTTGCTTACTGTACGTTTCTATGCGTTCGTACTGTTTGCCTTACATATTTACCACAAATGATTGCTTATTTACTTCTGTTTGCTACTCAATAAATATACATTATATACATGTACATGACAAACAAGAATGAGATGTTGACCTTTGCATAATGTTCAGTAATTTATGAAACGTTAACTATAGTTGTAGTGACAGTAGTTTGAGACAATCAATACAAAATGTTTTGCTACATTGTAGTTGCAGTGTTTCCAAAAATTACTACATTGTTCTTGAAATAAAATGTTACCAGTAGAAAAGTCATATTGATAATCCTTTGGATCTACATGAATAAAACATAACTCGTACTCTAGCTGTTACTAAGAAAAAGACGAATGTAAACTCACGTCTTGCACGTTCATGCCACAGGTGGAAGTAGCATAACTGAAAACCAAACATAAATAGAATGTCTTTAAGCTAAAAACAGCGTTGTTACTTATAGTCTCAAATGTTGTTTTACTAAGATGACCTGTTTAGGTCGTAGCTATGTTCCTTCGGCTTGTGGTCCATGAAGCCTGACGATGGTCTACATAAGTTTCTGTTCAGGCAATTGAACATCAGCAAATTTACATCGAGAATATTGGTATGATAAAAAAACGAGACATGGACATGTCTATTTAGATTGTTGGGTGAGGGTAAATGCAATTATAATGCATGTGAGAATAATCTTTTTCGAACAGTTAAACAAAATACAATGTAACTTGTTAAAATAAACACAAATCTATTCAAAACTGTTAGGAAGAAAAGAGATTTAAAACACACTCTTTTAATAGATGCAAATAAACAATAATAAAATCTTGTTCTTGCTTCTACAAAGTCATTTAGAATAATATTTACATTCCAAATATTTGGTGTTATTTTGATACACATGTTGTACGTTTCAGCTCCTTCAACGACTCCTGAACAGACTGTGGCACAAGTCGAACAAGAAGAAAATCCACCATCACCTGTTCAAGCTGAAAAAACAGATGATGGTCAAGATGGTGGTGGGAACCAGGAAGTGACAGAGGAAACACCAGCTGAAACTGAACAGCCCCAGGAACCAGCTGAAGCAGGAAACCAGGAAGAGGCTCAAGAGGAGGAGTCATGAACAATCTTGTTTTCATCTGTCATTCATGGTTCTCTATCTCGAACTTTTTTGGATTGTTTTCAGATATTCATTACATTTTTACAGCATTAACTGTGATAAATTTGAAAAAGTGTTTCCCATGACTACGTAGAAATTCTAAAAATAATAATGGAGATTTCACTTGACAATTTTCAGCAAATAGGCTGCTTTGGGAAGAAAATTAAAATGATGGGGTGATTTTCTTTGATGCAAAAGATGATATGCTGATAATAGAAAAACTGTTGCAACTAATATAACATCACTGACTTACGAAATTAATATTTTGTGCCTCTGTCTGAACTGTTTAGAAAGTATTTATGATGTTACTTATTATGCTCATTGTTTCAAGAATCTAATTTATCTAAATTGTATTAAGTATGCATTTTTACAAAAGTAGAAAAAATAAAATGTTATTTCATAATGTCACCTGTTCTTAGAATCAAATTGATTTTGAGTCATCACACAGTTCTTTAATAATAATAATGAACTGCTTACCGATGTAAGAAAAGTATACCTATCCAGAACACACACACACAAGAACAAATATAGATCACACAAAATACTTTAACAATTACTTTGTTATGGACCGTGTCCAGCTTTATAAAAATAAATATTTGGCCAGTATGTAACAAAAGTAGCAGGATTTTGACCAATAGACAGCAACTGGTGCTACTTTAGGTCCCCTGCAACTACTGTATCAAGTTTAGGGGAAGTAATACAATGTATGTTTGAGAAAAATGAAAGTCGAAAACATCATGCTTTAGACAAAACCTCTACATACTTTTATGCAGCTATTTATAAATCACTTGTCAAGAAAGCTGTGCCTGAAAAAGAACGACAACTCTACAACACGTTACATTCAATAGGTAAACTCAACTTTGAACTAAACAAGATTAAGAACGATAACTCCAAAAATAAATACCTTTTTCTCTTTTTCTTTTGATCATTTAATAGCCAGTCTTAGTACTTGAATAACTTGTTAAACCGGCAGCCCATTATTACTGTCCCTCTAGATAGATCTTGTCATACTCTGTCCATCGCCACCTTTAGCCTCTTCCGACATAATGTATACCAATTCTTACACAACAAACCTTGAAATATTATTGAAATATTATTGAAACACTAGTTGGCAAGTATTTTAAATTCAATAAGTGATAGCTTCGTTCCACTAATTTATTGTTTCACTACACATCTTTTTTATGATTCCTTATGGGCAAAGAGTCGACGCTTTGTCTATCCGTGCGTCCGTCCCATTTGTTTCCGGGCGATTTCTCAGCAACTTATGAAAATTAATGGTAATATTAAACACAAAGAGGAGATGTGCATATGACCCTTTGTGTTTTGCTGTTGATAATTAAGATTTTCTTGTCCTAAGCGCAACTCGGAGAGAGAGAGAGAGAGAGTGTGTGTGTGTGTGTAGTTATCAAAAACCATGAGTCTAGCTTTCCCCATTTTTGAATTATCTCCCATTATGCGTGTCCGGAGCATAATGCCAAAATCATGAATATATTAGAGTGATAGAAGGTATCAAAGCGCAGTGTCTATTAACCTTAACTCTAGCCTGCTTCCTTTTGAATAATCTCCATATTGCATGTGAAAGTATGCTTGTGGGGAACAAAGCCACAGAACCGTTAAAACCTATTCTTGAATTGGGTCCATTTATTTATTTTTTTTTTGTCTACAATCACAAATTCCATGTAAATAAATTGAAATTTGTTAGGTTGTAATTTACAAGAACAGACTTTGTGTGCTATTCAGATGAAAACGAAGGCTCCGGGGAGCATCCGTAAGTGTTACCGATACTCATGTTTGTGCGTGTCTTCTAATACAATTTTCAAAATTACGCATTGTATTTGGGATGAATACATTTTTGTGGTAGCATTATTCCACGTCTATAAAAAGTTACGTATTGATAAACAATGGATTAAAGTTTTTACCGATGTGACATGCAAGAAAAAGGGTGCTTTTGAATTTGAATATCAGCAAGCCTCATTACCGTCCAATTTACAAACCCTCTCCATACAGATATTCCTACCCCAACCGCTAATACATGAAAGATACTATTTTTTTTAAAATTTATTTCGTGAATTGGATAATGGATGGCATATATGGGTACAAAGATAACTAAAATGGTCTTTGCCAAGACCACTGAAATGTAATTTCCTGAGTACCCATGCACGATTTGAGAGAGTTGAAAGTATTGTACTTGTCACTTCTTGCTTTCATTTCTGCCGCTAGATAGCCATACGCGAAAAGGAAACCGATTGTGTAAGTCTCCTCTGTCAGGCATAGCCTCCATGGACAAGCCATCGTGTAAGCACACGGAAACTGAGCACCTCGCGACGTCGGTCTGAACTGCAAGTGACTCTGAGGAGGGTCGCCCTAGATATGCGGCATTTAATTCCACCGGCGTGCCGATTTGCCCTGATGCCGATGAACGGGTAAATAGCTAATGTCGGGACCTATATAATACAATACAATAAATTTTATTTTGAGTCTGCAAGACAGATAAAGAGATATAACATAATTTAAGCTCTCCAGGGGCCTTTGAACGGACTATAAAACAGGAGTAAACATGCTAGAGATACATTTGTAATATGTATAAAAGCTGTATAAATGGCATGCATTAAATTTTAGTTAAACCTCTACATAATACATAGCTTACTAAAACCTAGAATACCTATATTAAGTTCCCTACTGTCAGATGTACAAGGCCAGTTTGGCGCTCTCAAACACATTCCCACAATGTATGTACACTCATCTTGAGCACATCAGGAAGATGAGCAGGATATGTGAGGTCCCTCCGGAGAGAAGCAGCGTCGGGGTCTGAGCTTCGACAGAGTCCACCCCCAAACTATTGGAGGCCATTCACTTCGACTAAGAGCCAGGAGGTGGGGGAGGAAATCTACTGGCAACAAAATGACACAGGAGAAGCCAGAGCAAAACCTTTCTAGGGTTTTGATTTGGAACGTAGAAAGACTCTTCAATAAGAAAACAGGACTAGAAAATAGCATGTATGAAAAGAACATCCAAATCTGCTGCATTCAAGACTTATTTTACCAAATCAAGGTAAGAGGGTATCAGTGTTTCCGTTGCAACAGAAACAGTAGAAGGAGGAATCCTTACACTGGTAAGAAACAATATTGGTGCAATGCATGGATAACACCGAAAACAAGGTTCTGGGCATTAGAAGGAGATTCTATCCGAGTTTGGGATATGAACATCAAATAGAGGTTGAACCCTGGCAAGATTTACACAAACTGATGTTGATCAATGACCCTCATTACCAATCAATATTTTACTCTAGAAGAAAAGACTTCAGGGCGCTCGCTGAAGCTAGCAAGAGCAAGTTCTTGCCAGACCAACATATGCGAACAAAGCTTGGGGCTCCAACAAAAATTGCATGAAAAGAGCTTTGTCCATGAATCTAAGAAGATAACAAAAGCAAAAATGTCTCTCTTGGACCACCAGCTACTCCCCTGGACCAGTCGAAACTGCCAGAGCCATAAATGTATGACTTGTCAAACATTGGCATCTACACAACAGTCGGGCGTGAAAATGAAAATAAATTCAAAATATTAAAACATTCATGACACAAGCCATGATCTCAGAAGATTATCCATCAGTGACATACACCCACGTGTATGCAGCCGGCTCGGCGAGGGTGACATACAATACAAACAGGGTACATGTCCAGATGTACACGGCAAAAACCTGTATAACGATTATATAATACCGCAATTTAAAATTATTGCGCTATTTCACAAGAATATGTATTTTCAATAATCTTAAAATGGAGCCGTATCGATCAAATATGTACACGGATCGATTAACCAATCGGAAAGCGAGCATTTTGGTAGCGGTATTATATACACCCACGTGTATGCAGCCGGCTCTGCTACATCTGCTGTACAAGATGTCGGTGCTGGTACCGGGTATTTTCATGAGGCACCCGAGTAGTGGGTCAGAGAAAGAAGCACTGTATCAACTACAAATTAGAATAAGAAAGCATCGTACAGGCATCGAAAACTATTTAAGAATCATTAGAGGAATGACAACAAGTGGTCATTCTAAAAGATGCTCTTTCGGTCTTGGAAACTTTGACTAATGCCAAATTGCCATCCCAGGCTCAGCGAGAATATGAAAGTGTCCCTTCAAATGATACCCACACACTCTGGTGTTCATCGCAATGAAATGGCTGACCAATTGGCAAACTTTATGTCGGCCTTTGCTGTGTTTTTCGTTTTGTTGAAACAAGTTCATAATATATACAATACACACGACTAGTATGACTAAACATTATGTGTTTTTTGCTTGCATGCAAGATAAAAACAAAGATTTACTGTAGAGGACGCTTGTGTGCAGATACTGATGTAAAAGGTTTCAGTCTTTTTATAGTTATTAATTGCCTCGTATTATGAATCTGAAAATAATACTCGCCACGCCCTGATAGTGACTATTATTCTAGGAAATGTTACATAATGTGGCGCAAGCGTTTTATTCTGCTCTACTTTGTGTGCGCGTTTCTTTTCCTTTTAAAGAATGGTAAGTCTCTTTACATCATTCTAGAAATATAATAAAACTATGTAAATAATAAAATAATAAATACATAATTATAATGATATATAAAATGATTGGATAATTATGATATTAAAAACTTAAACTTTGTCATTTAAATCATGATTCTAATTTTTCAAATAATTTTGTTAACCATAGTGGTTTGTAAAGATAACAACACCGCCGTTATACGTGATAATTAAAAATTTAATAATTTGTGATATTACAAAAAGTAAGATAAGGCGATTATAATTAATAGTTATTTTTGTAGGAATAGTATTCTGAATAAGTCAGTAGAATTCGTAATGTCATTAGAACTGGTAACTGACTCAGTAATAAAATATAAACTATAACTACGTTAACAGAACCTTTTTTCCAGTCAGGATTTAGTCATTTTACATTGAGATACCAAGCACTGCAATTTGTCATCATGTTATCATTATGTTATGTTATCATATTTTTGTAGTACGATGTACGAACTATTTCAGGAACAAGCTTGAACATCAGCATTCAACTTCATCGTGTAAATATGCCAGGTACAAGGGTAAACGATGTTGCCATAACATGCACTAGAAACCCTGCAACAGTCGGCAATATGAACCTTGAGCCAAAAGCGGCGATAGATTCCGGCATTCGGCACCATGCCACAATGCCAGATTCCACAGTGCCTTCGTTAGAGAACACTGCTCCGCCGGTAGACCCGCTGTATCGAAATCCAACCATGCAAAGATTCTTACAACCTATGAACACGTCGAGTTACTTTACATTCTCTTTTGATATAACCGATCTCGAGAGTTCAGACACAGGAGAATACTCGTGTGTTATGAGCTATATAAATATAACCTTAAGTCATGTTACACCTGGGAAGAACGGAACTATGGAAACTCGCCGTAAGTTTATATTTTGTTGATTTTAAGATGTTTTACCCGTACACAACGTTACATTGATTGTTTAGTCACCTACAATTAAGTTGTAGACCGGTTTTGGGGCTTCATAAGTTTACTTGGTTCCAATCGTTTGTTGTTCGAGCGAACACACGGGCAATATGAGATAGTGTAGGTATTGGCTCGCATGTAACCTACACATGTACCGAATAAGTTCAAACATTTTTTGCCCATATCACTAACATCAAGCAGGTATATCCGAGAGAAGTATCCTACTTAGGGCTCAAAACCCTTTAGCAATATTTTAAGTTTGGACTGGTACTTCCACATGCATAGACCGATTTTCAAATACTTTCATACATTTTTTGTCTACACCACAATCAAGCCATTGCACAAATAATCTCTACACAAAGCGATAGACTCTGTACGATCGTTTGATTCAGTAATAATAGTGAGTTCATAGTACAAAATGACGCGGTCTACCTCTCTGACAAGTGTATCGATCCTCAGCAAAGTATTCCAAACTGAATACCAAAAAATGAGACAAAACTAGGAATGTTTACAATACCATTTACACTCAAACTTTACATAAATTAAATATGTACATGAGCATCGGTAACACCGATGGATGCTTCCCGAAACACGTATGTATTGATGAACAGCTTCACAAGTTTCAATTCATTTGCAAAAAACAGCCAAATGTAATTAGAGACATGCAAAATAAAAAATATTAAAATGATATAATTCAATTATAGGCCAAGATAAATAAATAACTATTGAACATATCATTTCCTTTCAAAACCCATATTAAGTGTATGTGCTGAACGGTTTTCGAGCTATGTTCCATACAGACACAATTTCACATAAAAATGGTGATAATTACTTTTGTCACGCAGCTCCATTGTCGTCTTATGTCGCTGTTGCATGGTTGCATATGTGAGGCAGCTCAATTGTCTAATTTCACTGTTGCAAGGATACCTCTGTGAGGCAGCTCAATTGTCTAATTTTGCTGTTGCAAGGATACCTCTGTGACGCAGCTCAATTGTCTAATTTCGCTGTTGCAAGGATACCTCTGTGACGCAGCTCAATTGTCTAATTTCACTGTTGCAGGATACCTCTGTGACGCAGCTCAATTGTTTAATTTCGCTGTTGCAAGGATACCCCTGTGACGCAGCTCAATTGTCTAATTTCACTGTTGCAAGGATACCTCTGTGACGCAGCTCAATTGTCTAATTTCGCTGTTGCAAGGATACCTCTGTGAGGCAGCTCAATTGTCTAATTTCGCTGTTGCAAGGATACCTCTGTGACGCAGCTCAATTGTGTCTAATTTCGCTGTTGCAAGGATACCTCTGTGACGCAGCTCAATTGTCATAATTTCGCTGTTGCAAGGATACCTCTGTGACGCAGCTCAATTGTCTAATTTCGCTGTTGCAAGGATACCTCTGTGACGCAGCTCAATTGTCTTAATTTCGCTGTTGCAAGGATACCTCTGTGACGCAGCTCAATTGTCATCTAATTTCGCTGTTGCAAGGATACCTCTGTGACGCAGCTCAATTGTCATCTAATTTCGCTGTTGCAAGGATACCTCTGTGACGCAGCTCAATTGTCTAATTTTGCTGTTGCAAGGATACCTCTGTGACGCAGCTCAATTGTCTAATTTTGCTGTTGCAAGGATACCTCTGTGACGCAGCTCAATTGTCTAATTTCGCTGTTGCAAGGATACCTCTGTGACTCAGCTCAATTGTCTAATTTTGCTGTTGCAAGGATACCTCTGTGACGCAGCTCAATTGTCTAATTTCGCTGTTGCAAGGATACCTCTGTGACGCAGCTCAATTGTCTAATTTCGCTGTTGCAAGGATACCTCTGTGACTCAGCTCAATTGCCTAATTTCGCTGTTGCAAGGATACCTCTGTGAGGCAGCTCAATTGTCTAATTTCACTGATGCAAGGATACCTCTGTGACTCAGCTCAATTGTCTTATTTCACTGTTGCAAGGATACCTCTGTAACGCCGCTTAATTGTGTAATTTTGATGTTGCAAGGATACCTCTGTGAGGCAGCTCAATTGTCTAACTTCGCTGTTGCAAGGATACCTCTGTGACGCAGCTCAATTGTCTAATTTCACTGTTGCAAGGATACCTCTGTGACGCAGCTCAATTGTCTTATTTTGTCCATGTATAGAAGTAGAATATGGTGAAAATTCTGCACCACCTTGTAAAGTCAAACTCAAAAAGCTCATTGTCTAATTTCACTGTTTCAAGGATACCTCTGTGACTCAGCTCAATTGTCTAATTTCGCTGTTGCAAGGATACCTCTGTGACGCAGCTCAATTGTTTAATTTCACTGTTGCAAGGATACCTCTGTGACTCAGCTCAATTGTCTAATTTCACTGTTGCAAGGATACCTCTGTGACGCAGCTCAATTGTGTAATTTTGATGTTGCAAGAGTATCTCTCGGACGAAGCTCAATTGTATTATTTCCCTGTTGCAAGGATACCTCTGTGACGCCGCTCAATTGACCTTACGCCAGGAGAGATGTAGCCACATCCACTGAAATCAAGGGGCACTAGTCTTGCGAAGTCCGACAAACACAGGAATCGCTCAAACAGATCTCTATTGAACTAAGTCTGAAATCATTAGTTTTATTTCTATATTCGATAATATTTAACTGTACTATGATCCTTTTGATGATTTCAAAAATGAATCTAAAAAAGAAAACATAAAGCGTGAATTTAGTTTAAAAGGGTGGGGGTTTGGCGTGGGTGGGGAGGGGGCAGATTATCGAAAACTCGTGCAGATTAAGGCTAGTTATTAGCATATGCGTTGCAATAATTTGCATTTTCATGATTTGTTATTTCAGTTAGCATCATTGAATCCGTTATCAAATATATACGGTAGAATTATTATGTTCGCTGCGCATTAGTTATCAAATACTCGTCATAGAGGCGTTAACAGTATACCGTTAATTGAAAATCTCTTAAAGATTAGATATCGACAGGAATACTCTATAGCCGTTATAGATGGTTCCTGATATCGATAAGCATTTTATTTACATGTGTCGATCATCAATAAAAGTAACGGTGTGGCCATAGTTCTAATTTTGTATTTCGTGGAAGACTTAATTTATGTAAACGGTTCTGTGAACTGGGTCGTGCTATGGGATCGTATGTTTTAGGCAATGTGACACTTCTATAACTAAAACAAAACCGATAATATACAGTAGAGCATTTCTAAGCATAGATCATATTATTTTGATACGACTTCTGACAGATGTTTTCAAACAATTGTATGTCCAGCTAGAAAAATCATTTATTTATCTAAATTACGTTTTAAATCAAATGTAACAGATGCAGTAGAGTTATTTACCCTCGCTACAAGCCGTAGTCACATGACCTAGCGTGGCTTATACACGTACTATATTTGTGCACTTATAGTTTATGATGTGTAAGGATACATCCACCAAAACCTTTCTAACACACACACACAAGCACGCACACACGCACGCACGCACACATATTGATAAGACACACTTTACAAAATATTTTATTAGATCACTCTAAAATGAATGAAGAGTCACAAAACCACGGACCTAAAAAAATAGGTCCGTGACAAAATTCATAAAATTTAGAAACTAAAGCCGTTAATACTATTTACGGTATGACTTTCACGATCAACAAATATTTATTTCATAGTAATACTCTTCCTTACATAGAAAATACCTAAGATTGCATGTCCGTCAACGGATGTATTTTGAATGTTTGTCGGACAAAATGTCGGCTAATAACCATATTCGTCACGTGCGTCACGTGTTGTAGGGGCTAGCTGTTTGATTGGTCTGATAAGAGATTATTATCTGTCAATCAAGAACCTGGCGTAAGGTCAATTGTCTTATTTCGCTTTTGCAGTGACGCCTCTGTGACGGAGCTCCATTGTTGTCATATGTCGCTAATGTATGGATACCTTTGTTAGGCAGCTCAATTGTCGTTTTATTTCGTTGTTGCATAGATACCTATGTGACGCAGCTATATTGTCATCTAATTTCGTTGTTGCATGGATACCTCTTTGACGCAGCTCTATTGTCATCTTATTTCGCTATTGCACGGATACCTCTGTGACGCAGCTCTATTGTCGTCTTATTTCGTTGTTGCACTGATACCTTTGTGACGCAGCTCTATTGTCGTCTTATTTCGTTGTTGCACGGATACCTCTGTGACTCTATTGTCGTCTTATTTCGTTGTTGCACGGATACCTCTGTGACGCAGCTCTATTGTCATCTTATTTCGTTGTTGCACGGATACCTCTGTGACGCAGCTCTATTGTCGTCTTATTTCGTTGTTGCACGGATACCTCTGTGACGCAGCTCTATTGTCGTCTTATTTCGTTGTTGTAAGATACCTATGTGACGCAGCTATATTGTCATCTAATTTCGTTGTTGCATGGATACCTCTGTGACGCAGCTCTATTGTCATCTTATTTCGTTGTTGCACGGATACCTCTGTGACGCAGCTCTATTGTCGTCTTATTTCGTTGTTGCACGGATACCTCTGTGACGCAGCTCTATTGTCGTCTTATTTCGTTGTTGCACGGATACCTCTGTGACGCAGCTCTATTATCGTCTTATTTCGTTGTTGCACGGATACCTCTGTGACGCAGCTCTATTGTCGTCTTATTTCGTTGTTGCACGGATACCTCTGTGACGCAGCTCTATTGTCATCTTATTTCGTTGTTGCACGGATACCTCTGTGACGCAGCTCTATTGTCATCTTATTTCGTTGTTGCATGTATATACCTCTGTGACGCAGCTCTATTGTCATCTTATTTCGTTGTTGCATGGATACCTCTGTGACGCAGCTCTATTGTCATCTTATTTCGTTGTTGCATGTATACCTCTGTGACGCAGCTCTATTGTCATCTTATTTCGTTGTTGCATGGATACCTCTTTGACGCAGCTATATTGTATTCTTATTTAGTTGATGCATGTATGGTTACCTTCGTGACGCAGCTCTATTGTCATCTTATTTCGTTGTTGCATGGATACCTCTTTGACGCAGCTCTATTGTATTCTTATTTCGTTGATGCATGTATTGTTACCTTCGTGACGCAGCTCTATTGGCTTCTTATTTCGTTGTTGCATGCAAGGATACCTCAGTGTTGCAGCTGTATAGTCGTCTTATTTTGCTCTTACATTGTATATGGATACCTAAGTGTCGCATCTTCCGTTAAGGCTGATTCCGCCGTTGCGCAAATATTTCCTAGACGTGTAACGATAAATATTTTACTGAAAACGTCATTTTATGATCTTTGCGATTATAGTGTATGTTACATCACATTTAATATGCAGTTTATAATTCCTGTCGAAAAACTTCAATTTCTTAGTTAAAACTATAGCTGTCGGCTGAAATCATATGCGAGATAAAATATAAACATTAACTGTAGAGGACCCTTATGCGCGGATATGAACATAAAATGTACTTTTTACAGCTATTGCCTGATGTCATTTATTGCCTAATAATAAATTACTATGCTTTATAAAATTTATACCATACATAAGTGAAAATAAGTCTTAAGTCATACCCACTTCGACTTGTTAGTGACTGTTATTATTGACTGGAACTAGCTGGGGAGAATGTGACATTATGCAAGACAAAAGTTTTCATCCGCTGCACTTTGTGTGTGTTCTTCTGTTCCTGTTAAAGAATGGTAAGTCTTTTATTAAGTTTATTCGAGATACTTTAACTGGGATAGGTAATCATTGAATTATGATAAAATCGTAAACTTTGTACATTACAAATATAACTTGCTTATGTTGAACACAATGGTTAGATTGTAAAAACTCTTGCTAAACATAGACAGTTCAAATAACACAAGACAATTTAATTATAACATTGCATAAGTTAAACTCGATAAACAGAATATAACTTATAAATTCATAACTCAGTTCTGGAAAATTCATTCACAAGCATTTTAGCTGATATTTTTTTCCAATTTATATTTGGACATGTTACAGTGTTGAGTATAGGAAGCACAAACGTTATGTCCAACGTCTTCACCTTTTAGTTAACATGACGCCAATGACATAACTGATGTACGAGAGTTTTCGTACTCAAGAAATCTATTCATAACGTTTTGCAAATATATTCGAATTTTGATTGGTAGTGCAGTCACTTTACTGACACTAAGCGTCATGTTAATAACGTACCAAGTATGAAATATTGTAGGATCAAGCACGAACATTAACATTCAACCAAACCCCGTGTATTTGCCGAGTTCGAGGGCAAAGGAGGCCGCAATCACATGCACCGGTAAAGCTGAAAATGTGGGTTTCATTACCAGCATTTCCCTCCAGAGACAACTGGAGAGAGATTCCAGCATCTGGAACCTTGTCACCATGTCAGGTCCGACACCTGAATTAGATAACAACCTTCCAGCAGACCTGATGAACCGAAATCCGGCCGTGCAAGGATTTTTACAAGCTACGAACACCTCGAGCTACTTTACTTTATCTTTCAACATAACTGATATCCAATGTTCGGATATGGGAGACTACACGTGCGTGATGACATACATAAATACATCCTTTAATCAGGTGACGACCAGTAGGAAAGAAGAAATGAAAGTTCGCTGTAAGTGCATATTAATTTATCATTGTAAGTTTTTGTTTACACATTGGAAGAAAACTTATTTTGAAATATGTGTATATACCAAATGCACACATGTCATATGCCTTTTATGAGTATTATTCAAAACGTTTTTAATTCATCCCATTCTTCATAAAGGAAAATGTGTGTACATGAAGATTTTTCTTCCTTCTTTCGGCCTCTCTCTCTTTGTCTCTCTCTGTTTCTCTCTGTATCTCTCTCTCCGCGATCACGGTCATAGAAGTGTTAAGTACGAAGCATAGTTACTTTTGTGCATAGCCATGGCCAGTTGCACTCAAATAACTTTTCATCGAGTTATTGCCTTTTGATTTTTTTTAATATACATGTAGTGTATAGAGATGTTTTGGCACGCTATTTCTTAGCTGTCACTTACTTAACATCAATGAAGTTTCACATGTGTGATAAGTACAAAGCTTAAGGGCATACTAATTATGATTGGATAATGTATAGTGGTAGAATTTCTTGAAACATCTTCGACGTTCGTATTCTCCGAAAATACGCCTCAACCATCGGCGAGAGTGCCTCAGTGATCTTATTTCTTTACTGTGTCCAGACAGGATGAAGCAGCAAACAAAATGGTAGACTTATATTTTCCGGCAATGTATTGGAATAATGTTTGGTTTGTTACTTTCTGATACAGATTTGCCATCAGATGTCTTGCTGACTATGTATAGAAACGGTACAGAAGTTGAAAACGTTACAGAGAATGCACATGTGGCCTTTAATGTCGGGGAAGTAGCACAGTTTCGCCTTACGCGCAATGCTGATAATACTTCTACATACGTTTGCCTGAGAACAAATGCCAGCAATCTTTCTGATACTTTGTTCCCGTTTACCCCGAATGTCATTAGCACCTCGACGGCGGCTTCCGGTGACTGTAATTATTTCCTGAGTACAGATTTCAGTACTGTTATAACAGAGGACGATGCAAGGCGTAAGAACAATTATATAGTACAGTGCTTTGTGACTTCTGGTACAACAGTCTATAGCAGGAAAATCTACCTAGGAATTGGTGAGTTTCTTCCTGACATCTTTCTGTACAGTCAGTTGAACGTAATACCCATTGCTTTAAGTGATATTACTGTTCAGAATTACAATACAGTAAAATTCCGATAATAAGACAACCATTAGGATCGGCATAAAGTGGTCTTATATCACTTATATCGTAACAGTCTATTTATGAGACTTTTTTAAACTCTAAAATGGGCCATTTGGTTCCGAAATATTTGGTCTTAATATCGACTGCAGTCTTAATAAAGGGTCGTTTTAATATCGGAACATATTACAATTTGCTCAAGACATTAAGCTTTAAACATAAGAAATACTCTGAAAACACTAAATAGAAATAAGTTATGCTATGTTGCTTTTCTTTTATTTTATGCTCTCTAATGAAATACTGTGTTCTATCGGTGAACTTTTTTCATATTGTATCAGTCATTCCTGCTGGAACTACTTTTTACTTTGGAAAATAGGTAGATAGATAGATTTATTTCTGCATAAAATGTACAATTGCATGGCATTACATAATCAAAACATGAACAAGTAACATACATGTATGAATAATTATGGCCATATCAAATAACATTATATGCAAAGGATAACACAAAAAAAGTATGGATAAACTCTTATTTCCACTGTGGTCCTTTGAATATACATTGTAGTTTTATATCATATATGACACTGGAAGCAATACTATCACAGCAAATGGTATTGAAAAGAAAGACATTTGTGGTAGAGTTGTGGGAAGAAAATAAATCATTTGATAAAAATGGTACATGCTATGATATTAAAATGTTTAGGCAGCATAAAATAAAAAATAAAATTAAATATGGAATATATCTCAACTCAAAGTAATGCAATTTTCTAATTTTCATGTTTAGAAAAATAAAAAAAATTGTATCACCTTTCTTTATAGATCTATATTCCTTATCCACTCAAAACAAACAAACAAACAAACAATTCTATATAAGACAGAATATACCAGTTCGGTAAAGTGCTCGTTGTCAAAAATGATATTTTTTACAGTATTTTATATTAATCAGCAGAAGCAAAACTGTTTCAGGATATATCTAGGTTGTAACAACGACGATGTTTTGTTAGGAGTAAAATTCTTTTAACCTTTGTATGGTCACTTTAAACAGAAATATTATAACTTTAAACGTGCTCTTGATTCATGATATTTTATATCTTTCATTTGTTACTGTAGAGTATGAAAGAAAAAAAGATTTTTCGTTGCAAGCTTAAAGTTTCGGGTGGATATTAAGGCATTTCAATGTATCTATGTACAAATACTCACGTTGAGGTAGGGATTGCATTTCTGCAAAGAGACAAGAGCTTATGAACTATGAGTAGAACAAAGCAATTCATTTACAAATTTACTTGGAAAAGTAGCATTAAGTTTACACTTTGGACATTCACCAAGTTTATAAAGAACAGCTTTATAAATACAAATACAAAAAAAAGAAAACAACAACAACAACATCTAAAAGAAAGGCGGAAGTTTTGGAACTGATTTTACTCTTTATCATTGTAAATACATGGTACATATATATAGGCAGGTTGTTTACTTTTGGTGTCATTAACTGATTAGTTTTGATACAATATATCTCTCAGTCTACATAAATTTTAAAACAAAAAATACATGTCCTCCCAAAAGTAAACACTTATCTATACTTAAGTTTGAAACACGCCTTCAAGTATGATATTTGGCACGAAAAATATTTGTTAAGCTTAATATGTCAGTTCACACAATATTTATAACATGAATAAAACATCAAGTGCATCTAGAGATAATCGTTCAAGCAGGTAATGACACTTCTTCAAGACAAGTCAGTGTGCGTTCATTTACTTGGCAGAACTTGTATACATTATTTTAAGCAATGAACACGTGTTTTGTCTAGCCAAAGAGGTAATGAAGTAACCGGGAGGGTATTTTTCGATACAAGTTATGAGGTTCGAAAATCTATAAAACAATTTTTATAATACTTCAGAATGGTCATGTTGATTACTTCAGGCTTAAATTTGGCAGAGAAAAAGGCACATTTGTAGATTAAAGGTCGCACCATACAAAAAGAACATTTAAGCAACCAAATACACGATGTAAAATTATACAATGTACACTTGTATATTGATAACCACTCAATATTGTCACACGCCATTGGTCGCGTCTGTATTTATTCATTTTGAGTTGTTTTAATCTACTTTTCATCTTTTTTATTCATACCAAGAAATTACAATTAGCACATAATTATATCAATTGCCTAGCTGACAAAAGTAGTACAACTGAATGCACATATTCAGTTATATTCCTGCCGAGTTAGAGCTAGACGTACTGTTTACGTAAACTCGATCAAGTTGAGACTCTTACAAAACAAGCCTTTTTGATGCACCCCCACCAAAGGTGGGCATATTTAAACCGCACCGTCCGTCCGTTCGTCCGTCTGTCCGTTTGTCTGTCGTTCGTCCGTCCATGTGTCCGTCCTTACATTTTTCGTGTCCTTGCTGTAACTTTGTCATACGAGTTTAAAGGTAATAGTATCCTTTATATATGCACACTTTTGTGTCCGGACTAATGTTGTCATGCATTGAAGGATTTTGAAATAACTTGGCATAGACGTTAAGCCTACCCAGACGTTGTGTCGCGTGCAAGACAAACAACCCTACATAAAAGGTCAAGGTCACACTTAGAGTTTAAAGGTAATGGAATCCTTTATATAATGTACACATACATGTCCGGATTGTAACTTTGTCATGCATGGAAGGATTTTTAAATTAACTTGGCACACATGATCAGCACAGCAAGAAGACGTGTCGCGTGCAAGACCCACGTCCTTACATCAAAGGTCAAGGTCACCCTTATAGTTTATAAGTAATGGAATCCTGTATATATGCATACGTTCCTGTCCGGACTGTAACTTGTCATGTATTGAAGGATTTTATAACAATTTGGCACAGATGTTCAGCACATCAAGATGACGTGTCGCGTGCAAGACCAACGTCCCTACCTCAGAGGTCAAAGTCGCACTTAGAGTTTAAAAGTAATGGAGCCCTGTATTCATGGTAACTCTGCCATGCATTGACGGATTTTAAAATTACATGGCACAATTGTTGAGCACATGGTGAGCACACAGACTTTGGGATACCTGTTTTTGGGGACATTCGACACTTACGGGGGACAGCTCTTGCTATTTCAAAGATATCCTGCCGTCTGCCAGTGTTTACGCAGTGTTAACGTGAATGATAAACACACTAAATGAAGCTTGTTTTATCACAAACTAATCGCGATCTTTTTGAGCATATATACATTGTGAAAACTTCTCTTTTCCTACATTTTCTTTGTTGATCTTTTTTCGACAACAATAATTTTATCACTGCTACTGTGACATTTTTCAATGTGCGTTTGAAACGCGTACACGAATAGTATTATTTTTAATATTTATTTTCTAATTTATTTTCCATATTTCACCATCATTGAAAGTACGCTGTAGATGCTATGTTGGAAATAGTTTCATTGTATATGTTTCTCTAATCTGCTCTGATGAAATTCTTTACAGACCACGATTTCTGTTTGTCCAGTCCTTGTTCTAATGGACACTGCAGCAACAGTGACAGTGACACAGGTTACACGTGTTTCTGTGAAGACGGCTTTACTGGTATAAACTGTGATACCGGTAAGTCGATTCCTTTTCCTGAAAAACATATATTATGTATCAATAAAGAAAGCAAAAGAACATCTTTATAATGTTAGAATCATTCTGCTGAGTAGACAGGTGATGTTGACAAGAATCTTATTTTGTTGTTGTTGTTGCGATTGTTCTGCATGTGACACGAAGGTTTGGCAATGACTAATACCAAATAAATATTGGTCTTGCTATGCTTAAACAGAACAACCGGAGAACCGTTGACACCTTATTGTTAATTTCCGTAAACTTTAGTATGTTACTTTATTTAATAATGTGACCACACTCGACCGTAATACGAGTTACTGGTTCTTATCTTGTTTGTAATTGTGCTTATTAGGTCCACCATCCTCTAAAGAGGCTATAATCGGTACGACCCGTTATTGGTTCTTATCATCCATGTTGGTTGTTTATAATGTTCTTTATTCTTCTTATGTAGATATAAACGAATGTTTGTCAGCAACAGCATGTGCTAATAATTCTACTTGCACTAACACGCTTGGAAATTACACGTGCACGTGTAACACTGGTTTCACAGGGGATGGAAAAGACTCGTGCACGGGTAGCTATAATGAACATACTCTGTGCTAATGTTGCAACTGATATAAATTCATGTATTTGATATTGCTTTGTATATTCCCTGCATACCTTCATTCAACACATTTGAAATCACTGTAACCTCTTAACAGATTGGGGAGGGGGGGGGGGGGGGGCATGGGTTCGAGCCATAACAGATTGGGGGGCATGGGTTCGAGCCATGTTACCGACAGTGTCTCTTTATGTGAGAAAGTTGGCAGTTTCTTACGAAGGATAAGAGTCAAGTACTGGTTCTTCCCAGGAACGATGGTTAGATAAAAACTTACGTAAGAACGGTTGAAACGGGAGTTACATTCTTACAACAAAAACGACATGCCGAACACCAACTCACCACACATATTCAGGTTAAAATATGCCGTGTCAGTTTATGTTAAATCCATTATACATTTAATTAAACTTTCTTCCTTAATAACTTTTCTTAGATATAAATGAGTGTCTGTTATCTACCACGTGTGCTGACAATGCCATATGTACAAACACGCAGGGAAGTTTTATGTGCGAGTGTAACGCTGGTTACACAGGGGACGGACACAATAATTGCACAGGTTTGTATGACTAAATTTTAGCTTTCTTCATTTTGTTACACATAAGTTACATATTTCTATGGAATGCTTGAAAAATGCCATTAAACGCTGTAAGATTCAGTCTTTAGTCTTTCAGCCATCGAATTGACTCTCATTAGATTGATGGTAAGTACATTTATTTTGTAGTTATTATTCTATAATCTTTCATCAACAAAAATACAAACCAATGCCACGTTTCAGCGCTAAAAAGGTTCTCCGTTGTAAATCTATATAAATAAAAGTACTTCGGTAGCTATAGTTAAGTTAAGTAAGAGCAATTGCGCGTTTGTTATCGAAGGTAGGATTGAAGCTGAGATGTATGAAATTAAGAACATAATCATTAAGGAAAACAATAGAACTACATTGAGAGAACTGCGCAGATCATAACGCAATCTTCATGAAACAACATTGTATGTCTTTTAAAGGCAGTTTAGTCAATTTATGTACAATGTATTTGATTTGAATTGTAGAGACTGGATTATCACATCTCTTTGGTCAATTTTACCAAATATCCTGTGACATCTTTAAAGGAAACAAACCTTGTTATTCCGACTGGTTTCAGCAAGTTACTCAGGGGAATCTTCGAACTTTTGTTTTTACACGTTTTAACATCAATATGCGAAATTATACCGAACGACAATTTGTCATATTACTAGAATTTTAAGTTTTCAAGTTTCTTCTTTAATGCAGATGTAGATGAATGCCTGTCATCTTTCGCTTGTGCCGATAATTCCGAATGCATAAACATGAATGGTAGCTATGCATGTATGTGCAACAGTGGCTTCACAGGAGACGGTTACTTCTCGTGTATTGGTAAGCATAATTCAATATAGCACTAAAGTTCTAGAGTTACTGTACTTGAACTTTTGTTTTATCTTATGACTTTTTATAAAGTTGGGCCTCACGCGTGATAAACACTTCAGCATTCGTTTATCTTAGCATCGCACGTTAACCACACTCATCGTATTGTCTCTATTCACTATGATTATTCTAGGTGTTTAAGAATCGAAAAATAACCAAACCATGATAAAACCCATACATCTTTAAACATAAACTTTTAGGTATCTTTTATTTGTAATAGTTAAAGCTAGTACTTTTCCTTCACTTTTTATGATACCACGAAATGAATTTTCAGTGTTCCACAATCAGTCTTTTTGGGTCGATTGTTAAAATCGAGCCAAAGTTAACAGAGTATATCGGCCTTACGGCCGAACGCACAACATACAAACAAGTAGTTCCATATAAACAGTTGTTAGGCATTATAGCGATTTCTGTTTTCAAAATTGTATAGTAATAAATCTAAATAATTTAAAAACATTTCAGAATAGAATAATATTATTTCGTTATTGTTCTTTAAATGTGTAATTAATCGTAAATACTATTAATGCGCGAACGAACGACTTGGACATACAAATTTATAAGAACTAGTTTTTTACCTCTAACTCTATAGTCGGCGGACATAGAGCAGTTGGTAGAGATGCTGAAAATTGAAATTGCGCTGACTTACTGCGGCGGACGCGAGTTCGAAACCCATCTAATTAAAATTTTTTTTACATTTTTCTTCTGTTTTACTTTTAATTTTAAGACTTTAAACCATTTTAAATGTTTCACAGCAAATAATCATAGAAAACTGCATTCATGTCAAACTTAAAAGGATAATGTTAATAAGACATACTGTATACATATTATTCGATAACAGTAAAGTTCAGTCAGTAGTCGTGTCAGGTTTTGCTTGTGCAACCAGAATTCGTTTCCTTGGGTTCTTTTGAGGCCATGCCTCAACATCAATCATCACCAATTTCGAGAATATTTACATGTCAGTTTTGTTTGTGGGCTCGCTGTGATACTTTGTATCACTGTTTTTCTTGTTCAGTTTTTAATTTACTCTGTGTCTTCTTTGATCTTGCTCATTGTTCAGTTTTTGCTTACAATTTAGGATAGGAATTTATTTTGTATTATTGACACAATACACTCAACCCTATGGGCAAATCCCATAACTTTTGAATGACATTAAAAGTTGTGCAAACTTTGAATTTTCAGTTCAGGTTTGTAAAAATCTACTTCTCAGTTACCATTCACAGCTATGATACTTTATAGGGTAGTTGAACATACATGTAGTCACTGAATGCAAAAGGTAAGCACATGGGTTCCTATCAAAAGTAAAGTTTACACATATGGTTAAAGGTCAAACTCTGTGGACATTTGTGTCTCCAGTTTGTTGATAACTTTACTCATGCATGGGTTGCCCTGATATTTACACATGTATGTGTACAGTCTGTGTTGTTCAGAGACAATCGACCCTCCAGCACTTTCAGTCCTTTGATTTTAATCGTGATGCCTATATAACAAACGTATTTGCATCTTCAGCATTTACTTATACGACCTGAGCTTATATGTAACTGATTGCTTTATTCTATTCACAATCGTTCTTAGATATAAACGAGTGTTTGTCATCCACTACCTGCGCTGACAATGCCACTTGTACAAACATGCCTGGAAGTTTCACGTGCGCATGTAACGCAGGTTTCACAGGGGACGGCCTCGACAACTGTACAGGTTAGTATGAGCCGCTTCAACAACTCGTCTGGTATGAAGATTATTCTGAGCGCGATAGTATGTGCATAATGCGTGTCAATATATTTAAAGTTTACTTTACTGAATACAGAATCAATATGCGTAGGGCTCCTGGTCCGATTCAGGTGCACCGAACATTTCTTACTAAAATCTTGTGGACGTTGTGCCTCGTCACGTCCAGCTGGTTTTCATTAGCTTCTGTAAATACTTACGGCTAAATTGTGCTCCTGTGTGTTTTCTAAACACATGTTTGCCTAATGAATGTACTACATTTTAAATTTTTATGTTTCTCGTTTGATGTAGATGTAAATGAGTGCCAGACATCGAATGCTTGTGCAGATAATGCAGAATGTATGAACATGTATGGAAGTTATACGTGCACATGTAACAGTGGTTTCACAGGAGACGGCAATGTCACATGCACTGGCAAGTATTATCAAACATGTAACTAATACGCGTGGAGAGTTTGATCTTACCCATCATGTCTGTCAACATATTCTAGCTATTAAAACGTGTACACGATTTTAAAAGATGCAAGGTTTTGCGTAAGTTTAGATACCATGATGTCCCATTTAGCCTTTCTTTTCTACGTAAGCGCGATTCTTTGATAAAAGTGGGTTTCAGTTAAATAAAACAACAACTTCAAAAATGATTTGAACAGCTTATATACTGCGGTAGTCCTTGGTTTCAAGCATCAAAATGCACACAATAGTATCAATAGTATCTATTGTTTGCATCTACATTGTATATACATGAAAGTACATTTGCTAAAATAGTTAACTAGTCGTGCTAAATAATTTTCTTTTTTTTTTCCATTCAATTTTTATCACTAACTGAAATTTCAATCTTTCGTATTCGGTCTTATTTTACCGTTAAAATTGATGAAACAAACATGCTTACAAAAGCGGCATTCTCTCATTTTACATCAGGTTTTCTGAATTGCTACTTTTCAACTGTTTTTTTCCATGTTTTTAGATATCAACGAGTGTATGCTATCCACTACCTGTTCTGACAATGCCGAATGTACAAACACTCCTGGCAGTTATACGTGCGCGTGTAGTGCTGGTTTTACAGGGGATGGTCTCTACAATTGTACTGGTTAGTATACTTTTTCACCTTAATTATCTGGATACGGCTAAACTCTAAATTGAAGTCATACAACGCCACCGGGAACGTTAATTAGAAGTATATGTTTACATTTTGCTACTGTTTGGACCAATCATTTGAAATTAGTCGTTAAAAGCACTTCGTCCAGAAAATTTTTTCCTACGTGTAAAATCGGCATGCGCTATATGTTGGTTCCATGCTGCTTTGCAATGAAGGTTTTCTACTTTGTTACTAAAAGTTATAACATAAATGTATAAACATATAACATAAATACAAATGTATGTAAATAAGGACCAATAGGATAGTCATGGGAGCTTATATGATCGGTAATTGCCCACTGGGCGCGTGTCCATTGTGGACAATTATAAAGCGTCATACTGTTTTACAGTGTGAATTGGGGTAAGAATATTCTTTTCGTGTTTCCTGTCAGAATTTGAAATTGGGTTATACTAAGGTTATTAACAACCTTTTGATCTTAATGATCTTAATATATGCAGTGCTTTAACTGATCTCAGTAATAACCGAAATACGTTCACTTCGTTTACTTAAGCTTTCAGTACGTTTGGAGAAGTTGAAAGTCGCTAATCGTTATGTGCTTAACAATAAGTATTTGCCCGGCGATTGTGTGTAGATATGTTCAAGTCGTCCAAAAAATGTATGTATCACATACCATTGTATATGAACTACACTTTTAAGTCTTCATGTTCCTTGCTTGATGTAGATGTAAATGAGTGCCTGGTGTCAACCACGTGTGCAGATAACGCAGAATGTACGAACAAAAATGGAACTTACACGTGTTCGTGCAACAATGGTTTCACTGGAGACGGCACCATCATATGTACAGGTAAGTATAATTCAATAGGTTTCTTTAGCGTGTTGAATTGCTAACATGAATTTTGACTGGAGAATTTGTTATACCACATCTATCAGAATAAACTAGCTATTGAAGGCTGGAAAATGGTACAGTTCTTGACAGAAGTGAGAAATGTCTAGATCTTCTTCTCTGTGTAAGGCGTAGGCTTGAGATTAATGAAATTGTTAAGTATATTCAAGCATTATATTAGTATGCCGCAATCAGACGTGTCCACGTACATCAACATTCACTCATTGTACTTCAGTTTTAATTTGAACTATATGTATTATTTGATAATGTAATTAGATATAAACGAGTGTCTGTTATCAACCACCTGTACTGACGATGCCGTATGTACCAACACGCCCGGAAGTTATATGTGCACATGTAACGCTGGTTTCACAGGAGACGGCCACAATAATTGCACAGGCTAGTACGATTTATTGTGTTTCATTTAGTTCACATGACCTCGCTATTTTGAATACGAAAGAGCATGCATTTTACTTTTACATTTTAGCTACTGACTCTTTCATGCAGTATACAATAGTTGAATTTATACGTATGTATTTGTCCATGATTTCGAAACATGTTCTTACGACTTACATTACCCCTATAGTCGCTTTCGAGACTCATTCCAATTGGAATCAATCTTGAGGAAAGAGAAAGAGAGAGGCTATGTGGAATTAGGCTTTAGATTCTTGCCTAGTTACACTACTACAATGGCGCTTGTGGATATCAAACCGTTGACGCTGCGATCCTGTGGCAAACATGCAACTACTGCGCTGTTCCACTTTTATAGTCCGGTCAAAAGTTGCTGCCACGTGGTTAATTCAACTTAATATCAAATCGGCATACGTAAAACCAACCAGCGCCATGCTTCTATACCATTAAGATATTTTACTTCACAATATTATAACATGAATGCTTAAAAATGTAATGTACATGTATTTCGTAGCACTGTGAAAGTCGTCATGTGGGCTTTTGCGATTATGCATCGTCCGTCGGGCATATGGGTCATTTTTACAGTGACTTTATGAATTTTTTTTGGTATCTGTCACAAAGATTTTACGTTTTAACGTTTCTTCTTTGATGTAGATGTAAATGAGTGCCTGTCACCAACCGTGTGTGCAGATAACGCCGAATGTATGAACACAAATGGAAGCTACACGTGCTTGTGCAACTCTGGCTTCACAGGTGACGGCAATTACACTTGCACTGGTAAGTACAATTAACCATAACAATATAATATTATGCACGATATGTATTGAATCGACCCGAATATTTGATGTATTTTTCAGTTCAGAATAAACAATCCGTTGCAATACAAAATATCTAGTATATCCGTACTGTACTTTTAAAATAGTTCTTCAAAAACGTCTTTAGATATAGACGAGTGCCAGTCATCCACCACCTGTGCGGACAATGCAGTATGTACCAACACGCCTGGAAGTTACATGTGTGCATGTAATGCTGGTTTCACTGGAGACAGCCACAGTAATTGCACAGGTTTGTTACACTTATAATGGTTTTTCTTTTTCCATTAATACAGCGAAATTTCTGAATGAACCATCGTTGTTTTGGGAGCCCGAAAGCGCATTTAGCCGTCGTTCGTTTATATATCGTCAATATGTTATTTCGATCATGAATAGGGCCACATTTGTACATAATCTTTGTGACCTTGTGTAAGCATGTTCATATTAATGATATCTTCTAAAAAAATTCAAACAGGTAGAATAAAGTTAAATACATAATAAACTAGACAGAAAAGTAAAAGTATTATTTAAACACAGAGTAAATTGTTTTTAAACCAATCTTCTTAAAATTAAATAAGATTTCGTTTTTAACATTTCCGGCAAAATTGAAAATGGGCTATAATGTTGTATGTGTTTCAAAAATTAGTCATGTGCGTGGTGTGTGTCTGTGAAACCATTATAGTCGCCCTTCATGTTTACCACATATAGCTATAGTACATGTTTAAGTTTTAGAATTTCTTCTTTGGTTTAGAAGTAAACGTGTGCCTGTCATCAACTGTGTGTGCAGATAATGCCGAATGTACGAACACGAATGGAAGTTACACGTGTTCATGCAACAATGGCTTCACTGGAGATGGCAACGTTACCTGTTCTGGCAAGTATAATCAAATACATGTTTATCATTTTTAAAGTCGCAACCCTTAGTGTGAGGCACGTGTCAAAATTATCCATGTACGGTTCTATATAAGATTATCTTGATAAAGGTAGGCTTCCGGTAATTAAAAGTTTACAAAAATATTTGAGAATTAGATTCTACACATTTTGCATATTGATTGACTTTATTTATACCGGCGATTTTTAGTACTTGTAGTGTTCTTTAGACTTTAACTAATGAAAAAATGCATGCCGTTCAGAGTTTTATAGGCATTTTTACATAAAAGTATCATTGTTATATTAATATTTCTAGAAGTTCGAGTGAGCAATTTCCTCGTAAAACTTTGTTTTTTGGTCAGTTATTGAATATTTGATGTTCTTCATTTAAGAAATAATCTATGGCTTGGAGTGCTTTATCGAAATTTAAGCATTCCCCAGTAGGTGATGTGCCTGGCGGAATAAATCACCAGGGCGAAGCCCGGTGTCGTCCGTACGCCCAGGCCCATTACCGCGAGAAATCTTCAATTTCGATAAAGCACTGTAAGCATAGATCATCATTCGGATTCTTATAAGCCGAATTTGTAAAAACTATCGTTACTACTACGGACCTTTTTTCAAGTTCGGCGGTAATGTGTAAAATAGCATAAATAGTGGCTGTTGGAATTCACTCCCTAATTCGGGCAACCAGTCAAGGATATCAATAATAACTATATTATACAAACTTATTTTAGTTTAATCATCTAATACATAAAATGTAAAAAAATACCCGACTGTGACATTATGCAGAAGACGTCAGATTCAGAACCTATCAAAGCAGACAATCGATTTAAAGCGAACCGTTAATCTTGAACATGTACAACGTTTTAACGTGGAGTAATGACGTCAGTGTGATGACAGTCTGTCAACGTTTTCATTCATTGTTTTGTCTCTCGGAATCCTCAAAACATTGTATGACGTTAATCCTGTAATTTTCTTAACCTTTTTAAAGGAAAACAAGGAGATGACATTCTAAGGCTTACTTGACGCAGTCAAAAATAATATTTAGGTTCTTAAACACAACTAGATTTCATGGGACTGGATTTGTTTATACAGATATTATTTCTATTTCTGTATCTTTATTTGCTGCTTGGAAGTAAATTAGAAAAGTCGGAAGGTAGCTACTTCCGATGTCCGAAACTCCGCCTTCTTTCCTCAAGGGGCTTTAATCATATTAAAGCACTCGAATTGACTATAGAAATATACCATAGGCATATTAGAATTAGTCATGTTGAATTGTTACTGTTTTTATCTTTATCGTCACTACTTCAGTTAACCTTAAATCGACAATTTTAAACGTCTTTTTTTCCAATTTTTATTTTATAATGTTATTAGATATAAACGAGTGTCTGTTATCCACCACATGTTCTGACAATGCCGTATGTACAAACACGCCTGGAAATTACATGTGCGCGTGTAGTGCTGGTTTCACAGGAGATGGTCACAATAATTGCACAGGTTGGCACGTTTTTTATATTTTCTATTTAGCCCTTTACAACGCAATTGCTGAATATGAACAATTAACGTTTACATTTAGTTACTGCTTGTATTCATAAACTGAATTAGGTAAGTCAATTACATTGATGCCACTTACTTTTTATTACAAGAATGTCATATCGATATGTTTTAGGCCTTGAATAAGCAGCACGTATTAACACCATACTGAGTTTTATTTAAAATATATAGACACATATACACTAAAAACAGACTTTAGCTACTTTGTGTTCATATGTGTTTTTATTGCTGGCCATTGTCCTTCATTCGTGCATTCGTCTTGAACATTTATTATGTAAACATATTCTAATATAATATGTATAGCATTGTGGTAGGATGTTTATCATTATAAGATATAGGTAAGGTTTTATGCCGAATTACATGGCCATGATAAATAGATCATATGGCAAAATAACTTTTGAGTTTTACCAGAGTTTCGTAAGACTTTCGGAACACTTAATATGGTTCAGTATGTTTACTGTCGTTTTTATACTGAAGCGAAAATCATACGTAAAATGCCGTATAACATTAAGTCTTTTTTCAATTAATGTAGATGTAAATGAGTGCCTGTCATCAGCCGCATGTGCAGACAACGCGGAATGTTCGAACACAAATGGAAGTTACACGTGCTCGTGCGACAGTGGCTTCGCAGGGGACGGCAGCTTCACATGTACTGGCAAGTATAATACAGGCAACACAAAAACGCACATTAAGCTGAAATGAGGCCGCTTGGAACATTGTTGTCCCTTGTCTGTCAGCCAAAAGAAGCAATTACAATACACACTTACACACAGTACAATATTTAGCGGCAGTCAAACTATCTAGTGTTTCAATGTTTTACCTATGATCTACGTAAGAATTACTTTGCTAAATTAACTTAGTGTTACAAGGAGATTTTAGCATTAAACATTCTGTCAAGCTCCACGATTTCATGTTGCCTCTGTTCGCATGGATGTTCCCTTGGTGCAATGGTTTTAAAAGCGCATGTTGTATGAAGTTTCGCAATCTGAATAGAATTTGTAGCATTTTCTTCGTAAATTTACATATTATCACTACCCGAATTCAAAAGTAATCCGATATGTCATTATTTACATATAGAAACACGACTTTTACATAAGTATTGACTCATGCTACTCAATATCACCAAATTATTGTTGTCAATAGATGTAGACGAGTGCCAGTCATCCACCACTTGTGCTGAAAATGCCGTATGCACAAATACTCCTGGAAGTTACACGTGCAAGTGTAACGTTGGATTTACGGGGAATGGACAAAACGGCTGTACAGGTTAGTATCGGAGATATCAGTTTTTCTTCGATTTATCTGCCGAATGAACTGTTAATTACTTGTTGTTATCATTGTATGGTCTACGCATACGACTTCGTTATGCAACTGCAATGATGCTTCGGTTCAATTCGGTTATGTCTTAGCGTTTTTCATTATGATATGCTGTTAATATGAAGTTAACACAAATCGTTCAAAATGCCCGTTTTAGAACATTTTAACAGTGGTATTTCTTTAGTTATCATGCAGCTTGGTTTTCGTTTCAATGATTCAAGTAAACTTGAATGTCATTTGACGTCATTTTCTTTGGTAGCGCGAACTCTTAATTTTTATGGCAGTTATCGCCATGTGAAGAAAGATGTGTAAGTCATTTATTCATATAACTTCAGATATGGTTCGTCGGTATATTTATGCTATATTTTAAATTGTTTCTGTTAGATATAAACGAGTGTCTGTTATCCACAACTTGTTCTGACAATGCCGTATGTACAAACACGCCTGGAAGTTACACGTGCGCGTGTAGTGCTGGCTTCACAGGAGATGGCCACAATAATTGCACAGGTTGGTACAGAGTTACATATTTAAGTTTTCTCACTGTTACACAAATTTACTATAGAAATATGTTATAGAGCTCAGTCTAGCATGAAGTGTTTGTATGAACTTTAAAATGGCCATTGCCGGTCATTCTTGAGACCCTCGTGGTCGTAAATAGAACCTACAATATTACGTGATATAATGGTAGTGTGTTTGTCATTATGTTCTGTAGATGATGTTTGAAACTTGGTTACATGGAGTTTAATAAAAGCTACACTATATAAACGTATTAGTATTTATAAAATTAAAATCTGTGAAATCTCTTCAAACATTTAACACGTGAGACTTGAGTATATCCTGTATAAATATCATAATGTATAAACTAGCTATTGTTACATACAATGGTAAAATATTTAGTACAAGTCAGAAATGCTTAGGTTTTCAATGTTGCACTTATGTTCTATGTCAAGATTATCAGTTTGTTAAGAGAATGTTGTGCTCACTCGTTAAGCATAATAAAATACTTTAAATTCTATTCACTTTAGTATGTTTATGGATTACACATAATGTTGTTTAGACATAATAACGCAATTTTCGCCAAGCATTAACTTAAATTTAATTAAAAACACATATATTTTAGCAATTGATAATTGTGTGTCCAATCCTTGTCAAAATGGTATTTGTGTAAGTTCTACTATGGGTTACACTTGCACGTGCAATACTGGTTATACAGGACTAAATTGTGAAACAGGTGAGTGAACTTGACCAGTCACACTACTTTCCATAAAACAAATACAAAAATCTTCATTCTTTAATAATACATGTAAATGTGAATATTGAAATATATCATTTAATATTCCTTATTCTCCTTTTCTCCCACATAATTTACCAAATATTTGTCATCTACATCTACATCTTCCAGTATAACATTTGGCATGTTGTTATTATTTTTACAGAAAATGGAGTTTAATAACCGTTTAATTGAAGTATCCGTTATATACAGCATAATTTGTACTGGAATATTATTCAGTGCCTTTCATCAAACACATTGTTTAAAATTGTTTATTTCAGCAATTGATCATTGTGCATCCAATCCATGTCAAAATGGTATTTGTGTAAGTTCTACTATGGGTTACACTTGCACGTGTTATGCTGGTTATACAGGACTGAATTGTGACACAGGTGAGTTAGGCTGACCACAGTGCATCATGCAATCTATTTTTTCAATAAAAGAGAAACAACTATCTTTACTCATTAAATATGTGAATATTAAAACGTTTTTTGAAAGTCTTTAAACTCTTGTGTCTTAACAAATGTCTATAATCAACATCTTGTAGAAAATGTTTTCAGTCTATTCACATTAAAGGAATTTATATGTGATTCCTTTAACAAGCAAATACCTTTTTGAACGTACGTATCACCAATTACACCTACTAAACATTTGCATTGGCTTTAAAACATTAACATTTTATTGACTGTTTCATTCAAGCAAATTTTATTCAACAGAAATTCTCTTGCAGGCAATTGATCTGATTATATAACATACGTTTCTGATTTGAAGTTCTTACTTTTGCAATTATGTGCTGTATGTAATACCCAAAACGTTTTGATGTTTAAAAATTGCATATACAGTCATATCAGTGCTACCCTAAGAACCAATGAATATTCCCTACCGAACCATTTTACCTCAGTGTTTTCTGTTGTAACCTTTCACTTTATTGGCCTTTTCCAGAGTAAGCAAACCGTAGCCATGCTGATACACTATGACTATTTTAATTGTTCAATCTCAGGGTTTGGAGTCTTGATCTTTCTTAAAATACAGCATTGTTTTTATTACTTGAAAACTCCCTCTTTTGGACCTATATTTCCGTCATTATTTATAGAGCGCTGAGGTGTCACTATTTATGAGCTTACATGAGCATGAAGTAGCTCATTCCAGTGTTTTGTGATCGCTAGATGTCCCGGTCCGTCTGGGTCTGTCGTCAAGTAACAGTACCTTCGAACGACATTTATTCTGATAAAAAGTCTTAACAACAAGGTCAATTTTCATAGGAATATTACTAAGATTGAAATATCTTCGTCCTACTACACTGTACATAAATAAGGGCAACAAGGGCTCAATTGTAAAATCTTCAAATGACATCTCTACCACATCCACTCGGCCATTTTCAGTCAACCATCACCATCACAGAAATATTCATCGATAATTGCAGATATAAACGAATGCCACAACAATCCATGCCTAAACTCTGGTTACTGTTCTAACTATGTTGGATATTATCGATGCTATTGTACGGTTGGATGGACTGGGGCGTTGTGCCAAACTGGTAAGTAGACCTCTGTAATAAGATTTGATTTTTAAGCAGTTGCTTTGTAGTTCAATGTCATTAGTTGTTTCGAAGTAGCTGTGTCGCAATGAATCAGTTATGACAGTGAAATTATATTTATTAGTTAATACGTGCAATTAATGAAATGCCCGATGAAGGGAGTAACGAATAAATGTTCAAAGTTTCCAAAATGATTTCATCAATATAACAAAAGACATAAGATCGCATATGAAATGGTATGATGAGACGCAGTGGTAGTGCAGGATCTGAAGGTTTCGGGTTTCGAGCCCAAAAGAACAATAGTTTTTTTATGAAACAGATATCAACGAATGTTCAGCCCGGACCCCTTGTGCTTCAAATGCGGCTTGCACCAATACGGACGGAAGTTACACATGCAGGTGCAATAATGGTTACACTGGCGACGGCAAGATTAAATGTACTCGTGAGTAATAATTTTAAAGCGCTATGTGATGTTTATGATAAGTTGCATGTTTCAAAGCATGTGATTTTGTGAATTGCTTAGTAATTGGTGCCGTTTAATTCAGTCTCATGATAAAACATCAGTTATCTAAGAAGCCCGATGTATTTTCATTCAAACCACTTTCAGAGAACGTCCTCGTTGATTATACCACCACTGGGTACTATTATTATCGAAGTGACGATGATATCAACTCCTTTTACATACCCGGCGGGATGGAGTACTATGGAAAGAGATATTACTATGCATACGTGAGTTCTAATACACTTGCTGTGTTTTATATTCCATTATCTGTTCAGCTGGTCAGTTAAACACGAAACACATGAGTTGAATAATGGACAGTGATCCAAATTTATTCTAAATTACTTTAAAAAGTCGATTGAATCTTGTTCGAAAATAAATTATAAGCTGATAATGTATTGCTTGTAATAGCTTAAAGCTGTTTGTTTATATCATCAAGGTGAGCATGAACGGATACATTACACTTGGGCATCGCTACAGTGCAAGGTACCCTTGGACGTCGTCGTCATCTTGGAGGTCAATTAGATACCCAATCATTGCACCCTTGTGGACAGATATTGACACAAGAGGCACCTACGGAGACACAGGAATGTATGTTAACGGCATCACAAGTAGAACTGTCTTGCGCAACACAATACAGCCTGTCATTGGTGATACAAACTTTTTGCCAAGGTTTGTTCAGTATTGCCTTTAAATGGGTTTTACCTTTAAATGTGAAGTGTCGAAATGGTGACAAATTCATTTTATTGTGTTTAAATGTAAGAAGTTGACAGAAAATGTGTTAAAAAGCTTTAGATATTGCTTACGTTAGCTTATACGAATACAACACATATGCAGCATGCAGTATATGGAATTGTTAGTGACTTTGTGAATTTTCTTGGTCTTAGTGTTTTTACTTAGCCGCTAGAAGAAAAACATTTATGTTTTTGGTTAGGCGCTAGAACTTTCCAATTTAAATTGTTTTATTACCCTTTCACGAATTTTCCAGCCGTTTGATTGGTTAATGACACAACTAACTGCTCGATTAATATTAACCTAGGCGGGTAATAAATCCCCATATACCACGTCAAAAATCCAAATAACATATAATAATTATGTTGTTACGCTGTTCATCAATGTATGCAATTTCTCCCGGTTGTATTATCATGTAGAATAGTACATAAAAGTGGCATTATCCATCAAAGTAACCGGCGTGTTTTTAAGACAGACATTATGCACTGATTTATACCCTTAGAAAGAAATATAGTATCATCAAACTTCTGTATACAAAAGTGTAGCTGCTATTTCTGTCGAATATACTGATAGTTAACATAGTTTATCTTCATTTTGAAAAGTACTGACATAATCATGGAAAATGCAATAGTTTGCTGGCATGTCCAGCTTGCGAATAACATAATAGTTATTCAAATAATCGATGTGAACCATTTCTAAATTCAGATATTGCCTGATGGTAACGTGGAAGAAGGCTGTTCCCTATCCATACAGTTTCAACCACAAATATGAGGTAAAATTAATACAATGTACCGCCTTCTTTGTAGAAAAGCTTAAACTTTGAATCTGAGGAATTAAATATTATATTGTAATAATATTAGTAACCTTTATGATGTTCTTGTGTCTCCCACTTAATGGTGGGAGACATATTGAGTTGGTGCTGTCTGTCTGACACAAATTTTGTTCGTACAACGCCTGGATGGATTTTACTGAATCTTGCTAGAAATGTTTAGTACCAAATGTAGTTGTGCATACATGTATCGTCAGCATTTTTCGGTTCAATGATTCTCGGCGATTTTTGTACTTTGGAGGCAGGCAACAGTTTTCTGGGTTCTCGGCAACAAAGCTTACGACCAATTTCACAATTCGTTCACACAACACCTGGTACTGCTAACCTAAAAGAAACTAAATACAACATCATGCACATGTCAGCTATCTCTTCAAAAATATCAAAAAGTTTGCTGCAAAAGTCATTGGCATACACGATTCATAGATTATGTTGCATTGAAAGATAGATCCATTTTTTTGGTCGGTCCGAGGCCAAATTGTCAATTTTCAAAACATCACTGAAATTTCATTTGTGACATGTCAACCAGGAGCTGGTCAGTTTCAGAAACCAGACTTCCTGTTAAATAAGAAAAAAAACACATAAAGAGTGGTATTTACTGTGCTGGTTCTTTGCTATTTGCAGTTGTTTGTATGTCACTGCATAATGCATTCTGCTCACCGCAGACTAGTGAAAAATCACCTACTTTCATTCTCATGCACCGGTTTTACACACAGCCACAAAAAGCCACATATTTGTATTTCGGATTATATTTCAACACTCATTTAAGACAGTCAAAAGAGAAATATAACAATATTAATCATTTCTTACACACCCTGCACCCTTAACTCTCAACAGTACACTTTCTACAAAAAAGCAGGGCCAGTTCGAAACTAGGGCGCAAAACTGTTGAGTTAAGAAGCAGAAAAAGTTTGCCGGTTTAATGATTTGCATACATTTGTATTTTCTGTGTCAATAGTTTAAATGCAATAAAAAGATTACAAATAGCTGGTGTTCTACTGTTTTATGCGCCAAAGACATGCCTTCAAAATATGTAACAAACACTGCAATTTCAGTCTCACAGCAGTCAGTCAGGATTCACAGTAAATCACTATACTTTATTACAAACTGGTTCCAGTGCACTTTACCCCAGTTTTAGTTACTGTTTCCCTTCTAAAATGTGACCAGCAATGCTGAAGATCTATATTTGAATGATAACCACTAGTGTCTGTTCAGATGCTGTCAAATGACAATGTAGATGATGAAGCGGTTTCCTTCATTCTAGCGTCACCAAATCATGCAGAGCTGAAATCTGCCTGCAAAGATTATGCCAAATATGAACTTTTAGATTAGAACTTTGCATGCAGTAACATTAACTAGACCAAAATAACCCTAAAAATGCACCAGTATAGCAGCTTTGCACAGTTTATTTCAGCATAAATGGAGCATACAAAAGTCCGAATTGAGTCGGTAATCTTAAATCTCTTAAAGAATGTGACAGACGGAGTGCTCTAAAATTTTCATCATTTCTCAGCAGATCGATTTGTGTCATTACCATAAAACGCCTGTACCGCAACTATGCGCTCATGAAACAGTTTTCAGTCATCGCAATTTCACTTTGTCGTGGACAGTGACTGAATTACTCAAACCGGTATTGTTACAGTTCTGAAAATGATTTTAGAAGTTCACAGCAGTTCCCCTGGGCTTAATGTTAACCGACCATTGCAGAATTTACCTGCCATGATATATTACCACTTAAATCATTCTTGTAGAAATTTTTGCCTGCTCCCTTAAGGCATAAGTGAATTTTGTAAGTATTCGGGACTTGTGTGCGCACTGTTTTATGCATATTGTCAGTGTGCAGCGAGCATGAGAATCCAGTTAAATATGAATTTTGTCTTTTCATTTCGCAGCAGTGGCCAATAGAAAAAGGAAGGTACATGTAATTCAAAAATAGAAAATTTTCAAAATAAAGAAATTTGACCAAGGCCAAGCAAAACTATTGAGTGTCTCCTTTTGAAGGCCATATGAAAATAAATTATGTTTTGAATTATTTGTCATTCTTGACACAGATACCTGTCTATCCTACATTGTTAAGTGGTGTGATACATACGTGTTTTGTGTGTGTAAAAAACAACCTCTACTGTAGGTTTGTGAATGATTTGACCAAACATTGCACATGCCATATATTAAAATTTCATGTGCATGCTTACATGGCCGCTATTTTCAATAGAATGTGCTTCCTAATATTTGAGTGCACGTAGAACGCATGCTTCCCTATTTTAGATATGAGCATTGTTGCTTTGAATTTAAAACTTAGACATCAACTTTACTATCCCTATTTATTTATTGTGAAGAAAAGTAGTTATCACGTCATTTGAAAACTAATATGGCCGAGTAAAATTTGGCAAGATACCAGTATATCTAAGCGCAGCGTGATACACTTTTAATATATGTATATCTTTTTCTACAACAGACCGCCGATTTTCAAGTTTTACTGGCAACCAACAGTTCATATACATATGTTATGTTCAACTACGATCAAGACCAGTTTACGTGGCGCCCCTCTGGGGGTCGGTTGGTTGTAGTTGGCTACTCGACAGCATCCTTTGCAGGAAGTATTAGATTTAGCAGCTCCAACTTTGTGAACGTTAACAAAATGAGTAATGTTGGTATGTACTTTAATTGATTTTCATTGTTTCAGTTAACCTTGCCTTCTACAATGACTATTCACAGTAATTATTATTAGTAACTATGCCAATAACCTGTTGTATCATATGAAATGCAGACAGCTGTAGTAGTCTTTGTGATATTATAATTGCTAGAATCAGAGCACACGAGGAAGGTCTGATTCCGGGTACTATTTTATCTAGAGAAAGAATGTAAAATTATTTTTGGTTATGTCGTCAGTGAGTATGTAACCTCAAAAGGATTAAATATTTTCAGAAAGGCGGTTTATTGTAATAGGTGTTTACAATTTCTTATTATATTTGTGAAAATTTAACAGTGACTCGCAAATCTTTAAGAGAATCAAACATTAAATAATTGGCCATTTTTTAGAATTGGCAAAGATGAAATATTGTGTTTTATTACGTGTAGGTATAAACGGTAGATGGCGATACAGCGTTAGTCTTTCGGGTAGCCCAATTGAACGTGCTAAAGCATTATGTATTAACTGGTACTACGACAGTTATATCCAGTCCCTTATTTCTTATGCTCGAAGAAGATCGGCACCATGTCCCTGTAGCTATTCACAAGTTAGAAGAGATCGGAGATACAGATATACTGGATATAGCAATGGAATATATCACTACCGGCAAAGATGGACACAGTGGCCATACAGCCACAGACAAAGATGCCATTACAAACGTTACTAGTAATGTATCATGTTTTATTTAAGTGAGAGTTAGTCTTACTTGTTAAGCCCTTCATAGAAAACACACGTATATAATTGAAACCTGCCTACACGGTAAATGATATTATTATTGGCTAGTTAAAAAGGCTATTTTACGTGATAAAATAATAATGAGACTAGACTTATGATATTATTGCAACTTTTGCTTAATATCTAAATACAATATCAAAAATAGCGCTTTTGTACAACTTTTGTAAACAAAGATTTTATTTCTTCATCCATCATGTTTCTACAGTAGATATAAGCAGTGATAAAGACATGTTTTGAGGAACGCAAATCTACATTCGATAGTCAACTTCTATATAAACATTTGTATTATAATAATGATATTTCCTTTGATACAATGCTATTGTTAACACCATTTCTTTCAGTTCTGGATGGTGGTGGCGGCGGACGGCACGGGGGTATTTACTGCATGGTTACCCTGGAGGCGGCTATATGGAGTCATACGACTCTAGACTCGAAATAAGCGCTGCCTACAGCAACTGCTGTTCGCAAAGAACCGGACTATGTCACTTATTTTATTCTAGAAACCCGTCCAGAACTTGTAGTGGATACAGACCACCTTCATGGAGTGAGCTGTGTTGATTATTTTTAAATGAAATACCAGTTTAACATGTTGCACGACGTAAAATGTTTTGCCACTAGTTGATTCTACCTATCAAGTGTGATACCGTCAAGTTACTTTAAACGCAACGATATAAATTTCAACATAAAGATCTTTTTCTCTAACATGGTTTTCAGGACCAGCAAATGGTGATCCACATATAACAACATTTGATGGTACCAGATACACCTTCAATGGAAGAGGGGAATACACTCTTGTGATGATCAAAGAAGAAAATATGTACGTTAAAGAAAGTAAATTTTGTGTTTCTCAAAATAATTATCTAAGTGTTCTCTTGTTTGTAATTATAACTATCAATTTAGAACAATTAGTTCTATAGCAATATGTAACAGTTTTTTTTATCAAAATTCCTTGCAAGAAGTAACATGTGCTTTGGTTCAAATGGTGTTTTTCTCTCCTGGATTGAAATTACAAAGATTGCTGTCATCTTGCTGATAATGTGCAATTGTTTTCAACTGATAAAGACTGATTTTTAAATGAATATAATCATCTTTTGTTTTGAAATCAGTGAAAAGTCCATTCAATCAGTTAGTAAGACAGTGGTCATAATTGTAACGTAAATAGTACGAATACAGTAAGAAAACCATTAAGGTTTCTTACATAATGGTTTTAGATTTGTTCGAATTCAGATTTCTGTTTATCTGTAGCGCAAACTAATCATTTACTTACACAGGTCGTACTTTTATCTATTTTATTACACTACTGTTTAGATCTTAGAACAAATACGTATGCAAGTGTTCACAGTAACAGTTCATACAAGCATTATTAAGTTAGTGATCAGCGATAACTGTATACTTAGTTTTAGCAAAGGATATCATAATTATTCAATTCAAGAATTTTTGTTCATTTAAATACAATTGAAGCACATCGACAGTCCAAGTAAGAACAGATTTAGTAAACGGTGATGATCCGGATGCCACTATCTTCGTCGGTATTGCTGGGAAGGTAACAATGTTAATTGCTATTGTGTTCTTGAGGTCATATTACTTCATCGTCAAATTTAACTCTTCTCCAGACACCAACACCTTTCAAAGGTTACTTCACCTAACAACATACGTAAAGAGACGTAAATTTTACTACTTTTTTAAATGCATTATAATAATTATAGTTCGTATTACAAATATGATTGCTTGAAAATCTCAGTAAGGGTTTACTTTGTTTTCTTTGTGAATAAAATTTTACGTTTTCAAAACTGTCATTTAGCTCTTCGGTTTCTATTGTTCGTGTCACAATTAAAATTACTTCAATTGACAGTATGTCATCTGGCAAATGTCTGTCTATAAGGTGAAACGATTTCTTACGTTTTTACATGTTGCAATGTTACTACAGGATGGTACGGATGGCGATATTGTTCAGGTTATTTTGGACAGAGAAACAAATTCTTCAAGTATTTATATAAGTGGTAATTATAGCGGAACATTTGCGAGCGCCAATCCAGAAAGTGTGTACATAGAAGCCGATAGGATCACCGTATTCAATGATTCCGATAAACTTGTGCTTGCGTTTGAATCAGGACTCTCGGTACAGGTTGGTATGCGAAACCAAAAAAAAAAAACTTATGATATGTGTGTGTTTATTTGCTCTATACGTCTTTTATCTACGCAATATTCCAATTTATTTGGTTGGACTCGGATACATATAATATCGATCACTTACTTGTAGGTATGTTACCAGCAACTATGTTTACCCCAAACCACATAAATGACTTGCTAAGCAGCATAAACCAAAGGCAACTTGGTCTACAAAATGTTTACTTTAATGTACTTAAATGTCCAAGCTTTAGCACTAAGGGAGTGTAACGTTTGAACACTAAAGCATATCTTTGAAGGGTACGACTGAGAAAGCTATCGTACACTCGGAATTCCACATTTGGTTCAAAGTAATTTCTTTATTTTCGTATTTGTAACATTCTAGGTTTTGGTCCACAATTTACTGGATATTATAACATCAGCGCCAGATGACGGAGACTTTGTGGGAAACACAAAAGGTCTTCTCGGTAACAATGACGGAGACACGAGTAATGATTTTATACTGAAAAACGGAACCATACTATCTGTGAACTCCACAGAAGAGCAACTTTTTGACTTCGGCATGTCATGTGAGTAAATACCCTTGTAGAGAAAACTCTCAGTCTGAAGACTTGTTTAAAGCCTTTTCTTTTTCAATGTAGGTAGCGTGTGTTTTTCAATTTAATTTTTTTTTTCAATGTAAGTAACGTTCTTTTTTGTAGGTAGCGTTATTTAATGTAGGTAACTTCTTTTTCATTGTAGGTAGCGTGTCTTTTTCAATGTAGGTAACGTGACTTTTTAATGTAGGTAGCGTGTCTTCAAGATAGGTAACGTGTCTTTTTCAATGTATTTGGTAACGTGTCTTTTTCAATGTAGGTAAACGTGTTTTTTCAATTAGGTAACGTGTCTTTTCAATGCATGTTCTTTACACTAAAATTCTGTTTTACACATAGGTTACTAACTATTATATTCCAGAATGACTAAGTCATTTCAGTATTTTGAGATGCGTGTACGTTGTCATCTTTGAACTTATGCTGAGTTCGACTATCTAAATAAGAGCATTACATACTTGTGTCTCAAAACAATTATTTGAGGAACATCAGTCATTTTATGTAAATTAGTATTATAATTAATTTTACACATGGTTTACTGATTTTGTACTTTTCATCAGGGATGGTCATGGAAAGTGAATCACTCTTCAACTACACGATTAGTGGGAACACGTTTGATTATTATAACAATCTCACAGTTCGCCCGAAAAATTTCATCAGCGACATGTTGAAAAACCTCACTGCATATCTTGATACTAACTGTCCCGGTATGACCATAGACGCGGACGCCATACAGGAAACGTGTGGCGATAACGTTGCATGCAAAGTCGATGCTGCAGCGACATGTAATACTGAATTTGGAAAAGCATCAAAAGACACTGTAGAACAAGTTGAAGAAGAAAACGAAGTTCTTGGTGAGCATGTAGAAATCTGTTAAAGTTTTCAAAAGATGAAATGTTATTGTAAACTAAGTATTTAGTTTTATTTGAATTCGTTAATTGATTTTAATGGTTTAAATGGGAAGTTCCTCTAATTGTCAACTATAGCCAAGCAACTGATATTAATATAGACAAATTATAACAATATCTTAGTAGCTAAAACGCCATTTTAAAGTCAGTTTTGAGCTCTGATATCTCATAAAGCTATAGTTCTAGTTAACCGGAACGTCTTAACATTTCAGAAAACTTTCCTCCGAATATCAGCGCCCCTGATATATTGTATATTGGATACATGGAGAATAAAACAGTTACTTTGGATATGGACAAACATGTAACGGACACTAATCTAGATGACATAAGCATAGAAACGAGCATACCGGAGGAACAGTTTTCTTTTGGTATGAGTAATCTAGACTATTTGTGTGTCTCTAATTATTACAACTTTGTAACAATTCACGGATATTCAAGAGTTATTCCATTCCATAAAGTTTATATCCTTTCATAAACAATGTATAATTAAGCACTCGACTCTAGAAAAATGTGTTCAGGCGTAAATTATATTTACCAAAAACGTGCAATAATTTTTCATGATATTTTTTTCAGAAAATAACATTTTTCAATGGAACGTATCTGACGAGATACGGACAGAAAATATAACGGTGTATGTACGTTTTACCGCCAACGACACAATGGGAGCTAGTTCAGAATATTGGCCTGATGTGTATTATTGTGGCTGTGAGGGTGATTCAGGATGTGACTATTCCGTTGTCTTGGAAGATAATAATAATGAAGGTACGCTGTTTTTTGTATGCGTTGACATGTGTTATAAGTTTTGTTTGTATATACAGCCGCATTTCTTTAGTTTTTGAACCACACTAAGCAAAAATGATAGTTATCTAGATTAACATAAAAGAGAAATGGAGGGGAAAACTCAAGGCATGAAATGAGTCAGTTTAAACTTTCAAGTTCTGACCTACAACAAAAATGTGTTCATATAGTATTCAACTGCGATCAGATAGGCCTATGTAATTAAATAACCAACTGGTGAACAGAAACGAATCGGTCCGTATTAATACTGCATGTTCTCTGTTTAAACGTCACACTTGTGTTAGAGATTTCAATGGGGCATTTTAAGTTTAAAAATAGTTGCAAACTGTTTTGCGCTTAAGGTTATACCAGATTTGTCGGTAGACACATTTTCGAATTTGAAAGGTCTCTTTTGACAGAGAAAGCAGAGCCGGAAAAACTTGTTTACCTTGCGGTCTGTAAATAATCTTGAAGGAATCTATAATTTGTCCATGTATATCCATTAATTTTTCAAATGTTGTATCTTTTAGATCATTTCTACAGCGCTCGGTGCAACTGCTCTGAAGAAAGAGAGGGACCTTACTGCGAGAACATTAAAGACAGGTGTGACCCCAATCCATGTTATGGAAATGTTACTTGTGACAACACGCAGAGCGTTAATCCATGCGGCGCATGCCCTGTCGGAATGAGCGGAGACGGGCTGAGATGCGAAGGTTACTAGTATTTGATTAAATTTCCTGACATTCTTTGTCCTTTTCGTGCTATTTGTAATGAACTTCTTGGTTTGAGGCAGATAGTAGAATGTAATTTGTGTCCTTTCCTGTTCAGCTTTCGTGACTATTTTGCTTATAATACTATATGTTGAATTTTTTTTGTAAAATAAAATTATGTCTGTTTCTAGGTTTTAATACTACTTAAAATTATTTTGAATGACTAGGTCTAAGTAATTTCAAGGACTTTAGTGATATTCATGTTTGAATTTCCGATATTTTATTTCATCTGAAAGGAAAAACTATGAATAAATGCTCGCACGCAAATTGATATTGTCTTGTCAAACTTTGTCCGACAACACGTTATTACTGCTTAAATTTTAAGTAACACTGACAAAAACGCGAGGTGTACGAATTTTCCAGTATACTGTATGGTTGTTGAACAATTAACTTATTATGTATCCCACTTAGTGGTGGGAGGCATACTGATTTGGTACTGTGCGTCTGTCGGTCTGTCACCAAGTTTGTCCGAGCAACTCCTACAAGCCTGGGTGGATTTTACTGAGACTTGGTAGAAATATTTAGTACTTAGTATTGTTGTACAAACTGTCAGAATTTTCCGCTTCATTGATTTAATTATTTGTGGGACTTTTCAAGATGTTTGGCGTACTTAGATGACATCATGATAGTTAGTAAAGTCTTTTCCGCGCTTATTCACCAATAGCCCTTGCTGGATTTTCATTTTCATATAACTCTTCCGGAAGCATCAGTATGAAGTCGAATTGTGCATTGTATGATTTAGGGTCACTAAATCAATGGTCAAGGTCAAAGGAACTTCAAAAAGAAAATTTAGTCCGTGCTTCTTCTCCGAAACCCATTGCTGTATTTTCATAATATTTTACCGGAAGCATCCGTATGACGTCTAGTTGTACATCTTCTGAAATACCCCTTGATGGATTTTCATAAAATTTTACTTGAAGCATCAGTGTAAAATCTAGTTGTGCATAGTATATTCGAAGTCATTGGCTCAAAGGTCAAGGACACAGGTACTTGAAAACAGAAAATATTGTCCTTGCTTACTCACCAAACCCCATGCTGGATTTTCATAAAATTTTGCCGGAAGCATCAGTATGATGTCTTGTTGTGCAGATTACGATTTGGGGTCATTTGCTCAACGGCAAATGTCATAGGGATGGGAGACAAACGTTTTTTTGTGAAAGCAATCTCTAGTTATACATTTTTTTGTAATTGTGTAGGTTAGAAAAAGAAGATCTGTATCTTTCCCTTACAGATACAAACGAATGTAACACGGACACACCGCCTTGCAACCAGACATGCGAAAATATCATTGGTTCTTACACTTGTTCATGTCGTGAAGGATATAACCTTAACAATGATGGACACAACTGCGATGGTATTAAAGCCAACTTGATTCATGTTAATCTCAGAAGTTTATAAAATCAAATATTGTAGGACTACTGAACTATACTATTGTACGCTACATATCTACTACAAACATAGTGAAGTATAATATGAATATAATAATTACATGTATTTTATAGATGATAGTTTACATTATTCATTTCTTCATTCACATTCTGTCCATAGTAAGATTTCATATAGTTCTGACGGCTTCTGCAAAACAGGAAAACTTGTGTAGAATGAGATAAAGCCCGACTAGGTTTGCAATAATATATCCATTTATAAAGGACGCATATCCTTTAAAACAGTTTTAATCTTTCAAAAAATAATCATTTATACAACCTATTCAAAGAACGTGACAACTATTTGTTACAAAATGTAATATCAAATTTAGAAAACCTGCATCTATCTGTTTTTCGTTTTACTGCATACATTATATGCTCCAGTTAAATAAATTAACTTTGTATTGTTTTAAATGTGTGCTTGTCATCACCATTATTGCAGATGTTGACGAATGCGAGACGAGAGAAACAAATGATTGTGAAGAAGACGAAATATGTAAGAATTTGCCGGGTACATTCAGTTGTCAGTGCGCTGCTGGATACGCTGTGTCAAATGGCACGTGTGAAAAAGGTACATGTAATAGATTTGAAATCAGTCCTGTATGTCACTATATTAAGAACTTTGACAACTATTAAAATAGTAGTTCTAGTTGGCAATAAGATATTCTGAACATGTGTTTACCAAGATATAACACATTATATGCATAAGAAGCTTTAACTTCAACATTTACAAAAATGCTTGCTTCCTGCTAGATATTCTTACTATATATAAATGTGTGAATAACTTTTAATAGTGTGACCCGGTATTATATTATTTTTACTAAAACCTGATCCTGGTGCTATTGAAATATCAAAACAATTGAAGTCAAGCATCTAGAATAAAGTAATACGTATTACAAAGTGTTTGTTTTTCTATTTTCAGTGATTTCGTCATTTGTTGGGGTGCTTATTTTTGAAACTACAAACAATAATACAGTAACTGGAAAAGCCGTTGAAGTCCTGGTAAAGTATATTCTCAAAGAGTAGTGTTGGACCTTCTGCTCGCATCCTCCTGTTTGAAAATAAATAGTCTATTCAGAGATTTGCGTTCTATTCTTTTTGATTATTTGTCAAACGGTGTAAATTGTCCGTGCATACAAATATGCAGTATATGCGAAATTGCACCGTTTTGACCAACATAATGTTTCAACTAGTATTGTAAAATAGCTTTTTGTAATTGCCTGGAAATAATGATAACCTCTTTTTTGTAATTTCATTCACGAACCAGTACACTGTATATAATTAAATTCCCAGTTTATTGGAAAACTACTAAAATACTAAAATATTCTTTCCTTTAGCTACGTGGTGAGATATCTCAACTAGAGCCGAGAGTCGTTGCTGTTGAAGTAACTGAGCTCCACAAAATCGAAATAGGGAGGTAAATATTCTTTTAGAATTTACGTAGTCTAAACAAGGTGTTTTACACAATAAAGGGTCAATTTATTTGATTCGAGAGAAGTGAATTTTGGTAGTCAGCAGTCGATGAATGAGAGTAGTTGATCCATTTTACTACAATTGAAATGTGTTCTTAGTACAACGGTGTACTCCAATTTACGGATACATTGTGAGGTCATTGTAATATACGTACATGTTCTGCAAATTTGCCCCGATATACAAATAATAGTTTATAACATTTTACTTTTGCTCGATTGCGACAAAAAAGTAACAGAAGCTGACCGAATCACTCTTTATTCCTCCTTCTAGGCTAGGCGAATGATATCCTAATACATTTGTACATCTATTGATATTATCTTAATATAATAATTTCAGACGAAAGCGCCAAGATGTGGCCAAGGATAAGTATAATTCAACATTTGTCCTGTACAGTGCTAATGACACACTAGAAACAGAAGACGTTAACACAGCATTTGAAAAATACAAACAATCCGTTGTAGATGACGTTGTAATCGTTTCTAATGAAATAGTTATACCTATAAGTATCATTAAAGAAGAATCCAAAGTTTATAAAGGTATGTGAAGGTATCAAATGTATATTTGAAGATGACGTATTCATGTTTAAAATGTCTTGCAACCAGACTACAAAATTAGTTAATAGATTCTGACTATTACCACTGGAAGAGATTGCTAAACACTGGGGGTAGATCCCATTACCGAATATTAAGAGCTAGTACTGAACTAGTTTACTAGCAACTTTGTCAGCGGTCGTTTCTTTTTATAGGCTTAGTCCAAGTTGATTAATTATATATATGATAATGCTTAATTTAGGACAGAAGATCAATTCTTTTAACTGTATGTTAAAATAAAGCCAAGCTAATATCGCAGTCAATTTTAAAATGATCTTTTTTTATTAAGATGGTGAATACGGAATCTGCAATATCGTTGACAAAGTCACCTGTGACTTGGAAACCACGATCTGCAGTGCTGAAGATGGCATTCAAACCTGTAATTGTAAAGAGGGGTTTGAACCTTGGTCAATACAGTATATAAGTTGCAAAGGTATTATGATACATGAATCTGTAAGTCTTACACATGACACTCATGCTCAAGTATTTCCGTCTATTCGCAATTGTACAAATTGAAATAATTAGATCAACAAATATATTCAAAGCAGATATACAATTGCCCAAAACAGTGTATAAGACATTATACAATTGAAAAGTAGGCCGCTGTCACTTTAGTGTACACATCCAGACTCTTCTAAGAGTCATTCTAATTTATCCCGAGAAGTCTCGCATTGTGCATTACTAGTATGTACAATGATCAATAAACAAATGGTTCGAGTAGATCTTTAGAAGAACTCGTAGTTCAAATTTATTAGATTCGTGCTTAGAGTTTTGTTCATGACTATGCTGATGTACTTCGCTACATTTACTTTATGTGGAAAGGATTACGCCAGCTATAAGTGTGTTGAGGTAAGCACAACAATCGATGTATTATTGTCGAAAAGCCAACTGCTGATTTCTTGTACGGCAGTTTATGACGAATGTATGGACAAACATGGTACAAATATATTGGTAACACTTTCAGATAAAGATGAATGTGAAATTGCTGATCTATGTGGCGTCCGTGGCACGTGTAAAAACGTTATCGGCAGTTATACATGCGTGTGTGATCCCGGCTTCAGATTGGCTGACACTGGTATCTGTACTGGTAAGTATTTGACCAGTAGTTCACTAACTGACACCTAAAGATTATAACTTTTAAATGTGTACGGGCATGGTGTGGTTGTGATCTATGGTAAAAACAAAAATAATATCAAACAGGGAATGCCACGTACCAAAAACGCAGCCTCCCCAAAACGAGCCCCACATCACCCAGAAGTGCACACCACCAACACACACACACACACACACACACACACGACACACACGACACACACACACAATCATGTACACACACACATATACACCACCAACACACACTAGCATACAAAGCAAACACACGAGGACAAAACGAACAATTAAAGGAACACAGTGGGGCACCGCCTTGGAACGGTCAGTGGCAAAAACACCACTGGGGAGCTTAAACCGGTTTATGGTGCGCACCCAACCTCACTCTTACCCCCACCATGTTCCAAAGTCACAGGACAGTGTAAATAAAAGTAATCCCTGCTAGGTGAATCTCTAACACACGCAATGGAAACAAAAAGGCATGGTATGTAAAACACAAAAAGCTCGTGTATAAATATATAAAAAGCAAACCTTGAGAACCAAAAAACGTATGTACTCAATGCCTTTGCAGAAGGCAGAGCACTAAGAGAAACACCCTTAAGGGCCCGACGAAACAGGCCAGAGGACAGAAATCAAAACAGTTTCGTCCCAGTGGGATTTAAAAACTGCCCATCACAGAGTCCTCCCCCTCTTCCGTCAGACACAATCAAAGAGGGAAGCATAGCGTCCAACTGTAAACGGGTTGAACACCAAACATGCGGTGTGTCTCAAAACATTTGGGTCGTAACCTCTTTTAACAAAACGTTTTATAATTTTAGCAAATACAGTTGGAAAATTGCCATGACCCAAAAATCTTACGAAGTTTGTAAACCACATCCCCATAAAAATCGGGTTTTGAAATACCTTCTCGCAGAAGAGTCTTTAGATTACTATTGAATTTCAAAACCAAATCAGAATTACGATAGTAAAATTTAGCAAAATATTTACGCAATTTGTAATAACGGTAGCCCTGTTGAAGAAGTATATTTGTAATATATTGATTACGTTCATTGAAATCCTCAACATGACTACACGCTCTGGCAAACCGAATTAACTGAGAAATGTATACCCCATAAGATGTAGCATGAGGTACATCCCCATCCAAATGGGGGAAATTTACAATACTAAACTTAAAATCATCCCTCTTGTCATAAATTTTGGTATGTATAATATTGTTATAAATAGAGAGATGTAAATCTAAAAAAAGAAGCACCAGTATCCAAATTGTTAGTTTTAATTAACTGGAGTTCCCGGGGATAAATAGTGTCCACCAATTGACCAAAAAACGGGTTATCCATATTAAGAATATCATCCAGATAGCGTGATGTATTATTAAAAAGCAGTGATAATGTCTGCCGCGTATCTGGAGAAAGACTCAACATAAAGTCTCTTTCATAACAATATAAAAACAAATCTGCGACAAGGGGTGCACAATTTGTTCCCATGGGAATACCGATTACTTGTCTGAAAACTGCATTCCCAAACCTTATATAAATGTTGTTCAATAAAAAGGAAAGGGCTTTACAAACTTCGTCACAGGTCCACATAGTATAATGTTTAACAATACAGCTAGTAAAAAAAGCTTTATCGAAATTGCAGGCGAGAAATGTAACATTCTCCCTGGCAAAAGTCTTTTGAATTAGGGCAGTTAGCTTGTCATTTATCAAATTATGTGGTAAAGTGGTATACAGAGTAGAAAAATCGTATGTACTGACTGAAGTTACTTTGTAATTATTAACTTTAAACTTATCAAGTCATTTGCGTTACATGGTATTTTTTATTATTTGTCGCTTCAAATTGTGTACTCTTTTCAGTCAAATTTACAAAAGTAGCACCAAGTTTCTATTTTAGCATCTAACTGATGTGATATTATGTCAATATTCGCTTTAATTGCAGATATATGTACATCGAACCCGTGCAAAAATGGCGGAACATGTACACATATTGAAGGGGAGGACATACACAGTTGTCAGTACGTACTTTCCAATTACATTGTTTTCGGACAATTATTTAAGCCAATAAATAACATTTAGTTCATTGAAACTTCTTTATGGTAAATAGTATTCGTACTTAACGTCAACTTACGTTTTATTTGATTTGATTTGAAGCAAATTTTATAAAGGTTCGTCCATAAGAGCAAATATGTTAGCTTGAAGATGAGACTTTATACATGTATATGTTTTACCTTAAGATAAGTTTATTTATCCGTGTTTCCACAGGTTGCTCATTACTAGCCTGGTTAAAGGTGTGCTTCGGAAAACTGCTGTCGTAAAAACCAAGTACATTTACGGCACATTTAATAAAGAAAATTAAATAACAGCATCGGACTATGTAAACGAGTAGTAGGGAAAATGGTGAGTGTAAGTGTATAGGTATGGAGAATAATATGAACTAAATGCATTCGAGTTTATGACTATTTTTTCAGATGCGAAAGTGGTTGGACAGGCTTCAGTTGTGAAGTAGAGAATAGTGAAGCCGAAAGTAAGTATTATTCTTTATTCTATGACAAAGGTAAATTAACATATCCAGGCAAAGCATAGAAACTGTCGGAACAGATTATGTTCCAATGATTGAGCTAGGCTTCCTGTGTAAACGTTAATATACCTTACTTCTAAGTCCGAAGATTGTACATCAAAATCAGTCGTAGAGTGTGTATAAAATCATAAAAAAGTTAGTTTCTTTTAAGTTTTTTCAGGCATTGAATACCACCATAACTATGGAACATTTAGGTACGTTTATACAAAATAAAATACCAATTTCTCAACTCGGTTTGAGGCCATATGAAAATATCTTAAAACGTTATTCTTTTAACGCATTAAATATGCATCTTAGTTATCTGGGCATTTCTTTTTATCAAAAATTCACGTTGATATTTTCAGGGATGCAGCTGATAGCCATTGCTGTAGGTGCCAGTGTCGGGACAGTTTGTATCATTCTGCTGTGTATCTCCGTGGTGCTATGGAGGTGAGTAACCATATCATCTGTATTGACCTAACCATTACCACATGCGTTATACAAACTATCCATCCCATTTACAGCTTTAAGCCATTATTAAGCACCTCTAGCCTAAATATGTTCAATGTTATTTTACTTCAGTTACTTGAAATGCTATTTTTATGCTTCACGGTGCGGTTTAGCTCCGGTAATATTTAGTTTCTTGAAATCTTTACATTTGCACTTGCATTGTATTTAGAAAACTGGTCGCCGTAGAATTGTTATTTATAGATGCAAGGCTTAACTGTGTATAATTTCCCAGAGATAAAATACTTGCACAGTTGTTTCTATGTCGGATTGAGAATAGACGACAAAAATCATGAGAATTACCAGATTGTTTTTCAGTAACTATGTCTTTGCTATTTACCAGAAAAGTTCAGGACGGTTACAGGTAGGGACATGCATAATGTACAATAAAACCTCTATAAAGGTTAGTCGACGGAGTTCCTCAGCACCTGTTTCAGTATAACTGATTTTGTCGGGCATGTTTTATTTTCTGACAGATACTTCTTTTTTTAACATATTCTTTAAAAATCATTGGATGAAACTTGGTAAGGCAGTGTGCCATCCAACACAGTGATTATATCATATTTGTCTCTGTAAGTGACTATTATTCCTACATTTCTGTTTTTGTAACAACGGATTTCCTCGAGAATTACCTTTTTGACTTTCGGATCTTTCAAAGTATTTTTTTAAAGTTTTTAAATGCAGACTTTTATCGAAGGCAGGAAATAACATATTGAAATAAACATGTCATTAAAAACTACCAAACGGCGACACCGTAAACTTCATTTTAATTTGTATGCGAGAAAAAAAATATGTTTCTGTATGTGTGCTAAAACTCGTACAACTGAGAAAAAAATACTTGACAAATATCTGGCCGAATAAAAATGCCTGTAAATTGAGTTAGACGACTGGATATCTGTTCTATACCAGTCGTTGTTCGCAAAAACAACAAACGATAGCTGAGGAAATCCGTTGTGTATTCCCGTAGTAATCACCTTGAACTAACACTGTAGTCATTGTAGCAATATTAAACTTGTGTGTAACTGATATATATCGGTATTAATGCTGAATGACATGCATATCACTGTTAATACTTGTTATAACTACTCCTTGGTTGTATATGGGTAGCGTGGCATAGTTTGAATTTGACCCTCTAGCTACGATTTTTTTTGAACTCGGTTTTTGTGTCGCCCTTTCGGAGAAAAGGCGATACATAGGGATCGCTTTGTCCGTCCGTCACACAAACTTAACGTTGGCTATAACTTTGCCATTTCTTAAGATTTCTTCATCAAACTTTACAATTGTATTGCTTATGACAAAAGGGTCATGATGCCGCCAAATTTAGTAGGTCAAGGTCATATTTGACAGAGTTATGCCCTTTTTGTACTTTGATTTTGTCACGAAAACTTAACGTTGGCTATAACTTTGCCATTTCTTAAGATTCCTTCATCTAACTTTCAAATTACATTGCTTATGACATAAGGGTCGTGATGCCGCCAAATTTTGTAGGTCAAAGTCATATTTGACAGAGTTATGCCCCTTTTTATACTTAGATTTTTGCTATAACTTTGCCATTTCTTAAGATTTCTTTATCAAACTTTCAAATTGTATTGCTTATGTCAAAAGGGTTGTGATGCCGCCAAATTTTGTAGTATGCCCCTTTTTGTACTTAGGTTTTGTCACGAAAACTTAATGTTGGATATAACTTTGCCATTTCTTAAGATTTCTTCATCAACCTTTCAAATTGTATTGCTTATGACATAAGCGTCATGATGCTGCCAAATCTTGTTGGTCAAGGTCATATTTGACAGAGTTATGCCCCTTTTTGTACTTAGATTTTGTAACTAAATTATTGGTTATTCTGACAAAGCGTAAGAGGGCGACACAAGTGTTCTACTGAACACCCATCTAGTTAGTGGTATTTTACAATATGCTAAAGGTACATGCACGGCTTAAAGCTCGAATATGATAATAACACTATATTCTTTATAAATTTAATACATATCAGTCTTGTCTTTGTCATCAATAATATCTCTCACCATTAACGTTCCTTTTAGTAATTATTTTATTCTCGCGTAAGTTGAGAGATGAAAGAGAAATATCCTGGAAATTGTCTTTTATTGACTTGCCCAAACTTCCTATAATCAAATAAACTGCGATACCAGACTCTGATTTAGACATTCTAATAGCCTTTCTAATCAACTTGTTGAATTGCAAACAAAAACAGTAGACTTATTACAAAATAAGTCATCAAAAGAAATGACTCTGCCAGAAAATTGACATTTTTCTTTGTATTGTTGACCATAGGCTGTTCAAAAAGAGTTCGCATTATGTCCCGAATCTGGCTTAATAAAGTTAATCCAAAGCCCTCATTACTATTGTGCATTTACACTAGTATAAGTATAAATAAAACTGTATTATGTATGTACATTTTAGGCGATATAAATTATCTTCGAAAGGATATAAACATGAGCACTCTACTCAAATCAATGAAGCAACATCAAGATACGATACCTTACAGATACCGAGACCTTCGTTAAGCATGGGTTATACGACGCCTCGGTGTTACCGAAACGACGCTTACACTGGCAGTACAGAAACGGTAAAATGTGCAATTGTTTGATATTTTACAAAAGAGTAAGACTGCAAACACATATACACACGTGTCATCTTCAATTTCATCACTAACTTATTTTATCTATAAATTGGGTTTTAGTAAAACAGCAACTTAAACCATGTTTTCGTACTCTACATTTGCCAATTGTTATGTTCCAAAATTTCAGTTCAAGAAAGATTTCACGGCGTATGGGGAGAGTGACGCGTCACAAGGTGATGACAAAGAAGGTGCTGCTAAAGCGTGTCATCAAAGACCAGGGGCCGACTCACAAGAATACTTTTGAAACAGACGCTTCTATATTTTGAAACATTAGTGTAATCAGAACATGCCAGAATATTCATTCATCTATGTTTATATGCATTTACGGATAATGATAGGGTTCATCACTGTTTAAGTGTTTATAATTTGTGTAACAAAAGATGTTTATTTCTAATCATTGGGATGAGATCGCAATGACGTCACATGGCAAGTTGATACGATATCTGGTGGGTTATAGTAAATTTGTTCACGATTGAATTTCATAATTTCCGTAACTTTTCCGATAATTGTGGATTTTCCAGATTAAAGGTTTCTGAAATACGATCAGTCATAAAATAAAATAACTAAAAACTATGAAATGAATAACTGTTTAAGATTATTTCGGCACGGATTTGTAAAACAAGCAACGTTCAGCGTTTGCGATTCCTTCATTTTAAATTCTAACTAAACTTGAATTTATATCTTGTTTTAATATGTTTCTAACTAAACTTGAATTTATATCTTGTTTTAATATTTATTTAAAACTTGTTACAGTTTCTTTTGATCAACAAATGTGCGATATCTAAAAACATCTCTAATAATACAAAAATACGGACTTTTGGCTTATAACCACCGAGTTGTCGTAGAAGCTTAATATTACCTATTTCTGTGCTTTGCAAGAACAGTTTGACCTATTTGAAATACAACAGTATGTGCATTCAGTCGATATCTGTAATCTACCAATCTCCAGATTTTTCAATAGATATATGCATAATAGTCGTGACAATGGCAAAAGCATTAGCCAACTACAAAAAAGTACTAAAATGTGTTTCATTTCATTTTTTGACTATAAATATTTTGGCGTGATAACAATTATTTTGGGTTTTCAAAGCACTTCTATATCTGGAACTTGACTCTTTCTGTTTTGTTTTATATTATTTTTACTCAAACGTAGAACCCGTATTTTTGTGGATTTCTCCTTTTGGCGCAATGCAAAGTGACAATCATTGTCAAGAATTCTAATGTTGTTTATGATCATGCAAAGTATTTTTGTTTCATTAAACTAATATAAATAGCCTTTGTCGAGGTTAGATGGTAACAAATTACCTAGCTGGACGAGTGCTGGTGTCATAGCCTAATCTGTATTGATAATTAAGGGAAAATAATGCCCTCGCAATTGAATAAAACAGCTGTAATAAATGTAAGCCTGGCAGGTTAAGGGTCCTTTCAAGAATACCCTGTCGTAAAGTATCATTCCTGTCATGATATAACATAAAGAGCATAATTACCCATCATGACTTCTGTGACATTCTTCTAAAAACGACAAAGTCAAGTTTTATAAAAAAAACTAGAGCTATCACTAAATGTGATTAATACCCCCGAAAGACTGCTTTATAAACTGAGGAAGTTCGTAGTAACAGAATACCTTGCAAAAAAAAATAGAGATATTGTTCTTGGCAATAACTCTGTAATTAGTCAAGATAGAGTTATGGTACACTGCACTTCCTCTCATTGTGCTGGACCATTGTATGAAGTTGTATTGCATTCCAACCAGTAGTTTTCAAGTTATGCTCTGCGACAAGGAAAAGTAAAAATGGGCAATAACTCTGTAATTACTCAAGATAGTGTTATGGTTCTTGTACACTGCACTTCCTCTCATTGTGCTAGACCATTTTCTGAAGTTGTATTGAATTCCAACCAGTAGTTTTCAAGTTATGCTCTGCGACAAGGAAAAGTAACAAAGGGCAATAACTCTGTAATGAGTCAAGATGGAGTTATGGTTCTTGTGCACTGCACTTCCTCTCAATGTGCTTGACCATTGTATGAAGTTGTATTGAATTCCAACTGGTAGTTTTCAAGTTATGCTCCAGACAAGGAAAATGCAACAGACCGCCTGACCGACCAACCACCGGGTGACTCCTATATACCCCCAAACTGCGTTTCGGGGGTATAAAAAGTCAAATCAAATCAACAATGAATTCTGTAAATTGTCATCAAAGTTTCTCTATAAAGTTTCAACTGACGTGGCCAAATTTCTGTATATATAGACCACAACTTCACACATTTATACCAACATTGACCAAAATAAGTGATGAAGGTTTTCAGCTGACAGAAGCTAATTATTGGTATGAATGCACAAACCATAGAAAACATGTGATTGTGCTGAAACACCTAGCACCACCATGATACTGGCTGAAGAAATTAACTTTATTCAGCTCTGATACTAAATAAATTAAATTTTAGTGAGTAAATTATGCATATCTGGTACCTGTATGTAATTACGTTATGATCTTTAATAATCTCAAATGTAGTTTCTGCCGTATGTGGCTAGAGTCACGCAGACCTAACAGTTCGTAGGCTCGAATCCAGCATAATCAACATTTTATACTGTGTCTAAGAACATAATTATGGAACATTCATCTTGACAACTGCACTTTAAAGCTCGGTCATACCGCACAAAAATGTAACCAACATTTACAATTTATTCTTGAGCTGTTTTATCGGCACATACATCTTTATAAATATTGTCCAGATCACTTTCTTCCATTTCAAGTTTCTCAAAAGCACTTAAGATTGCTTCTGAAAATGACGAGTCATCACCAAACAAAATGAAGTCCTTGATAACTTTTGGTAGGTCTAGTAAGTCTGAAACAGCTGTTCTTGTATATCCTTTGCCTCGAATTAACTGCAGGATTATTGTCCTTCGGCACAAGTTCTGTAGTTTATACAGTTCATCTACAAATATAAATATACTCGATAGTTTTATTGGCTGCATATTAACACTGTACAATTAAAACAGTATGGTAATCAATTACCCCTGTCGTATTTACTGACAAATCGAAATAACTTAAGGAACTTTGGTACAGGGTTACATATTAGGAGCATACTGAGTATCTGTGAAATAATTTCAAAATCTGTTCAATGTTTACTACATTTTATACATTTGCATGTGGATGTTTAAAGTTTACAATATAGACATAAACAGAAAGCTTGTCCTGTCCCTAATGATTAGCATTCATATCATAACTCACTCTGAACAAGTAAGCTAACTGAAGTGAGCCAAAAATAATTCCAATACAAATGGTATGGACTTCATATGAATGGCAAAAGCATCAGCCTGCTCTCCATATTATACGACATTTTTGTGTATCCAGGTGAACACCAAGACTGACAACTGACTGAGAAGATCGTGTCTCACCTGACTGACTGACTGCTTTATAATGTTCTCCCATCTGCTCTCTCAGAAGTCTCTCTCTAAAGTCTGCTTCGGTCGGCGTGGTCAAATGAAGCTGCAATTTACGTATAGTTGGCCGCCTGATAGGACTTGTATACACAGAATTTTTCCTTTCTGTTGCCTGACAACTGCTGTAGAAGTAATCAACATGTTATTTAGATCCATCTTACTTTTTAGCAAAGACAGAACATACTTTATGTCTTTGTTTTTAGTAAGTATTAGCTTTACTCTTTTGCTTTAAATATATCATCCAGTTGTTAAAACCAATCTTGCCTGTTTAATATCTGTTCTCTAAAAGTTCGAATGTTTATAACAAATTTCTTTGCATTGATCACATTACTTTTTAGGCCGGAGTATATATTATAATGGTAGTCAGAAGTTTATACTGGAACTCCTTATTTATTGCATCAATTTTAACATCTCTAAGAGAAAAGAAATGTAAAAACATATTCATAGTTTCTATGTAAATAAGGCATTCTATGTGCAAGAATAACGTTGGTTTTCTTCAGCAAATAAAACAACCATTTCTTGAGGTTTTACTGCAAGTTACTTTCATCCTTCAACTGATCATGCTCTACAGTTTTGAGGCCCAGGCTAGAGAGTCACAATTCATTCAGTGATATGGTCATCATTATTTAACAGAAACCTGCACAATATATAGCAAAAATACGGCCGTTTTATAATGAAGTGAGGTTTCTCATGCTTTTTTGCATTTTGACTCCAACTGCTTTAATGCTGACATATTTAATAAATGGCAGGTAGGTATTCCCTTCATAGCAGTAAATGACCAATGGAATGCTTGATTTTACTCCCACTGTTTTTATTCAGTAAGTATTTGTAAAAATCTACAGAGAACAAAGAAAGAAACGTAACTAAAGAAAAAGTGATATTAAATGTCAGACAATGTTACGCTTACCTCCCATCATTATTATAACCACCTTGACCGTGTTCTCTCAAAGAATATTTCAACAAAGCACAATAATAATGTAGAGCACAACCAGCCATTCCTACATGATCCAACCAATATCTAGGAATGTCAACAGCAGCGCCATGTCTCAGCATTAGTAAAAATACGGGAAAATATTCCAAACCATCATCTAATACACATTGGATGCATTCATGCAATACACGCTTATTCAACCTAAAACACTTCTCAACAAAAGGTTTAAATTGTTTTGAAATCAAAACAGCTGGTCGAATTTTTGTTCCAAAACTGAAGATGTTATTTTCTACAAGAAATTTTAAATTTTCTCCACCCTTAAACAGCTTCTGAAAAATCTTTTGTTTTAAGAGAATTTTTAAGCAATCCTCTGACTCGAGACTTGCAGCAATTGCAACAGGATTGTAGTTATAGCCAGAGTCATGATTATAATTGTTATTTTTCCATGTCATATGTTCCAAGCTCGTGCCAGTCACGAGCATATCCACACATCTACAAGAGAAAAAGTAATGTCAAGCAATATAGAGACTGTTGAGGTGTGACCGCAATACATTTTTGAAAGAAATTCAGAGTTCCATATGAATTGAAACTGTCCCATATAGAACATGTATACATTTACATATTAGTAAATCAATAGGTGCAAAACTCCTGAGGCTTAACAGATTAATGCTTTCATTGATAGGACTAAGATATTGATGAAAAGAAAAACGTTTGTGCAGACAGACTGATGCTCAGCCAAGCTGAATTCAAACTAACCCCAACCACAATACATCATTTTTTTATTGGGGTCTCACGCCCATTTACCTACCCAGTTTACCTATCAATCATTCCTTGAAAGGATCAGCACTTGATCCCTAACTGCTGTAAGAAACTGCCAGTACTCTCATATAACAAGACATGGTTAGTAGTGGTGCTTGAACCCATAACCCTGAATCAATATGACGCTATAATGATTTCAAGTTATAGTGACTCCAACCATTAACAACAAAGGTGATCTCATGCATCAAATACATGGTATGGTAAAGCCTATTCATAGAAATAACTTGTATGAATCTAAATTAAATACATTAACAAACTACACTGAGCTTACTGTCTGTTATCTTTGTATAGTGCCATATGTAGAGGGAGAATTGGGAAATTTGTTCGTTTCTCAGGATCTACAATACCCGTGTTTGGGTCTGCTCCATTGTCAAGGAGAAGTTTAACACACTGGACATGCTCATTCTGTGTTGCTAAGAACAGTGGTGAGGCATTATCTTCTGCTGCCGTGTTAACTAAATCTGTTTTAAATTTCTTTCCTGAAAATTAAAATTGCAAACTAGTACATTTAAATTATATTAACCATGATTTCTATAACTACCCGAGTAAACAATAAATGCAAGCACTAAATGGGTTTTCTTCATACATGTAGAAACCTAATTATGTTAGGCCTATCACTGGAGTGGACCCCTACAACTCCTAGAAATCAACAAATTCAGAGTACTTTCTTTAACAAACAGTGCTGCAAAACTATACTCATTCTGTGTGGGCCTTAGGTTAGGGTATTTGCCTTGAGTAAGGTAGCTCCCAAATTCAAATCCCAGCTTGAGCACATAGTGTGCCTTTTGGCATAGAAAATCATGCCATAAATGCCTCAGTCCATTCAGTTGGGTAGCAGCCAGGAAAGCTCCCTATCAGATCTCTCACCCAAGCAAGGTAAGTCGGTAACTATGGTATGATTATTTGAGACCAAGTCAATAAACTTTTATGCGCGACTACAGTGAAACCAGAGCCAATAAACTATTAAAACTTGCTGCACAATCAAACTGTAGTGAAACCAGAGTCAATAAACTACTGACTTTTGCTGCACAATCAAACTAAAGCAATTTATATAAACACTTCTGTATGCTGACTCGGGCAAAATACCTTTAGAATTAGCATGATCAATAAGGTACTCCAAGCATTTCACAAGTCCAAACTGTGCAGCAATGAACAATGGTGTCAAACCACATTCATTCCTTATAGTCAGGTCTGCTCCTGCATCAACAAGACATCCAACAATATCCAGGTCTTCATCATTCTGCTGTACCACTCCATGTAAAGGTGTGTCCAGTGTGAAGTTTTGTGCATTGACCCTAGCACCTGCGCTTATCAACAACTTCACACATCCTAAGCTCTTCTTAAGTGAAGCTGACATGAAAGAAATATAGCAACATTAATTTTCTCAATAATTTGGTTTGTATTTTCTGAGTGAAGTCAAACATTTAAACAAAGACCAATGTTGGAAAGCTACAAATATTATCTTTGTTTGCAGGTGGTCTTTAGTGGTGAAACTTTATTCACAGGTGATTATACTAAAGATGAATAGTGCACTGTGATCTCCCTGCTGGTCTTTATTCGCATGGCGGTCTTTATTCTGAGGTAACCTTTAACACAGGTTTGACTGCATCTGGTATATCCACTGTAAGTACTGTTATATGAAAACTCGGAATTGTTCTACTCTTTCTGCAGACGGAGATGTTTGGTGCAATTATTAATGAGATACCATACTGTCCATGAAAAAATTATTGTGACACAACTGTTAGAGTATAAATTCTTATTTTATTCTTGTAAAGAAAAGAAATAACTGTTCACAGCATAAAAAAAAGAAAAAGAGCAATGTATGTTTTAAGATTGACAATACACAATCAGTCATGAACAAAGTGCACAAAACTTATGTTTGTGCATCAAAACTGACACAACTGCACTTTTACAGTACTAGCACCATCATGATGTAAATTTGGGAATAATTATGATGATCTTATCCCAAAATTCCACATCAGGCTAATCCAGATTCAGATATATAATTAGAGAATTCTCCTTTCATGAATTTTGAATTCATGAATACATCTGTCCACTATCAATCAAATGAATACGTCTGACCACTATCAAATCAAATGAATACGTCTGTCCACTATCAAATCAAATGAATACGTCTGACCACTATCAAATCAAATGAATACGTCTGTCCACTATCAAATCTCGAAATTTTCATAACATTAAATTACCCAATTTATTCTTTTAAAATATTCCTCAGGGAATAATAAGTATAACTGTTCTAAGCAACTCTTTAATTCAAATTTATTTTACAATCCATTAATGTGTTAAAGATATGTCAGTTGGCTGAACACCGTAGTGTTTCCTGCAGGATCAGAAAGGGGCATGGCGTTTTTGTGTAAAAAGGGCACTTCTGACGCGCGGCTATGTTTAAAAGGGCACTTTTGTTTTCTCATGTACATAAGGGCGCGATCACTTTGTCATGTATATATATTGTTCTTTCTTTACACTTGCAACTGCATGTAATTAGAGCCTTGTTTATGACCTAATCTGGCTTAATTTATTGCCATTGGGCTTAAGAATTTCTAGATCCTGAGGAGAGGGCCTCAAAACAAAATGTTAATCAGATTGGCCTCTTCCCCTCACCCCCTTTGAGTTTTTTACTAGAGACTGAAGTATTTTTTAATAATACTGCATGTATACATGTAGAATATGATACACCCATGTCTCCCACCTTGTCGAGTTTGTTATATTAGACCAATTTTAAACGGTTTTGTGTATTTGTCTCTGTTTATCACATATTTTCGCGATCCCGTTATCTCCGATTTTCGCGGCCATTTATTTTGACTTTTTACCGACTTTATCACTGTTTCGATGATAACAATTGTCATCAGCAGGCGTACGGTGATGAACAATTTAATTTAAAATAAAATTATTCAAAAACATAACATGGAAACCTCTTGAGAAAACAGTATTACTTATAACCAAGCATCCTGAACAATAAGCGACCTACCAATGCTTTCCTTCTCTTCTAATTTATATGCTTTACGGAAGGTGAGATTATAAAGAAAAAAACAAACAACGGGGGGGGCCACTATGTACAGGCAATTATAGAATAATGATTTAAAAAAATTGAAAAGAAAAATATACTGATAATTTTCAATTTAGCGGGAGGTAAACAGGAAAACACAAGTTGTAAACTAAACAATTTATAAGTGTCGTCATTAAATGAAGTTTTCACACTCTAACTCTCTTTTTGTACCATGACCAACAGATTAATTTTAATTTGCCTCTTAGCGAATCAAACACATTGATCAACAACGTTTTAACTGGACGGGGACGCGTGATTGACAGGTGATATTCAATATAGAGTTCATGTAGGCGGATCTAACGTGACTATTATTATCGAGGCGGAGCACCCGTCTGCCGACTCTGTTTCGGATTATCGATTTATTGGCGATCGGCAGATTCTAGTGTGTATTAGAGGACGTGTTGACACTTTTATTTTAAGGATTGTCGGGGGGGCGGGCCCCAGGTCGGCCGACTGTTTAGGATTATCGATTTAATTCGGCGGACACGGCGCGTGTATTGAGGGCGTGCTGGCAGTTTCATTATTAGTAAAACGGGCGCAGTGGCGGTAAGGGCCTTTGATCGAGGCAGGATGGCGCATGACCGGCCATAAAAGGGCAGGAGCGGGGCCCCCAAAACGGCCTGAGCCAGGAAACACTACAGTCACCATTTATTCAAAAATGTCTTTGAAAACTTAGCCTGAGTGATAGTAAATTCCCATAACATAGCTACCAAGTATGAATACCTATTAACTATTATACTTATACATGAATTTACCTTCCCAGAGCGGGGTATAATCCTCATGTGTTGAGCTGTTTGGATCTGCCCCTGCCTTGAGCAAACATCCTACACTATCGGGGTAACCTCCCTTGCAAGCCAGCATCAATGGTGTTTGCTCTTCAAATGTCCTACAGTCTACTTCCGCTCCTGTCAATATGCAATTTTTCTGTTATAACTATGTTGATCTTAAAGGTTAAACAAGGGGGGGCGCAATATTTTATGTCAATATATATATCATCTGTGTTTTGGCAAAAGTTTTCTTCCGGATAACACAATGTTTTTACACAAAACAGTTGTAGGCTGTCTTTATTTCCTATGTTACAACTGCAATGAGTTGAAACTTCAAATTCCTTCATGTGTACACTCCTGACTTTGTTGGTCAAAACACATCTGCGATACATAGAAAGTGACTGCTTGTAGCAGGTGGCTGCTGGCGTATCTTTGAAAATGGCACATATGGTACATTAGTATTAAACTATTGATTGTTTAAGGCAGATGGCTGCTTAACTAAGGTGACCATTAACACAGGTTTAATGGCCTGAACGTTCACAGGGAGTGACTGCATTGTATTCATTTCAATAGACAAAATAACTGTCTGCTGATTTGTACTCAAGTTACTGATGGGTTAGTGGAAGTAACACTTATTTTGTTTTAGATCCAAATTTACCTTTTCTAAGAATGATTGTTACACACTCAACATGTCCATGAAATGCAGCTTCATGAAGAGCTTGCCAACCCCTGTTATCTCTAACATCCACTGGCTTACCTGTAAGAACATCACAATGATTTACATTCAAGCATTTGCATAGTCCATGGCTTAAGCAGATACTAAATCTCTCTAATGCAAATTAATGTATTCATTTGTGTGAATTTAGTGTAAATAAAATTTGAATTTTGAACTTCTACTGTACTCATTTGTGTGAATTTAGTCTTAAGTCAATTTAAATCTTGAACTTCTATCAATATGCTTGCAAATTACTTTAAACTTTCCCATGTTTACTGTCCTTTGTCTTGAATTTAAATTTGATTAAATATAAATATCAAAATTGTTTACCATCTAAAATATGATCTATAATATACATCTGCAAAAATCTAGACTGGTATGAGTTGGTAACAATTCAAACAACATTCCCTACAGTTCTTTCATAGTATTTTCATAGAAAGTTCACCACATCAACTACCTCTGACTCTGAGAGAAATAGTAATCCTTTTGAATTTTAACAATTTATAAGCAAAATATACATACAGTAACTGTCAGGCTTTTCCCAAAATTTGTAAAATGGAAAATTTAAGTTTATGTCAGACAAAAATAAATGAGGCACCGATCAGAAATATATTTTCTTGAGTTCTAGTAACAAAATAGTTGTGCATCTATATTACTACTTTAAAACTTTCATTTAAATGAAATTTCACTAGCATTAGGGAAGTTGTTCAGTGTATCAATGAACTGAAGTATAAACAGAACACATCTCACTACAACAGAAAAAACATTTGTACTCTAATGTCAAAAGATACTTCAAGTTCAATGGAGGACATACTAACCAGATCTGATAAGTTTTTTTAGAGCCTCAACATTTCCTGTCCTAGCAGCTCTGGAAACTGTGGAACATGTATCAGGATATGCCTCTTGGAAGTCCATTGGGAGTTCCTGCAAAATATACTGTGATTAATCATTAAACTGCTGTAATTTTTAAAACTTCAGATACAAGTGAACAACATGATTCTAAAATCAATTAAACAAAAACATAATTTAATATAATAACAGATCACTTTTGCGTTTCATTGTCTATTGCATCTGTTTTATTGGATTTTACCTGAAGATACAGTGTAAACTTCTTTAAAATTGCAAGTTGCAATTCATAATTTTTAAAATTATTTTTAAATATTAAATTCTTATTTCATTTAAATTTTAGGTAATTTGATATTTGTTTGTAGTGACATCATCAGCCTACAACACAGTGACCAAAATTTCATCATACATGTCCCCTATCATTTAATTACATGATACATGTAAATAGTCTTTTTGATATTTGACATTGATGATGATATTGCCTCTTTATAAACTAGCTCAACATTTCCACCCGAACATCAAATCAAATTGTTCAGCTAGAGAAACTTCCCTGCTAATACATCTCCTCTCTACGAACAGCCCTGTTCAATGCCTCTTTGGGAAGACATATACATAATGCAAGCACTTCACGACCTAAGGCTGCATGAAGTGCAAGGGAGGAGGCATGTCCTAAGACATACTGTATCTACGCCCACCATTGTAATGGCAAGGATGCACATTAAAAGGCCACTTGCTTCCCTTTGGCCCCTATTAACCCTCATCATGCTGGTGTTAAGGTACTTATATGTTAGATCATGATCAGTCTACACATCCATGCAGTCTAATTTATAATATGCAGTGTTTCCTATTCATTTAACAAAATTTCACTGAAAACCCCTTTAAACAATAAATGGTACTGCCTAGATTTAAAGCTAGAAAACTCAATTTTAGAAATATGGCTTGATATGGGTCGAGTTCTCTTAGTGTAACCCGTCACTAACCGTGAAAAACACTTTGCCACCAGCTGGATTCAAAGTTGGGTCCTCTTAGTACCCTAAGCGGACACTCCACCATGTCGCCATGAAAGCTATCTCAATGGCAAGGAAGTACAAGTGCTGTATTATACCTCTACTACCTAGACCCCCTCCTTACTTATTGATGTTGTGCGCTGTATATACTGGCAAGCAAGGAAAAGCCGTTTATTGTTAAAAAGCATAAGAAATAATTATTTTTAATGCTTTTCAAATATTTTTATGTTATACGCGACATGAGCACAGGCGTCAAGCCTCCAAATTGGTTATGTTTTACAAAATATACTACAATCTTGTAGCAATCTCCCTGCCCAGTTACCTAGAAGTCCCAAACAGGTTAACAAGACATATGCACCCCCTTAGTCTCCGCCAAACCCATGCAAATTCGGACTTCTTTAAGTACTCTTTTTTCCCCCATACCACAGTCCTGTGGAATAGATTACCCACACATATTGCGATCCTGTCTGATCTTGAATCATTCAAGCAGGCAGTGGCCCAAATCAATTATTAGTCATACAACAGTTGTTTTTAACCCTTTTACTCTTTTACTATTTTAACAGTTTTAACCGTCTTGTTTCTCTTGACTGTAGGAGCTATCTTGCAGTAGTTTTATCTTTTATTAACACCCGGCGTGCACCCTGCCCATAATACTCGTGAGAGGTGTGAGGCAGTATAACAAGATAGATAGACAGATATCGGCGATTAATGCAAGCCACCGACATTTCCTGCTGTAATGTCCATTTTTCATGTGCTAAAAGTACCCCTTTTAAGGCCCCATATTTATGAGCACGTGGGACAAATGTAAACAAAAATTATCTCCGCCGACGGAGGTCAAGGCCAAAATTTGCAAAACAGTCAACGTTTTTATTCTGTCTCATCTCTTTCTAAAATAAACGAAAAAAACATGCAAAATCCACCGGCTTTTCCCCGTTTCCTTGCTTGCCGGTAAACGTAAATTGTAATTCAACTGTGCAACCTGTCAACTGATGTGTAATTAGGCTTTACATGTGACATGGGACACAACTGCTTTATAGTATACTTGTTATACTACACACAAGAGTTATTATCCATTCCATATATAACATGCATGTTCTGATCACTTGAGTTAGTTAGTATATTGCAGTTACGCTTGTATCATGTATTAAAGATATAAAGCTTACAAGTGTTGTTAATCTGTTAATATACGGTCATGATATAACATCAACGGTTCCTCTGATCAAAGTAAAATGAAACTCTGGTTTGACAGCATCACACGGATGAGGGATTGATCGTCAGGTTTTCAAAAACATTTTCACATCAATGACTGCACCTCTTTTCGCTTATTTTTCAGCTTATTTATTGACTATCGACTGATGTACAAAAGGCGGCAAGTTAAGAAAGGGAGGTAAACTATTCTGAACATAGGGATCCGTAAAATAACCCAAGGGAGATAAGTTTTACCAAACTCCGCGCAGCGGTTACTTCCCCTTACAGTATACAGTGAGACCAGGACTCACCCAATCAATTTGCAATATTACTTGTATCCGTTCCAAACAGTAAAATAATTAGCTTATGTAAGGTCTTTCAAATAGTAAAGACCTTGGCTTATGATATAACGAAATAAGGGCTACATCCACGATCACACTAAATTTAGCCTAATTAATTTTGCGGTTCAGTGTGGCCCCTTTCACAGATCTTATATTTCATAACTGTCACACCTTTACGCCTTATCTTAATGTGCTCCATAATAAGCGGAAAGTGTAGTTTCAATATTAGGTACAACCGGAGCATAATACACTATTTTCCTACTTCAAATAACAATTTTCCGCTCTGAATGAAGAATTAAATATCACTTTAAATGAAAACCTTTAATTTTATGAAAAAATCTCACCACTATATGAAATTCTGAATGTTTAAACATAAACATGACAGTTTACACATAAGGCATGATACGCCATTTATTGATGCAGGTGTGTAGATAGGTAAATGTAACTTGGAATTGTTTTATTGAATTTGGAATTAGCATCATTTTTAAACTTAATCCAATCATGTGAAATCATAAAACAAGAAGACGCGGCAATGCCGCCAAAGCAGGTTTAAACGGCACCTGTACAAATTGTAGAATAAAAAAAACCAGTCACCTTGACTCCCACCTCTGCAAAGATTTTTTTTTTCATTTTTAGTTACAGTGGCCTTGACCTTGACCGCAGTGACCCCAAGTTGCGTCTCCATGCAAGCTACCTGCACACCAAGTTTCATTGCAATTGGTCATTCCTAACTTAAGTTATTGACCGGAAACCAATGTTTGACGCCCGCCCGCCTACCCGCCCGACAAACGACATCGCCATTCTAATAAGCAGTTGGTTTTTTTTTTCAAAAAACCTGCTTAAAAATAATACATTAAAATATTTGATTTTATTGCGTTTATAAGTGCCCAACACAATTTTGTTGGGGATGTGTTCCCAGCTATTTGCACATCAAGGTGAGACGTAGAAGGTGGCCAACTCTAAAATGTCAACCTGTAAAATCGGTTTGCCTTTGAAGTGGAAATAGTGAGACTACGTTCACACGTGCGGTTCCTCGCCTCCTATCACACCAATTTGAAAACTCACTCTTCTATATTCTGTGCAACAATCCCTTTCTTATATACACTATTAAAAGATTTTAGGCTCAAATGTTAATATGACAGTGCGACATTAGCCATGACCTCAGTTGGATCTCCAGACTATCAACAAACGCAAACAGAACACCAGGCTTTCTCAAACTTAACCTCAAAACAAAACATGAAGATCAGATGGGTCAAAATGATTACTCAAGATAAATTATGTGTGCCATGTATATTTGCAGAACACCCCTTGAGAATAGGCTTCTAAGTCTTCAAACTGTCTACGTTCTTCAAAATATACTACAATCTTGTAACAATCTATCTACCCAATTATCTAGAAGTCTCAACCAGGTTAAATGTACACTTTGTGGAACAGAAATGTTGTACAATTTTCTCAGACTGTAGTAAAAGTAACTTACTTTGGTGATTTAATTACACAATTCAACACTTTACTCAGTTTGAAAGAGAAAGTGCATACCTTATGGTATTACATTGACAATATACTAACCATACTTTAAATATGCTTCATCATCTTTATCCTTTTTTCCAAATAAGAAGTTCGTTCTTAACTCTTTTAATTATGTACACAACCATTTATCAACTATGCAGTAGCTGATCATTGCAAACAGAAGTAAATTGAGTCTATCATTGGCTAAGAATACACAGGTCTGTCTGGCCACCTGTGGCAACACATGTCTATTTTCTTTAAACAGCCACTTACATGGTATATCTTTATTAGACCCCTTAAAGAAATGTTGTCCGTCTTTGTGTATTTTTGAAACAGCTGATTTAGGTATGACTTTTAGAGAGTGACATTCTCCTAGTCTCGACCGGTTTAAAAACGCAAAAGTGGCAAAATATTTATAACAGTGTTATCGTGTTTCAAATTTATTCAAATTTCATACACAACAAAAACAATATAAAATTGAATTCTTGTAAAACTTTCAATAATTCATCGCAAAAATGACTACAATGAAATAAAAACAATTGCGGCATTTAAATAAAAATGTTCAACAAAATGCCCCTACCCCACCAACAACACCATTCGTATCACTATCATCACTTTCTATATATATTGGTGTGCATCCGTCCGCTTATAAGATAGTTTCACTGACATAAAGCCCATATTATCATACTTATCTTTGCATTGTGCTAGTAGATGTTCTGACAGTAAGTCATGATTAGGAAAATAATTCTGGTTATCCTCGGTAAGTAATATAGCAGTAACCTGGTTCTTGTATAAAATTTTATACTCCGTTTATAACCTCTTTGATACCTTCCTTTATATTTTTTTAAATATACTTAAATATTTTTGGCATTATAATTGCTGTCAAACCTGTGTCTAGCTTAGACATTTGCACTTGACAGACATTCTTTGTGAATGTAATTGTTTATCACCTATAAATACTGTATACAAGTGTACCGATACTTTATACATGATGGCAAAACTATATAAGAATATAATTATATCAGAAGCCCACCAATTTGGTGTCTGCAATTATTCGTGTGCTTTTATATTTAACATAAAAATGGTCAATTGAGATACAGTACATCAACATTGACTACTTATAACAGATGACTGCTTAGCTGAGATGACAACTTAAACAAGTTCCACTTTTTTTTTGCAATATTTACTAAACAATTAAAATTTTAGGCTAATGTAAAACGTGACAGAAAATTGTTAAATATGTACGGATTTAGTAGGATATTACAGTAAGTTATGTAACGCACAGATAGTGGGTGTCAAGGTTATGCAGGGGTCATACTCGATGCTTAAATTATCATGTGCCTAGTATGTCTATTTCATTTATGTATATCACTACACTTCTATTAGTCTTATTACTAGTATTTAAACATGATCGATCTTGATTGCTGACAACAGCAGTTCTTGAAATATGCAAAAATGTATGTGTCCAAGTACCTTCATAACACGTGTCTATAAAAAAAAATTGAACCGATCTACTGTGTGTTGCCTAAGCTGTAACGGAATAACATGTACAAAATGCAGTTCCGTGACGCAAACATTTATAGGAATATAGATCTGACAAAGATGACCTGACTTCTAAATTGCAGGTGTCTGTCTTACCACTGTATTGACACAGAAATGTGACGACATTGATACTTCCGCATGTAAGCTACTGTTGGCTCAAAGACCAGACCTTTGCTCCGACCCCGTTCTGGCTAAATCAACTTGCCCAAGATTCTGTAAACTGTGTCGTAAGTAACCTATCTGCATCCAAAAATGCTGATAAGTAATAAATATGTGCAAAATTAGCGGTAAAACCCATTCAAACAGTATTATTACAGTACCGTAACTGCAATTGTATTTTCTGTCGCATTTTGATGATTTGGAGCTGAAGATATCATACAGATATTGAAAGTTATTCGTATACATGTATAACATTTCAATTTCGTACGATACAGAAGTTACGAAATGATCCTCAAGCGATGACGCAAAAGCAAACGCTCAACCATTTATCTGTAGAAACTATGACATGTTACCGTATGACAATTAACCATTGCGATGAAATTCAGCAAATAATGTTCGACCAATATATTCATTTTTATGTCACAAGGTTGTGGTTATCTACTATTACGTATTGTTTTATAGTATTTAAGAACTATTGTGACTCATTTCTGCCACTTTCGCCATGGCATAAATACAGGTGCTAAGACTGCAAACCACACAATTATGTGCATCATAAAGTCTTATTATGAATACAAAGGCTGTATTATCTGTACGATGTCGGCTTCATTTCCACTGTTAAACACAGCCATTCAAGAAGTTTATAATAAGCAAATCTAAAACTGACAGCTAGCTGTTTTTCTTTATTTCAGCCGTCGAGTGCTATGACTGTAATGCTACAGTTTTAGACTATCATGAATGCAATACGACAATGCTCTGTGGTGAGGGAGAGGTATGCCTACAAGTTCTTTGAAACGGATTTATTTTCAGTCAGACGTGTAGTGAAAATGCACATTAATTTAAAAGTTGAGGTTCGGTCCTTAGCGTCTATTTTTAAATTTACATTTTGCCTATAGCTTCCATTCAAATCGCTATCATTTTAAGTCTTCCAGTAGCTTACAACATACAAATAAACTATTTGTGCAGATTCTGTAACCATGTCTGCATTTTTCTACAAAATCTCTTAAAATGTTGATGCGAAAAAGGTAAGGATTCTGTGTTTTTATTGTAGGTCTGTATGAGAAAGGAACTCAAGTCTTATTTGGATGGACATCATGAATACGAGATGACATGCGAAAATAAGATGGTAAATAAGACTGTCCTAATCTTAATGCAAGTTCCAGACTGGTTCGACTTTGTACGGAACGAGATAACACAATACATTTATTAAAATGGCATAAGTTAGATGAAACAAAGAAAATAATAACCGACACGATAATAAGAATTTCCAGACTTTTCAAACCTGGGCGGCCAAATACATTTCATTTCTGTCGATTTCATCCTGTTAGACAAACCGAAAAAATGTTCCTAAGTATATGTTTAATAAAGGTAAATATCCTTATAAATTCTTCCAGGCGTCTTGAAAATATTTCTCATTCTGTTACACCTGTCAGATATAGTACTGGAATTTATCTTAAATTGGATTAAAACCTTTATTTCCGAATATAATAATAATATTTTTGTGAATGCTAAATATTAACGAATGGTTTATATTAAACTCAGATCTGTGATGGAGGTTCAGACTTGTCGATTCCGTTTGGCAAACGTGGCATAGAGACACGAGACATTTCAGTCACGTGCTGTGGGGAAGACCTCTGCAATTACCCAGAAAAACCACAAACAACCGTTCGGGGTTAGAGAGCTTATGTTGTTTTTAAGTTATTTTTACAGAATGAAAAAACATAAAAGTTTTAAGTTAGTAGTATCTAGATCTATATCTAAACATTCATGTAGATCTTTATTCCTCGGCTAGCATTATCTGTGAAATATTTTTGTTCCGTGGATAGCTTTATCTGTATACTCTTTTTTTATAAATTTTATATGGATACAATTTTGTGTCAAGTAACAGTATTCAGACTGTGAAATATAAACTTTGCAGGATGTCCAAAGGACATCGTGTTTCTAGTTGACGAATCTTCTCGAGTGTTGGCAGGGGATCATACTGGTGTGAAAAATGCTATAATGGAGGTCGTCAAACAACTAGATATTGGCATGACAGAAAATCTTATTGCACTCTACGGCTACGACACGCAAATCCACACTAAGGTCACACTTCAGCAGAATACGGACAAAAATCAACTCCTGACTGCATTACAGACGCAGTCGCTAAGAGATGGTATCCGTTTCTTCCGGGGTGACACTGCAGAAGCCGTTAAATTTCTTGTTGACACTGCCTTGACACAGAACGCTGGGGATAGGTAAAAGAACTAATTATTCAGTTTTGTACTGTGATTCTATTGGGTTTTCTAAATCACTTTGTTAATGTTTTGTTTTTTAAATACGTTTTACTTGTATCATGCAACATACCCGCGGTATATGCATCTAGTAACATTCAGGCGAAACGCGGAGGTACATGCCAGTGGTTACAGTAAATGGTTGTGTTTTCCTTGCAGGGCATCGTTTCCAGACGCTGTTGTTATAATAGGCGATTACGTTACTGCAAAGAATGTGCAGATAGGAATCCTAGATAAAATTCACCTGCAGAATGCAAGCCAAGACGTTATCGTAGTGAGCGTAGGGTCAGGCACATCCGGATCTTTCCCAGTAGACAAACTAGCGACAGACAGGAATCACGTTCTGCACCTACCTAATATGCTCAACACTCAGGCATTTGTTGATAAAGTAGTTCCTCTGTTATTGCAATGTTGATATAATTGTTCCTCTGCAACTGCAATGTTAAGTCATGTATACGAGTTTCCTGAAGAAAACAAAATTAGAATAAATCAAAGGAACAGATCAGTGTTGTTGTTTATCATCATAGTGTACGTATCCTTTTCTAGTATACTTACAATATGTAACATACTTCTCTTGGTATCTCGGTTGAAACAGTAGGTGCTCTGTATATGTATACAGATTAAAATACTGACTAATTTAAATATTAACTTATTTTCGACTTATTCATATGCATTTTACACATATTATATGGTTTCTGATTTACATCTGTTTAACACGTGTTATAAATCTATAAACAACAATTGATCTTGTATATAAGATCCCTGCTGTTTCGTGTTTTAAGTAACTTGTTAAGAAACCAAATAAATAATAATACAAAATTACAAAGTCCACTTGACTGGTCAAAAGCTATACATATAGAGAATATATAAGGTTACTGTCTTTTGATAACAGTTGATATCGGACGAGGATGATATCGGTCAGGGAAGCCGACGCTTGCCGAGGCTTTCTGGTCGATATTCATCCGAGCTCGATATCAACTGTTATCAAATGACAGTAACCTTGTATTCTATTTATTATGCAGCTGACTTCAATTTTCCCTTTTAATGATAAAAAACAAAGTACTAAATTGAGTGATTTACGTTGTATTTATGACGTCATCAACGGTTTAAATCGGCGTTTTAATCATGTTAATGTTATGCTTTGTAGGAAATGCTGAACATTAAACATACCTAGAAAGCATCTGTACACTTTTTAGAGGCGGTTTAGCGTTATAACGTTTCAGCTCATATCATTAAAGTAATAAGACAGTAATGTGAAAATAGGAAGGGGTGAACAAATGAAAATCAACTTTTTCTCGAAAATTGCTTCGAAATTGCTATAGATGGGTAGATAATGATCTAATTAAGAAAATGAATACCCACAACATTATATTTAATTCAAAAATAATTCTACAGTCATTTTTCGATTTTATGTGATTTTAATGAAACACACCTTTGTAGTCTGAAGTAGCTACAGTACCGATTTATTGTCAAGCGTGTAAGAAATCCACAATAGCCTAGATCTCACTTAATATCTAAAGTGGGCGGGGCCTAAAACGTGATATCAGGACAGTGTCATGATAACACTGTCCTGTGATATCAGACGTCGCAATATCAACAAATATCAGACCGGTGTTATCGGGTCGTCGTCATGGCAGTTGCATAATAAAGCTTGTGTTACATGTTTAAACCCATCCGACAATAAATAAATATTGTATTGTATTGGAAAATAACTCAAAAACATTAAACAAAAGGACTGTTACTGTTAATTTTTCTTCTATATTTTAACACTTGTTTATAAAACTCTTTTAATATATAGATACGGGAAAAGCAAGGTTAACAGGATTTATTATAATAACGATATATATGATCCCAGTTATCACGCAGTCAAAAAGAGCAACTTATATTGAAAGGCTTACTTAACACAGTTTGAAATAATATAACTATAGGTGCTACCTATCAACGGGAAAAACAAATTTATTAATTAATTTGTAACTGTTATCATAATAAGTAGATTCTAATACACCACATTTACTACAGTCTAAAACACGAATAATCTGACGACTTTTAAGGATGGTTAAAGAAGTTTAAAGTCTGGAAGTTTTGCGTCTGGACAGTCAGATGCGTCTGGACAGTCACAACTTTTCACAACTTTTCTTCTTCCGTTCACAAAAAATAATTTATTTCACGCAAGTTAGGTCCAAAATCACTCCCTGTCTTGGGTTGTTGGTAAGATCTAGGCCCAAACTAACTATTTAGGACATCCTTTTACCTAACTTAATCTTAGACGCCAAGATATACTGTACTGTGGAATTTTGTAGCTACTTCCGGTTTGTTTTCTACCCCCGGTTTTCCACTTCCTGTTTACTTTTTTGCAGTGATTGCCAATTTATACCATCATGATCAAATTCTTCCTGACCCCTTTACTTCTTTTTATTATTATTGTAGGTTTCAGGTTCTTAGGTCACCACCAACAGGAACACATCCTAGGAATTAACCGTTCCAACAACGGTGATAACAAACAAGACAACAACAATGTCACAGTCCTGCAGGCACTCCACCAGGTTAAAAGTCGTTGTAGACCACCCCCAGGTAACATAACCCTCATATTTATACACTGCTTGTTAGCTTCCCAATGTTCGGATATAGAAATGAATCCTGGTCCAAGCACATCTGAGTTACATTTCCCTTGTGGTGAGTGCAACGAAGAAGTAACCTGGGACCAGAAGGGCATCATGTGTGACGGCTGCGACCAGTGGTTCCATACAGATTGCCAAGGCATCGGTGATATTACCTATAACTGTCTCTCCGATTCCAGATTTGCTTGGCACTGCCTATTATGCGGACAAGCAAACTATTCACCCTCACTTAATGAATCCCTCGACTCCCTAAGTGACAACAATATCTACACACATCTTGCTTCGGAATTAACGTCCCCAAACTCTCAGGTCATTGATAATAGTCACCAGTCGACATACTCGGTGAGGTCAATTCGTAACACCTCAAATCCTTCTCCACCCAAAGCAACCTCCACACCAAATGTGAAGGGTAAGGTCAAACCCCCAAAAAGTGTTAAACTCAACACTAATGAAAGAATATCCCTACTCAACATTAATTGCAGATCAATCAAAAATAAAGTCCCAGACTTACACGAAGTCATAGACCAGGTCAAACCTGATATCATCTGCTGTACGGAAACTTGGCTAAAACCTGAGGTCAACACGGCTGAAATCTTCCCAGACAATCTTAATTACCAAGTTTTCCGGGATGATAGACTCAACAGCCAAGGTGGTGGGGTTCTCACTGCAATCTCCAGGAAACTTATCTGTCAAGAGCAACCTGACCTCAAAACCAACTGTAATATCTCATGGACCAAAATATCCCTGAAGGGGGTCAGAGATATCTATGTAGGTACCTATTACAAACCCCATGAAAATGATGAAGAATCCCTTTCAGAGTTATGGTTGTCCTTATCCAAAATACCAAAAAATGGCATTATATGGTTATTAGGTGACTTCAATCTCCCAGACATAGATTGGTCATCTGAGTCCTTGAAGTCCAAATGCAAGTTCAAAGAACTGTATGAAGGCTTCCTTAATAGAATAAACCTCCTCAATTTGCAACAAATGGTTAATATCCCAACCAGGAACGAGAATATCCTGGACCTCTTTCTGACAAACTCCTCTGTTTTAGTCCACAACACTAAAACTCTCCCAAGTCTAGGCACCTCCGACCATGATATAGTTTTCCATGAATTAGGCATAAAAATAGGCAGACCCCTCCAGCCCAAAAGGTTACTTAAGAGATATAGTAAAGCAAACTGGGTCAACTTTAAGCGGGACCTCTCAGAGTTTGGAACTAAATTTGCAAACTCTGTCTATCCAAACCCTACATCAGCTTGGAATGTGTTCAAAGAAGAACTTCACCGTCTTAGCTCTTTACACATTCCAACTAAGCTAACTAAGTCACGAATTGATCTCCCTTGGTTAACCCCAACAATCCTAAGGCAAATACGTAAGCGTGACAAAATGTACACAAAACTTAAGAGATCTAAACAGAACCCACACCTAACAAAATCATTCAAGGCCCTTAAGTATAATATTCAGAAGCAAATTAGACTTGCTTACTGGTCATATTTGGAATCTGTCATTTTTGATGGCGACTCCAGGTTAGGAAACAAAAAGTTTTATTCATACATAAAGCATAATAAAACAGAAAACTGTGGTGTAGCGCCTCTGAAGGACAAGGGTCTCACTTACACTGACCCTGTCGACAAAGCAAATATTTTGAACAAGCAATTTGAATCGGTATTCTCCAAACCTCAACCACTCGGTCTTAAACAGCTGTGTAAGAAAATTGCTTGCCCCACATCAACACCTAAGATGCCAGAGATCTCAATATCTGTCGAAGGTGTTGACAAATTACTACTTGGGCTTAACCCAAATACAGCATGTGGCCCTGATGAAATATCACCCAAAGCTCCACCACGAAATCGCACCTATCCTTACTAAGATTTTCAATCTATCCCTAGAAACAGGTAGTGTCCCCTCAGATTGGAAAAGTGCAGTCGTCGCTCCCGTATATAAGAAAGGTCCTAAGTCCAAGGCCAGTAACTACAGGCCAATCTCTCTAACCTGCATAGCCTCCAAACTCATGGAGCACATCTTGGTCTCAAATATCATGACACACTTTGATAATAATGACCTACTAAGCCAGTACCAGCATGGCTTTCGATCTAAGCATAGCTGTGAAACGCAACTCATCAGTTTCACGCAAGAGGTCTTTGACAACCTTGAAAATGGTCAACAAACAGATGTAATTGTTATGGATTTTAGTAAGGCATTTGACAAGGTTGATCACAATAAACTTACTTACAAACTCGAACAGCTGGGAGTCCACCCAATGGCATCACGGTGGATTAAGTCATTTTTAAAGGACCGCACCCAAAGAGTTGTAGTAGATGGCTGCACTTCAGACACCCTACCTGTCCTATCTGGGGTCCCCCAAGGCTCTGTCCTCGGCCCTTGCCTCTTCCTCTCTTACATAAATGATCTTCCCGACACAATAAAAAGCAAAGCCCGACTGTTTGCAGATGATACCATTGTATATCTGACAGTCAAATCTTCATCAGACTCCCAAATCCTACAAAGTGAACTGGTTGCTCTTGAACAGTGGGAAAAACTATGGTCAATGGAATTCAACCCTGAAAAGTGTGAGGTGTTGCGGATAACTAGAAAAAGGAACCCTACCATCTTCCCATACATTCTGCATGGCACTGAATTAAAAAGCACCGATGCCGCTAAGTATCTTGGGGTAACCATCTCTAAAGATCTGAATTGGTCAGCCCATATAAATAATGTAACATCTAAAGCAAAAAACACTCTCCGCTTCATCAGAAGAAATGTCAAAACAAACAATAAGGAAATCAAAATAAAGGCTTATAACACCTATGTCCGCCCCCAACTTGAATATTGTTCAACTGTTTGGCATCCATGGCAAAAGTCCCTTACTAGCAAAATTGAAATGATAAATAGATCAGCTGCACGCTATGTCTGTAATAACTATGACTATACAAGCAGTGTTTCCCAAATGATTAACACCTTAAATTGGCAAACCTTAGAACAACGTCGTCTACACACCTCCCTTCTTGTTTTCTATAAAATCAAAAACAATCTAGTCCATGTAGACCACCAGCACCTCACCCCTACCAGGAACCCGAACTACCTAATTCCACAGTCACGTACACAATATCACTTAAATTCCTTTTTTCCTAGAACAATTCGCCTCTGGAACCCCCTCCCAAGCCATGTACAGTCCAGCCCCAGCCTTAGTCTATTTGCTGAGCGGCTGGCCACTGTACACTTAAATTAAGCTTTCTCTCTTGTTTTTAATCTTAGCACTGTAGACTTTTTATTCTTTTAACATTGCACTTCGTGAGATGTATCTCACTTTTAACAACTGTCACACGACCTGCGCCTCCGTATCATAATCAGTATTGATTGTCTCGGAGTATTATGTAGATGTAAGTCATCATTGAGTAAAGCGGTAAAAATTTAGTCAAACATTTTAGGAGCTAGGGCATCATTTGTTTAAGTATTATATTTTATTCATTAATAAACACAGATTAAATGAGACATGTAGAGACTAAAATGAAATTTTGAAATAAACTGATTGAAATAGAGCTACATATTATTAATTTCTTTTGATTAATGAAAGATCTTTAACTACGGACGATCCCGAGAACTTGCGGAAAAGCCCGAAGTCGGAAAAAGAAAGCTGGCGCGGAAACCGGTTGCTGTCAAAATTGAAAATATTGTCTCTCTTTTAATATGAATAAAGATTGTTAATACGTTTATCCCGTAAGACACACAAGTTGGTATTTTGGTTTTGATGTTTTATTTTGTTTTGTCACCGATAAGGAATACGATTATTTTTCATTAAAATCACTTTTTCGGATAGTCACCTGTTCGGATAACGATTCGTGCATGTCATTTAAACTGCTAATCACCTTGTAAACATATAAATGTCATTTATTTTTGACATTCATCGGCAAAAGACTTCATTGTGTCACTTCAGTTTGATCATCAGATAGAAGGGAGTATTATTAATACTATTAAGCTGAACAGTCAACAATTTGGTCAAAATTTCATGATTGATCATTTTTTAAAATAATTTGTGACTTGCCTATAACCTTAAATTTTTTAAATAACAGTAAAGGATTTTCCTGTGTATATTGGAATACATTTTGTTTGGTGTTGCATACAATGACCATGACGTTGGTTGGGCCAGTTAAAAACTTTCAGGACAATTCTCGGCTTCGCCGTGACGTCGTACTAGCTAGTTAACCAATCAGATTATTAGATCGCATTCATTTCGTCACTCGGTGAAAGGTGAAAATTCGGTCTTTACCGTACACCCATATGCAAGTTTAAGTTTATTTCGAATGGAACAGAAAGCTTTTAACAACACATAATTACTTCAGATTCAATTCTATGATTATAAGCTAATGGTAGACACTCGTCTTCTTTCATTTTTCTTCTTTGATTTTATGCATTTTATAAGTAAAGATGCATACAGACCTGCGATGAAAGCCGAGGAATCACCTTTCCCGAATATAGATATTTTAATCAGTGCCCGGATGTGCGAAGCAGAGAATGGGTAGTTTAATTAATTTGATGTTGAACAGTTGAAGCCAGTGAGATAGTTTTTGGATGGGCACTTTCTTCTGAGGTTTGACATCTATAAAATATCAGATCCAAAAAACAGGTCAAACCAATGAGCCAAATGAATTAGGCTAGACCACTGAAAGCAGTAGTTTGGCTTGCTCGTCAGACCAATTCAATTGAAGCCAGTAAAACATTTGCCTATTAACTGATTCCAGGTATGCTAAAAATTAAACTTGGATTACGTCATTGTTTATGTCTGGATTATAATTCGTTATAGTTTAGACAGAAGTTTAGAACCTGTGATATTTGAGTTACCTCCCCATAATGTGTGCGTTGTTCAATCTAGAGAACATGTAAAATAAACATTACTAGATGATATATTTAACTTCACTATAAACATGAAAACCTAGGTTGAAAATTAGTTGTTTGAATCTGTATTAGTCAAGAACACTTTGTAAATGTAATGACTGGACTTTCAATATGTGTTTTTTTTAATCAAACAGTTTAATGAATTGGTAAAGCCAGAAAGTAAACCAGTGTATTGATACAAGATACAAATATTAAATCTTAATGTTTGGTTATTTTTACTACTAAGGTTAAAAAAATTGAACATTGATGTTGTGAAAAACATTGAGCAACGTGATAACTTTAGTTTTTCAAGATGTAGTGTTTTGATATACCAATATAGATCAACATTAAGTATCGTAGAAAGGGGGGGGGGGGGGGGGGGGGGGGGGGGGGGAAATTTTTTTTTTTTTTTTTTTTTTTTTTTTTTTTTTTTTTTTCTCAAATTGCCTTTAATTTGCAATTAAATTATTTTATCCGGGAATTACTATAGAATATTTCCACAGTCTGGCAGATATTTGGAAGTGCTTTTTCTGTGTGGGGAAAATATATAGATACCCTTTTCAATGAAAGAATCTGTATGTATGTACATAATTTATATTATTTTGTCCCTTTCAGATTCAGAAGCATGAGTGATTTCAGAGTGCGCTGTGTGAAAGTGTTTGGTCATCCTGAAACACAGAAGTTAATAGAGGAAGCTTTTGAGGTATGTGTAATGCTCTACTGTAGATAATATATTGCAATTTAGTACTTGTGATGTGTATTATGTAAATAGTAGATTATAATTTTAACTCCAAATAACTTTCTCAAGGTAAAAATTCTTTCAAGCAAACATCATGCCTATATGTTACGGATAAAAATTGATTTGTTATTGAGAAATGTGTTTAAATGGTTGGTTAGAAGGTAAGACACAACAGTACAACTGTCCTTTCAGAGAGATATAATTTAACTGTTTCAGTGCTTAAAGCAAGAGAAATTGTCGCCCGTTTGGTTTAGTGAAGATGAGTGTTTTACAGTGAAAGAGAAGAAAAAGAATGAAGCTTACATATTTGATGTGTTTTCTGGGGAAGCGTTTGAACATATCACAAGTGTTGGATCCAGGTAAACCTAATACTTAATTAGATGTAACCAATGTCTAGCAATGTGGGTAAAGCCAAAACCATTTAGTTTTAGGGTTCAAGTAAACAAAAACCCTGTTTTTCTTAGCCATGACCCTATATTACTTAGTAACGCTAATCAGCATAATCGTTGTTGAAGGAATCAACCATAGTACATAGCAAAAGAACAAAAAGCTATTTCTTTCCTTTTTCAGAATTCTTGGACCAATGTGTGTTATCACCTCCCTTGCTTGTAAGAAGGTGTGTATTTCAACAGTATCATATTTTACACACAGTCATGTTTTATATTATAATGTACCGTTGTTATTGTTTCCAGTAAATCATATCTCAGCATGTACAATTTTAGTGCTTTCTGTATGAAGTCAAACATGAAAGTATGATCCAATACTAGTTGTTAAAAAGACGAGAAGTGATTCAAATACAAACATATAGTCTAAAATTGGTATATGTATGCGTTATAGTTTACTTAATTGATCTGAAATACATTCCTGTTGTTCATAATGTCAGGCATATCTTTCACAAAAATAACTTTACACAATTGAATAAAAGTCAGAATGGTGTCGATGCATCTATGTTTTTATACACATGTAACTATATTGTATTTGGAATTGGGTAATTATTTTGTGGTATAGTATACCATTATTTATTTCACAGGATATTCCAAGGAGACAAAAACCTATATACAACCTTGCCATGAAAGATCTTGTTGTATGCTGTACAAATATAGACAAGAATATAAGGGTAAGATCATATAAAAAGACTTACAGTCATACTTCAGAGACAGGGTTAGCAGTAATTAATGATTACTAGGTTTTCTGAATAGCATTAAAACTGGCTGGGTAGAAATGCTGAATGGTTAAAAGATGGAGACATTTGTTGGAGTAAGAGAGAATAATTGCCGTGGATTTCATACTTCACTATTTTTATGCAGTAAAGAGTAGTCACTTGCTCCCTGGAACTAGTGTTTTAGGCATTCCTCTTGGTAGCAGCAGGTTGAAGGTTTGAATCCAAACAAGGCTAAGGTAAGTGAGCTTCCAGGTAGTTAAAGAATGGTTCCTGGCATGGAAGGACAGTTTTTAGGAGGTAGAACATGCTCAAAAAGAATTGATCTTGTAAGTCAGAAATGGTTGGCCCTTGAATAAGGGGTAACACTTAGAAAACATTTTATCTTTTACCTTAAAAATCTGATTGTACTTGTAGGACATGCTTCATGAGAAAGTGGAGTGGATGGGTGGAGATGTTACAAGAGATCTTACTGAACATGTGACTCACCTAGTGGCAGGCTCTGTGGGCAGTCAGAAATACCAGGTGTGTTTAAATGTAACCAGGATTGTAACTTAACTGTGTTCAAGGATGCCTCAAAATAATGTCTTGAGTTTTTTCTCTCTAACAGTATCTGCTATGCAGAAACTTATATTGTAATTTCAGGTAGTGATGTTGATTTAGCAGTTTTACTGTGACTTTCATTATACCTCCATAAACAAAGTTTAAGGAGAGAATACTGGAGACACCATGTTCGCATGTACTTGCATATTTTGTGCAAATGTTGTCTGTGTTATTTCTCAGCAACCACTGACCAGATAGTGAGATACCAAGAGTGATTAGTACCAAGCCTATTTATGTATATCATCGGCATGTTGCACTCGAATAATAATTTGCTCGAGTTACGGGGGTATCAGTCACCTTCATTTCTACTATTTGATCTGCAAATGTGTAAAAGCTGAAGTGTATGCAAACTAGGTGGCAACTATCTGTCATTCTAAACCTGGAAAGAACACAGTAAAGTAACAACCTATTTTGGCAAAGTTACTACAGCTGCACATTCAGGAAGAAGATTGAGTCAAGTTGTGCATAAACACACAATTTATCCTTATATATTGTCAGTATATATCAGACTGCAAAGATCGGCTGCTTGTGTTGATCTGCACTGGTTGCAAAGGACTAGCTCTGGTTTTCACACAGAAGGCTTGAACTCTTCTCTGCTAGTGGTAAGTCTGCGTTTGCCACAAGCCCAGATCACAGTCATGATCTGCACCATTTGGTATGCAACAAGTAAATTTCACTGAGTAGCCCTTTCAGAAATTTAATGGTACATTTGTACTGTAAATATTGAAAGACAGATTTTGAAAATTCAACAGGGAAAGGGTTTAACTGTTATGTTTAAACCATATTCACAGGTAGCTGCATCTTTCAACAAACAGATTATGCTACCTAAGTGGGCAGATGAAGTCTGGAAAAAGTCCAAATTTGAGTAAGTAAATTTTGAGGACATCTCACTGTGATCTGAATCTCTCCTGTGTGGGGGTCGGGGGGAGTGGGGGAAAAGGGGGGGGAAGGGATTGCCTTGTCCGTCCGTCCATCGGTCAGTCTGTCACAAAAACTTAACGTTGGCTACACCTTTGCCATTTCTCAAGATTTCTTCATCAAACTTTCAAATTGTATTGCTTATGACAAAAGGGTCACGATGCAGCCAAATGTTGTAGGTCAAGGTCATATTTGACAGAGTTATGCCCCTTTTTGTACTTGGTTTTTGTCATGATTACTTAAAGTTGGCTATAACTTTGCCATTTCTTAAGATTTCTTCATCAAACTTCCAAATGGCATTGCTTATGACAAAAAGGGTCGTACTGCCACCAAATGTAGGTCAATATCATATTTAACAGATTTATGCCCCTTTTTGTACTTGGATTTTGGCTATAATTTTGCCATTTCTTAAGATTTCTTCATCAAACTTTCAAATAGTATTGCTTATGACAAAAGGGTCATGATGCTGCCAAATGTTGTAGGTCAAGGTCATATTTTACAAGAGTTCTGCCCCTTTTTGTACTCAAATTTTGTCACGAAATTATTTGTTATTCTGAGTAAGTGTAAGAGGGCGACACATGTGTTCTACTGAACACTCATCTAGTTTTGTCAAGGTCACAGTTACTAGAAATTGAAACAAAATGTTTTGGCCATTAACTAGAGATGGGAATGAGGTATTGCCATGATACTTGGTATGTAGGCTGTTCATATTTGCGTTTAAGGTCCCTAAGGTCAAGGACGCTATTTCTAAAAGTAGAAACAGGTTCCGGCCAATGACTGGTGCTAGGAATGAGGTATTACCAAGAAAAATTAGTATGTAGGTAGGTCATGGGATGGTGTAGCTTTGGTTTGCATTTGTGTTTCTCGGGTCAAGATAACTGTTACTAAAAATGAATCTTAGTGTGAAGGTAGCTTATATTGAGTTGTAGCTTGGGATTGCGTTTGGGGTCCTTAAGATCAAGTTCGCTGTTACTAAAAGTAGAAAAATGTTTTCAGGCAGATAACTCGTGTTTGAAATGAGGTACTGCCATGAAAATTTATTTGTAGGTAGCTAATATGAGGATGTATCTTGTGATCACATTTAGGATCCCTGGGTTCAAGGTCAATGTTGAAAGCCTGGTTTCATGTCATTTCTTGTTGACTTGAATTGTTATTGCTGAAGATTATTTTACAGATTTTGTATTATAATTAAAGTGTGTGGTTTATTTTACTAAATAACACTGAGTGTAGCATATGACAACTGATGTGATTGTTTACATCAACAGGGCTGTACATGGTAGTGATGAACAGTTCCAGGACTTCAGATGTCCTGTGTTCCTAGGTCATGTGATCACTGTGTCAGGTTTGGGCTCCTCAGAGAGGACAGAAGCCAAAAGACTCATTGAAAAAGAAGGTGAGTAAAGTAGAGAAACCCAATACAGGGGAAGATTATGAGTTTTTAGTTGTTCTATAACAAGTCTTGCTTTGTTGGTAATTCTACTTTAAGTTCCAATGTGTTTGAAAATAGTACCTCATTTTGTTTGTAGAAAGTACAACTGTAACAATTTACTGAGAAAAAGGTCTAACAATTGATTTAATTTGAATTTATGGTGATAGGTCACGTCAACATCAGTATGCTTTTAGTTTAAGATAAATGTTCTTACGAAATGCATTTTTTGTTCCATAGGAGGAGTTTATTCTGGTGAAATGAAAGCAAAAGAATGCACACATCTTATAACTAATGAGCCAAAAGGTAAGAATTGAAATTAAAGTGTGTCAGATAGCTTCAGATAATCTACCATACGTTACAGTCATAGTGAAGAAAATCATGTAACATCTGTGCTTTGAAACTTGATCAACTAATTCTGAAAAAGTTATAAAATCTTTTTAAACAAGAAGATTGTGAAGTGGACTATTTTCTTGGCTCATTTCTTCCAAGATTTTATGACAAATGTCTGATATTGCTGTGTTTTGTTGTGTTTTTCTCCATTATATTGAACCTTTGTCATGTTGGCTACATTTAGTTGTTTAGATTGTTCTGAATTTTATGGTCCCCACAAAAATACATATACATAATGGTTACTGTATGCCTACTTGCCTGGTGCCTGGCATTAAAAGGATAGGATTAGGGAGGTACATGTGCTCAAAAAGAAGGTGTCTCATAAGTCAGAAATGACTGGCCCTTTAAATAGGGGTGACACTATAATAAACAAAACACTTTACACTTTACCTTTATACTGCAATAAAAGAATACTGAGGGTATTCCTGAGTTACGGTTAAACTTGTTTTAGCCGGGTAAATTACAGTGCTATAGATTCAATTCTCAAACACTCAATTTTGTGTATTATTTAAAGACTGCTTGAACCTCATGCATTCAATGTTTGCATAAATTTCCCTTGCTTTTTGCCTATTGGGCAAATATTCACCTTGATAATACTTAAATCAACTTTGATGTTAAAAAGTTAAAAATGTTTGGCATTTCAGGACAGAAATATAATTTTGCCTTGAGATGGCAGATTCATGTAGTGAAGTCTGAGTGGTTGTATGAGTCGATAGAGAAAGGGTACTGCCAGGATGAGAAAACTTTTTCAGTAGAGCAGTCCGGTAAGAGCGGTGGTCAAATGAAGACCTCGACACCTGAAAGACGGAGTATGGCTGGTAAGAATATTTCTTCATTAGGCTATGAGGTGTGGATGAAGTTTTGAACTGTTCATAGTATATAAGAACAATGTTTATTGAACAGTTAATGTGGGTAGTCAAGGTAATTTAACATTCTGTAGTAACATACAAGGGTGTGAGAACTCAATACCCTGCAATTATTCAACAAAAATAACTAATCTTTATTGGTGTGACTGGGAACCTTTGTTAGGCAGATTTTCATTTTCTAAGCTAGGAGTTTGTACCGACCAATCAAAAACCAGGAATATCACACTGGTTGGTATGATGAGTTCTAGAAATTGTATCTTGTTTTCAATCTTTCAGGCTATTTATTACTTTTAGAAATCTGCCCATGTGAAAGAAACTAAATGTTGATTTATGGTATTTCATTCTGAAAATTATCATCAGCAGATTTGAGGAAGGTTATGCAATGAACACAGCTTGTTGAATTTATCTGTTATCATGTTACAGCAGGGGATATTACTGATATCAACAATATATCAATGATCTCAATGGCTAATGTGAATGAAACTGCGGTAACAAATATGTCCAATTTTACAAGAATGGAGGACCCTACAGAGAATCTCGATGTTACCAAGGCCCCTGAAGACCTGTTTCTAGATGGCTGCAAGGTACGTCCATTGTTTCTGAATTATCAAGGGGCCGGTGTTGATGTGTACAAAAGGCCTTTTTGACAAGAGGCCTTTTTCTTTCTATCTTCCTTTAATGTCAAACTCCTCTTTACTTGTATGAACATGAAATATGCAGAGATTAGCATACATGAGGGCAGACAACAGTTCCGTTACCAGAAACTTTCCAAGAAAAATTACTTGTCTTCTGGATACGAGAAAACTTGAAAAATTGAGACGTCATATTGAGTTTTGAAATTAAATCTGTTCCTGGTCCAAAAAATTAGCATATAGACATGTGTGATGTAGGTGGGAGCTACCACTTTGGTTTGTCTTTAGTGTTTTCTATCTATTTACAGATTTATTTAAGTGGTTTTCGTGGAGCAACATTGGAAAAACTACGTAAAATTATTAACAGTGGAGGTGGCTCACGGTAAAGATTTACTGTTTGTTGTTATTCCGGGATGAGGGTGCGGGTCTGTAGGAAGCAAGATGATGCAAACATAATTTATTATTATAATGTTTATTTCTTTGCTGCTGATTATAACCAGAAATTGTGTTATGTTTCCTAATGATTCTATTTGATTCATTACAAAAAAGAGAAGTTTTCAGTCACACCAGTAAAACTTTTTACTTTAATATCTACTGATTTAAGTCCTTCCCATACTGTCATCAAGTAAGCAGTTTGTACATGCATATCCCAGTATTAGATTACAACATTCTTTTTAATTTGATTATTGATCTGGCTTAACTGTGTCGTAAATATTACAGGAGCAATTTGTAGAATTGACTCAGTTAAGATATATCTGTTGCTGTCTTGTTCTTTCAGATTCAACCAGATTTCAGATAACCTCACCCATGTTGTGATTGGTGAGAAAATAACTAATGATATAGACCTGCTTAAGACCTTGTCTAATAGGTAAGAGGCTATTAAAGTGTGTTTAAGAAAACATCTGAATGGCTTTCCAATCTCTTAAAAGTGTTTCAAAGATAAAAGTCTTTGGCTTCAAACAGTCTCCTGTCTTGATTTGTCTTTCCAGCTTAAAACATTCAAAGCTATAGCCATGGTTGTTTCTGTAGGAGTTATTCCTTTGTCAATGAATTAATTATTTTAACCTGTGTTTAGTCTAAGTTTTGAGGCCTTGGATGTGCTATAGTGCAGTGGTAAAATGTTGGACTCTGACTGGGACTGCCGTTTAAGTCCAACCAGTGGAATTTAGCTTTAACCTCTGCATTCCGTCTGCGAAAACTGGTCTTAAACCCAGGATGCTGTCATCTAGAATAGTTATTATAAGTTCCAAGAACTTAAAGTCTACCATTGTTGTAAAAAGAAAAAGGTTTGAACTGAGGTCTGAACTCTTCTTTTCAGAATGGTCAATGGGTTATATGTTACTTCATGATTTTGCCTCTAGGGGAATGAGAGTTGAAATAATGCACAAGTGGAATATCATAGTAATTTTTTCTACAGTTAGTATAAACTATGGGAAACATATCAGTTGGAAATACAAGAATTTGATTAAAAAAAACTTAACTGAAATATAAAACAAATGAATTTTCAGACCACATACAGTGACATCCCAGTGGTTGGTAGACTGTTTCAAGCAAGCGAAGCACCTAGAGGAGACACCATACTACAGTCCTGAGGTCACACAACCTGCACCAAAAACACCAGAAGTTAAAAGGTCTTGTTTTCAAACATGATCATTTTTTTTATTGTTTTATAGTTTGAAATAAATTCAGATTGCAGTAAAGTACATAGATTCTGAATGTTCAGTGAAAACAAACCCTGTGACTGGCTTCTGCACTGCATCTTAAGTTATTGTTGCAGTATGTATGAATAACTGAAAAGGTGTTCTGTTCACATTTTATAAATATTAGGTAATGACTGAAATAAATTTTAATCAGGTTGCTCAAGAGGTCTCTAACTTTTATGTAACATAATATATTTTACTGACATACCATTAATCAGTGTGCAGAGGAAGTCACATGCACCGCAGGAAGAGCCGAAGCCAAGCACCTCCAAGGAGGCTGAGAAAGTGGATGATGATATGCATGATATTATGAGCCAGTATCTAGACAACCCACAGGCAAAACAGACAGGTAACTGCATATTGGTGTAACAGTCGGTACAGTTTATATATCTGCATGATACAGTTAAACTTGTGTTAAGCATCCATGAAGTGATGAAGAAAAAACAGATGTTAGAGCTGATGACTGCTTCTGACATGTATTTACTTTTAGACTTATAGTATGTAACATTAACAGATGTTTATGACAGGTGTTTGTGAAATTCAGGTGGCAACATACACAAGTGCAGTTGTGTTATTTGGGATGAAAACTGACATGTTGAAGTAAAATAGTTCCACTTGGATAGTACAAGGATTAATGTAATTTACTGCAATAGGAGTTGACATCCCACTACAATGAATTATGAAAATGATTGTAATTTATGGACGAATATAAACTGCTTGTACCAAAGCATTCTGTGTAGCCGTCGTAGTGCTGTGGAAGCATGTGCAACTGAGATTGGAAGACTCAAGGGTTTGATCCCCACCGGTGCCATAGAATAGTGTTCAATGGCAAAAAAATTATAATTTTCCTCTCTATGTTTGAAGTTAATTTCATCAGAAGTGAGTCAGAGAGTGAACTATGTTCAACTTGTAAGAACATGTTTTGTAATGTAGAATTGATTAAGTAATATAATAAAAATACTTTAAAACAACCATAGAAATTACACTGAAATTTTCGTTTTTTCTCATCTCTTGTAGATGTGTCAAGGTCTAATGAAACAACGATGGCCCCTGTAGAGAGAGATGAGGACATGACACAGGATCCAAGCAGTATCACAGGTATTCTGAATTCTAACTTAAATAATATACAATTTGCTGTCCCCTGGCTTTACAATGTGGCAATATAAAGAAGACACTCAGTATTAATTACAATAGTTTTAGTAATGAAAGATTTTTAAAATCAGTTTAGTGGCTTATAATAATGCATTTCCTTGGCTGGTACATAAGATGATTATTTATGGTAGATAGTGTTGCTTTCAGTAAATGATGAAGATGGAATATTTGCCAGGAGAAGCTTTGTGTTTTATGGCTTTAATGAAGATAGTATATCAGTCTTGTCTTCTTACATTAAGGAAAATGGAGGTAAAACATTTATTTATTTGTCTGTGTTCAATAGTATATTCTTTAGCAGCTGTGTTTGGAGGTATTGCCATCTTTAGTCACCGCTTTGTCCATCTTTCATCTGGATATTTCTTGTCCGTAGCATAGCTCTATAAAAGTATTGAAAGAACTTGGTGATAGAGGACATTGAGAAGAAATGCAATGACAGGGAACCATAACTCTAGCTAACTCCATTTTTGTCGAGCCTGCTTGCGGTGAGCTCGACATAGTTGTCACTTTTGGCGGTTTGGTGTATGTGCGTCCGTCCGTCCGTGTGCGTTGTACGTCCGTCCGATTTTGTCCGGACCATATCTTTTTCATGCATGGAGGGATTTTGATGTTACTTGGTACAAATGTTCACCATTATGAGACGGAGTGTCATGCACAAAGAAGCAGGTCCCTAGGTCTAAGGTCAAGGTCACACTTGGAGGTTAAAGGTCAAATTCAAGAATGACTTTGTCCGGAGCATATCTTTTTCATGCATGGAGGGATTTTAATTTAACTTGGCACAAATGTTCACCATCATAAGAGTGTTGGGAAGAACTAGGTAAGGTCAAGGCACACTTAGAGGTTAAAGTTAAAGTCAAGAAACTGTCTTGAGCATTCTTCTTCATGCATGGAGGGATTTTGATGTTACTTTGTACAAATGTTCACCACCATGGGCTACTCTTGTTTTTAGAATTACTTCCCTTTGTTGTTACTATAAATAGCTTATATTGTAACTTTTTTATTACTGGCTGTAGAGAGAAATCGAGACCACTTTTCTGTGGAACAACATTTTATGTTACATCCAATATTTAGGTGTATTTTGACCCATCTCTACTTGGTAAGGAGTTAGCCCTTTTGACATATGGCGGGGGTGGGCATCTAGTTGAAATATTTCCCTGCATGTAAAAAGTTTGTTCAAAGCATAACTGGAAAGTGGAAATGCAGTGACAAAGAACCATAGCTCTAGCTGACCAGATTTTGTCAAGCCCTCTGGTGGTGACTATTGTCACTTTGGCAGTTTGATGTATGTGCATGTGTTTGTCAGTCTGGTGTTTGTTCGTCAGGATTAACTTGTCCAGGCTGTAACTTACTCATGCATTGAAGGATTTTGAATTGATTTGCTAATTGTTAACCACAAGGGAACCGCATATCGACCCAAAATCATGAATTATATAAGTTATCTTGATATGACATGCATGAAATTCAGATAAAAACATTCTTTTTCAAAATCATGATTTTTGTGTAAACGATAACAAGTGTAATAGTCATTTAATTGTTTTACAGGTACTCTGTTACAGGGAAATGCTCGTAAAATCCCTGACTATGCAGTAGTACCAATAGATGGTTTTCCAGTGGACAGAACGGTAAAAGATATAGCCACAAATATCTGGCTGGTAAGCAAAACTGAATATTAATAATAGTTTGCAGCTGATATATTGTAAAGGTTTTGTTTAGAAGCTAATACAATAGGTTTGTTCTGTACATAAATCCAAAATCTGCAAAAAGTGGAAAAACTTTGGAATGTTGGAAAGTGCTCAAAGGTGATCTATTGCGATCCGTCCTCTGTCTGTCTGTCCGTTCACACTTAATCTTGTGCATGCAAAAGGGGCTGCATTTTTCACTAGATCTTCATGAAACTTGGTCAGTATGACTGCCTTGATGAAATCTAGGTTGAGTTCGAATATGGATTATCCAGGGTCAAAAACTAGGCCACTGGGTAAAATTGTAGAAAAACTGTGTGTATGCAATAGAGGTTGCATTTTTTCATTGGATTTTCATGAAACTTTGTCAGTATGATTGTCTTGATGAAATTTAAGTCTAGTATGAATATGGGTAATCTGAGGTTTAAAACTAGGTCACCTGGTAAAAACCTTGTGTATGCCATACAGGTGACATTTACAACCCAGTCATCATGTAAATTGATGAAAAGGTTTGCTTTGTCAAGGTAAAACAGAATGTTTGTGTTTATGATATATAGTTTAGAGTTGAAGTTTGGTCACATACTGTCAAAAGTCCCAGGTGAGGGATATAGGTCCATCTTGTCCCTCTTATTTGAGATCAATCTCGCATTGAAGCTTTTATAGACAGTTTTAACGGCGCTACTAAGTACAAAAGAACTTCATGTAACACAATACTCAGTTTGGTTAAGCCAAACACTGCCTATAACCAGAGCTAGTTTAATAAGATGCTTTAGCAGCAAGTTTGTTCAGCATAAAAAGTTACCAATGTTTAGTCGTTGTAAAAAAAAGAAGACAAAGAAGTGTTACCATTGATGAACATAAGTGTAATTTCAAGTGCTATAATTTAAATAAAGTTATGTGGGACGAGTAAGCAGACGACAGTTTATATTCAGAACAGACTTCATGGATGTGTAGGCTGACTTAGATACTTACTCACCACAGATACCTAAAAAAAATTCTCACAGCGAGGCTCCAACATCTTTTATTAGTACTGGCGTAGCAGGGTGAGCTTTTCTGATCGATGATTGTCTGTCGTCCGTCAACATTTTATTCAAAGACATCTCCTCAGAAAGCTCTAGGCCAATGTTGAAAAACTATGCAGGAAGTCCTGCTGAAGCTCTACCAAAATTTTCAAAGAATTCCATTCCATGCAGAACTCTGGTGTTGGCAAAATAGGAAAAACTTTAAAAATCTTCTTCTCTGAAACCACAAGGCCTAGAGCTTAGATATTTGGCTGTAGCATTGTCTAGTGGACCTCTACCAAGATGTTCAAATTTGACCCCGGGTCAAAATTGACCCGGGGGGGGTTTTAGTTTTGCATAGGAATATTTAGGAAAAACTAAAAATCTTCTTCTCTGAAACCACAAGGCCTAGAGCTAAGATATTTGGCAGTAGCATTGTCTAGTGGACCTCTACCAATATTGTTCAAAAAGACCCCGGGTCAAAATTGACCCCGCCCGGGGTCCTTAGTTTTGCATAGGAATATTTAGGAAAAACTTATAAAATCTTCTTCTCTGAAACCACAAGGCCTAGAGCTTAGATATTTGGCATGTAGCATTGGCTAGTGGACCTCTACCAAGATTTTTCAAATTATGACCCCGGTCAAAATTGACCCCCACCGGGGTCCCTTGTTTCATAGGCTTTATAGTAAAAACTTTAAAAATCTTCTTCTCTGAAACCACAAGGCCTAGAGCTTGATATTTGGCATGTAGCATTGGTTGTGGACCTCACCAATATGTTCAAATTAGACCCCGGGTCAAAATTGACCCTGACCGGGGTCCTTAGTTTGCATAGGAATATATAGGAAAAACTTTAAAAATCTTCTTCTCTGAAACCACAAGGCCTAGACTTAGATTTTGGCTGTAGCATTGCCTAGTAGACCCTTTAAAGTTTGTTCAAATTGCCCCTGGGTTCAAATGACCTTGCCCGGGGGTCTTTGTTTTACAAAGGCGATATAGGAAAACTTTTTGGTTAAACATTATCTAGTGATCTTCCACCAGGCAAGTGGACTTGTACCAAGGTGAGCGATATAGGGCCATCTTGGCCCTCTTGTATGTATAAAGTGAAACCTGTGTGTCCCTGCACTCTCCAGGATCGCTTTATCATTCTGCTTAAACTAGTTTTCCAATTATATGTTTTATGTTTCTTGGACCAAGGGAAGTCTGCCAGATTTGGCAGTTTTCTGTTAAAAGCAGGTGCCAGATAAGAGCGGTTTTACTGTATAAACTTGCGCTAAAAAAGGTAATAGTGTGCAATATGTTTTGAAATGGATATATGATTAAAAGATGTCGTTTCATGTACAGCATGTCTCTTTTAAGAGTTTTTCTGCTTATTTCAGCAAACCTGCATAGAACATGATGCCTTTATAGATATACACAAGAATCCATTGTTTACACCAATAGAACTCAGCATGGATACAGTGCCACTGAAAAACTGTGTTTTATCAGTTAGGTATGATGTCTTTTCTATTGACCGTTTCTGACAAAGTAATTAAGGTATCCACTGTTATATTTTGTAGAAGAAAAGCCACATTTGTTAGAAAGTGATTTCCTAGAATCTGTGAAAAAACAAATGTTATTTATGGATGGGACACCAGTATCTCTTGGTTTCAAAGGGTAATTTATTTAGTTGAACGTTAAGAATATAATATATATTTACCATATCTATTACAGCGAAACTTCCTTAGTTAAGCAGCATCCTGACATATGCAACCGCTTTATATTCCTCCCTGGTAATTTTGAGATGATAGCAATTTATCCCGAGTTAAAAAACCACCTGTCATAAGAGATCACAATTTCAGCCTGCCCTGTGTGGCCGCTTAAGACAGGTTTGACTATAATGTAGAAAAGTTTCAAACTGTCAAATCTTTGTGTATAAAGCTTGTTTCAGACAGTAGGTGCATGTTATCAATCGTGTGTACAAAAAATATGAGTGTCATAGTAGATAACTTTGGCTTTATATTTTGTATAGGTCTCACTGTAAACAATTAGCTTGTAGGAATTAGGTAAACTTGTGTTATATTAAATTCAACAATTACATATTTAGAATGTGTACAGTTACCATTTGTATATGACATTGTTCTATTTCAGTGGTTTTGTAGGAACAGAGAGAGACTGCCTTGTTAGTATTGCAGATGTTCTAGGTGCAAAGTAAGTCTTTTTCTTGGATATTTTTTTTGCTGTAAAACTGAAGGTAATGGAACCTACTTAAATTTAAAGGTAGTTTTGCCTCATAAAAGACAGTATGAATTATTGCAACAAATTTGGATGTTACAGAAGTAGAACTGTCCTCTAAACTGAGAAGTAAAATCTTACCCACCTCTGGTCAAGTTGGTAAGGCCACTGACTTGTAAATTAATCAATAAACTAAATTTAGGATCGACGGGATTCATAATATTCATTTATCCATCACAGACCGCTGTTAGTATAAATATATACTTTGTATTTATAACTGTGTTCCACAATGATAGTTTATTAATGAAACATGAAATGCTGGTTTTAACGCAAGTAACTTGTGTAGGAAACACTGTTTGCTGCTTTTACTTAATTCCATCCATGTTTTTGTGACCAGTGTAGATCATGATCAGATTGTATATCCGTGCAGTCTGTTCACGATCTTCACTATTCACTATTCAGTGAGTAAATTTCAGAGAGCACTGTTTCCCACCAATCTGAGATGAACTGGTTAGAAACCCAGAGACAGTCTTGCGTGTATCGGTGCTATACACCAGCCACGTAGAAAAGAACAAAGTGGTCTATTCGTAAAAGATTTAGGGTCTGGTACCCGGATTCCCTTGTATCTGCATCTGTCTCTAGAAAAAATTAAGGACCGCAATGGAAATTAGAGCTTGCTCTCTATTGTGTTATGCTTGGTACTTGGTACTGAAAAAATACATACATACATACACTCCCTTTGAACAAATTATGATACTGCTCACATAAAAAGATGGAGAAGTCCATTTTAGAAATTTAGCGAGGTAAAAGTTCATATGTCCGTTTTATTGGTCTTTAGAACACAGGATCATTTTGTGCGTCATGCAAAGGATGACTTCTTACCAAGCACACATCTAGTAGTGAATGCACCAGAGGGTTCTAAATACCAAGCTGCCAAGAAATGGGGAAAACCAGCTGTGTCAAAACTGTAAGTTATATTGAATAGTTTATGAAGAAATTAAACAGGTGTTTCCAAAAGAATTGTGTAGTAATGTTCAACACTCTCTTGGTTTTTGACCTATTTTCTCTGGAAATATTTGAAAACCCCAAAAATCAGAGTGCTGATGATATCAACGTATTCTTATTACTGTATTTCAGTGAAATTTGTGAACATTTTCAATTGACAAACTTTTGCGCTTATACAATATAATGCATGTTTGGTTGGGGAAAAAAATCTCACAACAGGTTCTTTTACTATTTAGTCCTTGCAAATTTTCTAAAATTAAGCTTCATTTTAGGTGGATTCTGGCATGTGCAAAGACTGGAAGAAAAGAAAATGAGGAGACATTTCTCATAGACAAATTAGTTGATGAAAATATTAATATAGACACTTTGATAGAGAAGCAGTCTGCTGATAAAAAAGTGAACCAGTCTAAAAATGACAACCAGTCTAGAAAATCACATCCAGACAATCAAACAGAGTCGTTCAGTATTAGAAAAAGTGATAAAAGTAATGAAAATGGTGCTAGTGATCAAATAAGTGCTGAAACTGATATTGATGAACAAGTGAATGGTCAGAATACAGAACAGAATGTGACAAAAAATAATGAAACCAGTCTACGAGACTTCTCTACTATGGGGGATACAGAGGCTATCCTAGCTGGTTTGAATACACAAGGGGAACAAGACACAGTCTGTGATAAAAGCAAAACTGCCAATATAACTCATGATGAAACTCTAGGCTCTGACCATGATAAAACCAATAAGGAAGACATAAGTATAACCATAGAAAATAAAAGGTCTGCTGCTGAAAATGCTGATGCTGTTGTTGACCAAGGAATTGAAGACAGGGTACATCAGGAGCATGTTGTTGTTGATGATGATGATGACGAGAGTTGTTATTATAAATAAGAATGTTAGGAAGACCGAAAAGAAACCAGAAACCCCAGCACTGACTAGATGTATGTATTGTATTCATTAGTTGTAATAAGCTTTTACAAACACTACAGTGTAAGGTATATTCAAAATTTGGTCTTATCTCGTAGAAATTACAACAAAACAGAAAAATCTTAATAGTAAAAACTATTTCTTTTATCAGTTGGGGTTGACTGCAGAGTCGCTTTGTTTTAAGCTAATTTGTTTTAAAAAATATTATTGCAAAATCTGGCAGGCAAAAGTTGACATAAATGCCAGTAATGATACATCTCTACTAGACACAAAGGGGAGTCTATCCTATGTTTGCATTGTGTGAAAGGGGGATCGGCGGGGGGGAAAAAAAAAAAAGATTTAAAAGTGTATAAAATCTGTATGCATTGTTTCACTTTTTTAGCTAATAAGTTGTACATAAATGCCAGTAAATTTGAACTGGACTCAGCCTACTACATAACAGGACACAATAGAAGAGGGATTAAAATGAGACGAGTCTATAAAAAGGACATACTTTATTTTTTCACCATTTCGTCATGAGGTTAAAGACAGTCCCAATCCAGGAACGCTAAGAGAAAAATGATTTAAAAGTGTATAAAATCTTTATGGATTGTTTTGGCTGCAATTTTATTCATTGAAGTTGTTTAAAATGGAAAGTGTCTAGCAATAAGACGACATGTCGCGTGCAAGACCCACATCTAAACAGTTCCAGGGGGGGGGGGGGAGGGTGAAGGTAGATAATGCACTACAAATTTGAATGAACAGCATAAGGACTTCAGCCCACGTCCCTAGCACAAAGGTCAAGGTCACAGGTTTAAGGTAAAATAAGCATATGCCACTTCGACTGTAACTTTTAGATTGAAGGATTTTAAAATTATTTGACAAATGTCAGACGCAAGATCAATGGCATGCCACATTTACCACAAATCAAGGTCACACTTACATTTAAGGTATGAATCCTTATAATTTTTTTTCTCACCATGCTTCAGGATCTATAACTTGGTACAAAGTCTAGACAAAAAGGCAAGACCCAAGTCCCAAACCAAGGAAGGTCACTTTGGGGTTAAAGTAATGAAAAACTGTATGCATGGTTACACTGCTCAGCATGGAAGGATTTTAAAATTACATAGCACATTTGGGGACATGGAAAGGAGACAGTTTTTTCAGATTCTTCAAACAATTTTGAAAATGTTGAAATGAATTCAGTTTCAGTTTGTCAGTAAAAATTTCACTATTACAGTTTTTAAATAAAATAAGACAAACAAACTTTTAAAACATGATTATTTTAGTATAAAATGTGCTGTTTTTGCCTATTTTGCTGGAGTTTTAACAGAAGAAAAAACATGTGTTAATGGGGAGATTCACACGCCGTTATAACTTGTTTTCATTTATTGGCAGTACAGGGCCATTGTTAACAATGGACCTGTCTTGTATGTCTTACATCATGTATAGCGTCAACAGTGCCGGGCTTAAAAACCGCTGGTGACGTCGTAAATATGTATTATTGAAATTCTTACCAGTAAGAGCGTTTCATTTTTATGACTTTTTTTATGCTATCTTTGCTTGAATAGCGCTAAAGAAAAAATGTGCATTAAACCTTCAAAAAAGTCATCAGAGAAGACTGAAATATTTATTTATTGTTCAGTCAATTGTAAGACTCCCCATTACATCCTGTCCTAAGTTATAAATTGAATAGCTGTATAATATAATGTAATTGCAGCCTGAAATTAAGCTTACCATAATTAAACTGATACACACATAATTTGAAATCTGTATAGTGATTTTAAGTAAACTGTTGGTATTGATTTGTGTAAAGCTTCGTTAATTTTCCAGGTGCTAGAGACAAACTGTTGGGGAAAGGTGTGCAGGGCTGGAGGACAGCGGAAAGGAAAACTAGACAGGAAGAGCAAAAACAGAAGGAGGGTTCTGAAACACCTGCTCAAAGTAAGCAAGCAGCAAATTTTAGTAGACTGGTTTTTGCCGAGAGAGCGTAGGGATTCTGAAATTAACACTCTTACCTTGTTGAATCTCTAAAATGAACTTGTCTATCTGACAATTTGGACTATACTCTTTAATTGTTAAAGGGTTGCTCACTGAGAATAGATTGAGATATAGGTACAATCATTTGTAACTTGCAAGGTAAGAGGCGAGATATTTAAATGACAATCTGACATGATATACTAGAAAGCAGGCATTGTTTTGGACAGGAGAAGGGAGATGATATTGGATCTTGACATGAGATACAGTTTGGGTAGTCTGGCTGTTGATAAAACCATTCTGTAGGCTTAATACCCAAGGAACAAGCACCCAAATCTCAATATAAATGGATGTATATATTTGACACTTTATTTCTAACAATTCTGTGTATAATAAGATGTTTCATGTTTGTTATTTTCAGATTCACGTGAAAAATTGCTTAGTGGAGTGAGACTAGAGAGTGAAAATATTTCAGTAGAGACTCCACCTTTAACTAGATGTAAGTCTTAAACTTAAGCTAGTGATTGATTATCTTGCAGAAAAAAAAGCTTTTAAATTAATAATAAATTCATAATAAAGATACACTGTTTAAGTGGATTTATTTTCGGGTTGAGAAGTTTTCTAATTGGAAATTTCTGATGTTTTACACACATAATATGTGCAAGTTGACTGAATCAGTTTATATGTGATATATAATACACACTGTAAGAATCGTTTATTACTGAAACGCAGTTTTCTTAAATATCTTCAACATAAAAAAAATCCATTATTGCTGAATATGTTACTTTAGCTATTTTGGTACTTTAATTAGCACTAGGAAACTTAAGAAAGGAAAATTGTGTGACATATAATGGTACTGTTACATTTACTGTTCAAAATATCAATACAATACTGTCTTTTGTTTACCATTGTTATAATATTCAGTGTCAAACGCTTAATACACCTACTGGAAATGATATAAATAAGAGCATCTGCTACACCATGCAAAAGTCAAAATATACTTTACTCAGTGTGGAACTTGATGCTTTGACAATAGTTCAGAGATTGGAGTAGCGGTGACCTTGTCAATGAAGGCGTTCCTCATTGGTTCAGTCCTAAAATTGCATTGTAATTATTTAGATATCGTTGTTGAACAACCAATAAAATTTACATTTAATATTATTTAATACCCATTAGCACAGAAAACTATTTCATCCAGGCTGGATGATAGATAACTCCATTTTAGTAATTCAGGTTGGAGTTTAAAAGGGTACATAAGTTAAGATAAATGAAATGAAATTAAATTTCTCATGCAGTGTGCCTATAACCTGTCAGTATGAATAACTTAAACAGTTTATTGTTTGTTTGATAAATGTTTCAGTCATGAGGAAATTGGAGAAAGATCCTGCAAAACCTGGCACACCACTGCTGACAGAAATGAGTAAGTTATATAATTATGTAACACTTGTAGATTTTTAAAGATTTCATGGCAGTTTAATTGTAAAAACAGAACAAAAAAAGCTAAGGGTTTGAATTGTTGAAATTCAGATGTAAGGATATAAACAGTGTAGTAGTTATTTGGTCTGGTTGATAGATTTACCTTTACTGATTATACATTTTACCATGTGACTGAGTAGCCGTGGTCAGTCACGTTGTGGACGTCATTTCAGTCTCACTACATTGAGATAGAATACTGTAAAGGTTTTTGATGATTGCGATAAATTTATAAATAATAATGTATGTCTATGAAGGTGCTAGGGAAAAGTTGCTGGGCAAAGGTGTACAGGGGTGGAGGACAGTAGAGAGAAAGAAACAGCAAGAGGAACAAAGCCAGAGTCAGAAAGAAAATATGGAGACCCCTGTACAGAGTAGAGTGAAGGTAATACACTCACATTTATTGACCATATCAATGGGACACTGAAAGCAATGGCAAAAAATGTTTTACTAATGTAAAAAATCAAAATGTTCTTCACAGTTTGGATGCTGCAAAGTAGAAAATAATAAAGTACATTTTTGCTTTGAAACAGAGTGATCAGATATTTATTTTAACCTTCTCTTAGAACTGGAAGCTTTATATAGAAACTTACTTTCACAATGTGTATGAAAACTTATATAAATAAAAAAACTATGGTTTTTCAAACAAATTGCAAAATGGATTTTACTTAGAAAGCTTTGGATATCTTTGTCATATGGTATTCAAAATTCTGTAACTGTGTGTTGAGAATAGGCCTACATTTTACTGCTTTTCTTTTACAGGAACTTCAGAATGAGGCTGGGGGAGAAGTTGATAAAGTCACACCAAGTAAATTTCTGAATCCTAACGTGCGCTACTTCCCAAAATTCAACACAGCGGTATGTATTAGCTTCTCCCGCGTTGGTAAGAGAAATAAACATTCATCAGTAACTGTAGTGAAATCGGAAAGAATCTTGATGTAGAGGTAAAGTGTTGAAAGACTAGAATCCAATTAGCTTAACTTTACTGCGGCGTTTAACAATCTCTTTGTTTGATATTAGGATCTGATTGGTTGTCAGTACAATAAATATCAGACGTCAGTAAAAGTTTGTATCAAATAAAAAAGGTGAGTATACAATACATAAACGTTAATGGGTTTAAACAAAGACAACTTTATAATATTTTGTGCCTTTAAAACATAGTTGTGTTTATATACATGTATACCAGCTCAGTACATCACTAATCAAATCAATTATATGTATGTTTTTAAACTTAGATGAAACATTTAGGTTACTTGTTGATTGGAAATTTACGATCAGTTATGGGTGTTTTTCTTCTGTTATAAGACCAAACAAAATTTGGTAACTTGGAAAAAGACTTAACATGCCCATGCTTCCACATTTTCATTAGAGTAGCAAAACGTCTTTGGCCTGAACCATATACTTTTAAAGGATGAAATTGGACAAAGTTTGCATATATAGATACAGGGAAATTCAAACAGATAGGAAATAGATATATTGTAGCGTAAATGTTACATTGAATGTTTCACAGGAATTGCTAAAGGCCTTTGAGACACCAGAGGATGAGAGAGCTGCCAAAGCCAGGAGACGGAAGCATAGCCTCGTATGTTGTGTTACATGTTTGTGAAATGTTAATTTAACTTAGGAGTTCTGCAGAACAAACACCAGATATTTTTCATTCATAGTCATTGTAAAGGGAGAGAAAATATTATCATTGTTGAATATCAGTATAATTTCAATTGCCTTTGCAATATTGTTTCACAGGCTCACTGTGACAGACTGGTAAAGACTTGAAAAGGATGGATTTAAGTTACAGGCAGATCTGAACCTATACTTATCCCAAAGTTATAACCTTGGTTTAGTGATTGGGCTCATTAAGCTTTCTCTAATACAGTAAAACTCCTATAATAAGACCATCGTTCGGACCAGCATATAGTGGTCTTAATATTGAAATGGTCTTTTTATCGAGATATTTTTACTATAAAATCGGCCATTTAGTTCCGAAATGTTTGGCATTAATATCGAGGGCAGTCTTAGTATCAAGTGGTCTTAATAGCGGAACTTTACTGTAGTTGTAATGGTTTTGTTTGGATCAGTAACTATGTTTTGATGCAACAAAAAAAAAGAAGATAAATAGGAATTTATTTTTTATAAGTATTGCGAACAATTCTTATTAGATTTCATGAAATGAAATGTGATGTTTTTCCTACAGGATGATGATGAGTTGGTTGAACTGGCAATGAGTAAAGCCAATAAGAAACTTGCAGATCTGAAGGAAGCTCGGCTGCAGGGAAACCTACAGGCATCACAGAGTGATGAACCAGATGGTGACTTTGAGGTTGGGGGGATTTTGTCACTTTCTTTTTTTCTTTACTGTATTAACTCCTACCTCACTGGCAACAAGTGATGCTAGCTTTGGGACCAGTGTTGACCATAAGCACCCAGTAAGTCTTGGCAGTCATGATTGATACTGTTTGCTGTTCATTAAGCAAGACTTAAAATTGATGCTGGAAATTCTATTTGAAAATTTATAAGTCTATAAGATGCTGTTGGACTGGATTCTTTAATTCTGTGCAGTACAGCTTCAGACAGACTTGAGTATACATGCTGTACATCGTAAAGTTTGATTTCAAAATGTGTAGATTTGAGTTCACTATATGTCACATCACAGAACAACAAATTTTGATATTTGACAATTGAACAGGTTGTCAAATAAAAGGATGATACATGCCTTGCCTATTAGGATATATATGGGGGAAAAGACATCCATATATCAAAGTTTGGCTGCAAAAATGAAATAAAGGTAGAAGTACTGCTGCTTTAGGGTCAACTGTTGATATACAATATACACAGAAGAGAGTTAATAGAAAAAGGCTATAAGAATACATAACTAGTGAAATCATTGCATGTATATAAGTCTTTTAATAATTCAGGAACCATCGACAGTTCTTCGTGGTGTAGTTATTACAGTTGGGAAGAAACTGACCAAAGATCAGGATGAACTTAATAACCTTGTCTCATCTCTGGGTGGAGACTATCGCTGGAACTATGATAAATCTTGTACACACTTCATATTCCAGGTAATTATTTCATACTTTGGATTTGTAAACAGATTGTAATGTAATTGGTGCCTTAAAAAAATATTTTAATATGTAAGGTGTTTCTTCCATATTGTTGTAAATAATTTATTTTTATTGAAAATGTCCTACAGTTTAGGTCACAAACTTCTGTCTATCAGGTCATTTTGTGCAAAAGTGTTGTTTATCAAATCAGTGTTTGCTGTTGTTCTTGACTTATTTATGGAGGCACCAGTAGACACCATGGTGTGAGGACGTACTGTGGGGTAGGGATAGAATGCCTATCTCGTAACATGGAGGTAGCGGATTTGAATCAGATCAGCTGAATTTGACCATGACTTCCACAGTGCCTTCCATCAGCATGAGTACCCTGGGAATCAGTTACTGACAGTAGTTGATATAAGCTGCAAGGATTTTGTATACGATTGTAAAATATATTTTACAGTTCAAATATAAATTACAATTCAGTAGAAGCCTATGGTTTAAATTATACTTCCTATTTTACTTATATATTTTCAGGGACGTCAAAATGATACATCTAAAGAATTTAAACATGCAAAGACTAGTGGAATGAAGATTGTGTCTCCACACTGGCTGTACATGGTACGTGAATAAATATCTTAAAAGTTTGTACCCTCCCAATGCCGGTCTTTCTGTAGACCAAAAACATTATCATAGTGTGTTATTCTTGCAGGTCCTTCAAACCTTTTGTTGGTGCCAAAACGGCACTACTGCTGTTTCTTAAAATTCAGTTTTTGTGATACATTTAATGCTTGTTAGAAATTTAGAATGGTTTGCAAAGTGCAAAGCTACGTGTTTAAGATAGCCCAAATCAGAGTACATGTACAATCATATGTGTGAGAATATTATGAAAGTTCTACTTAATTTATACTCGGCAAAGAGTAAGAAAATATTCTCATTTTATTAGCATAAACGTCAATGCTTTAGAAACAAAACAAATGACCTTGGGTAAGTGTTTGTCTGCAAAGTTTAATCCATAGACAGCAAAACAAAACTACTGTTTGGGTGTGTAACTCTATTTGTTCTTCACAACATCTCAACATATGCATTTGTCAGAAAAGGTCAACTTGAATGTTGAACATGACAAATTATTCCTAATGCAGATTTGGTGAAACTTTGTTATATTTCGAATTACCTCCCTTTGACTTTAAGACAAGATTTCCTGTGGAATAGTTTGTAAGTCACTTGCATAAATGTTACGTCTTAGAAACAGCTTGTTTACTGTAGTACTAGTGTACTGTACATACATATGTACCATATCACTAATGTTGTCTTAGTATTGAATCTTCCAAACCGTACTTTTTACCTGTGAATTTCTTAAAGTTTAACTAGTTTATACATGTTTATAATTCATAATTTTCAGTGCAAGGAACAAAATGCAAAAGTTGAAGAAAGCATATTTCCGCACACATTCAACCCAAACCTTTCTTTGGTGAGTATTGTTTACTGGTCCTTTATATACATAATGCCCTTTCATGCATGATGCAATTACACTTAGTATGCCTGTAATGTTTTAACACAGGAAAAAAATGCTCGTATTATTAAGCATGCTTATTGTTTTGAAAGTTTGTGAAAAATTCTTTAAAGTTTCTTAAAAAGTAATGTTAGTTCAGTTTAGTTTATACTAATTTATTTTATCTCGATTGTGAAGAAAGCTTGAAGCTTATCAAGTCACTCTCGAGTCCGCTTCCTGGAAAAACTAGTACTGGGTAGAATATGAGGAAGTATGTTCATGACCCTGGAACCCGCAACCTCCGGGATGAGCGTTAGATGCTGATTATCAGTGCATGTAATATATTTTACCCGACCTGTGCTCATTTTGCACAGGCTACAGCACCTTGGCAACAGTACTTTATTATTAGTAATGACCAACACTGTATGTAGATCAGCACATCTTTTAGCGACTTTGATGGAATAATTTTGACAGGATAGTGACTTAAAAACTGAAATCTACTTGTGTTAAATCATTGCCTGAATTTCACCAATTTTGAACAAAGGAACTGGACTAAGCATGATTTTGAAGAATATCAGCAGTTTATGATTGAATCATTTTGGAGGAGTAGTGACCCTTGAAAAATCTAAACTGTCCCCCCTTCAAAATTGTACTTAAAATAAGTTTGCACGAGTAAGTTTTTGTTAATTTTCTAAAATTATCCATTGGAAAATTATATCAACTCAGCCCCAATTTAATGAAGAATAGGATGTTTATATCCCAACTGGTATTTCCTTATTCTGATGTGATATCACTGTGGAAGCAGGTATATAAGGATTCCTCTATACATACTCAATTTAAGTATATTTATGCAGTCGGTAGTATCAACGAGACGGACTCCACTGAGAACTCCACGAAGCAGTAGGCGGACGGTCCGTACGGCCGGTAAGACAGAAATCCCCCACCCCGCTGAGCCTATTGTTATACAGACTGATGAAGATGGTAAAGGCATTAAAGGGGTAAAGGCTGTCTCTCCAGTAGTCCTGAAAAGGTCAGCTGACAAAGCATTGAAAAGTCCTGACAGGGGTTCATCAGATGAAGATAAAAAGGTACACATACATGTATAGTGTAAATCTGTTTCCCTACTGGAAGAAACATTGGTATATGTAATGTTTTAGAAATGACCTGTAACCAAGATTGCTTTTTTTATTCTAAAAGTTTTTGCATTCACAGATGTTAAATGGAATGAAAAAATAGTTTCTTGATGCTTCACCATGGAATCATAAAGTGAGGGCAGTTCAATATTTTTTCAGGGTTTTATTTCTTAGAATTTTTGTCCAATATATGTTTTACTAAAGTCTTAACAAACCCTGTTTGAATCTCACTCAGACTGTTGAAACTGTATATGTGTGAACAAATGCTGCAGTATCACATTTGTTATTAGGGTACTTGATGTATTGTATATGTTAGATAATGGGAAACTAATCTTAGTATTCACTGCATAAAGGTAACAGAAGTGGAAAATGGAGGTTCACTGGAGATGAGAGAGGTACTCTCTAAACAGCTTGAAGATATGTCCAAGTAAGTTTGTTTGTATATTTTGTATTGACGGTGTTGCACCCAGTCCGTATCTTCCTCATGCATGGACTGACTTTGATATAGCTTCACATAATTATTACCCTGTGCACAATAACCAGTCACCTACTCCCAAGGTCAAGGTTACATTTGGGGCTCAAATACTACCATATGCAATTTTGTTTCCGGTCTATATCTTCCACATGCAGTGATGTTAATAAATAACTGGTGAACAGACCGAAAGAACAATAAAATGTTAATGAAACTGGTAAATGGTTATATATAAAATATGTGTATATGAAAAAGGAGAAGAAAATGCAATAAATATTTGTATATCTCTGTCATTGACCTTTGACGATCTAAAGATGTGAAAAGTGTCAATTTGATACAACCTGTGATGACAGAGTGTGATTTTGACGTCATTCCTTTGTTCTCTTTAAAATAGCTGTTAATCTTTGATATGAAAGAAAAGTGAGAATGTTTTAAGCCTGTCGCAAATTATTCCATCTTAATATCTTTATTTACCCCAAGGTATGCAACTTAGTTCTAGTAATAATTATCCTTGGTAACTGAAGATTTACTAGTTCATTATTCATATCTATTCAGGGGCAAGAAAAGAAGGAAAAGCAAGAAACTGAACAGTAAGTTTTATATGTGCCTCACATAGCAGATAGATGAAAATATATTGGATTCAGTGACACAGTTGATCAGTATGCATTTTGTTGTTGTTGTCTTTGGTAATTAAGACACTTACTCTACTGGCAGAAGGCGAGTCTGTCTTTGTGAATAGTGTAGATCATGATCAGCCTGATAAACTATTCAGTCTGTTAATTTTAAGTGAGCACACATATGAACAATGTAACCGTAATGTTCAAATTAAGAGAGACGAGTCTATTTAAGCTGAACAGAGTCACGTTATAAGGTATAAAGGTTGAGTACGGGACAAGATGAGCATGTATTTAGAGTAGTTACAATGGTGTCAGTGGTGACTTCCGTTTGAAGTTAAGTGAGCTACCATTAGTGTGTTATTGAATGCCTATGGTTTTGAACTATTGGTAAAACACTGAACTTGAAAATACTTTATAAGTACATTAGCTCCTAGGCATATTTGATTTATTTACCTTATAGGCATGGAAGTGGTATTGATATAGAAAAGGGGAATAGTGAATTTTAAGCTCTATTTCTATATTTAAAAGTTTGCACACAACTTTGTGTGTCACATTGCATCATTACATTAAGAAACCCTTGTATTGATTTTGCTTGTATAATTCCAAACAATTTACATAATTTGTAGTTAAACTCTTTCCTCATGAAAATCCCTAGTCAGAAAATAGTGAAAACGATCTGATTTTCCATATCATGTACATGGGCTTATCAGTTTTTCTCTGTGAACAGGTAGTGGGCAGATTGGAACACCTGAAGAATCACTGAGCTCAGGTTCAAAGAGAAGGACACAAGGTAATTGTGAAAATAATGTACCTTTTTACTGGCGGTTAGTGAAGATGATAAACTCTAGCTGGACGAAAAATTTCAGATTTACCTACCAGTGTAAGGTTAAGCTTTAGGTAACACTACAGTGAAACATCTGTGTAGAAAGTGACTGCGGTATGATACTGATATATGTGTGTCCTGGGAGCTTTCACAGGAAAAAATGAACATTTCTCCGTTAGTGTGCCAGTGATTTCAGGCAAGCCCATGAAATGTTTACTGAAAAAATCTTTGGTTCTATGATGGCTTCGTAAACTTGTAAGCTTATCATCTGCTCCCAGTAATCCATTAATGAGGCTAGAAAATTGATACAAGAACCTGTTTATAGCTACAGGGGGCAAGTAATTATCAGGTTTTTTAAGCTTTATGCTAAGGGCATGTGGTTGGTTATTTTACTTCATTCAATAAAATTTCAATCAGAACAATAAATATCGTTATAATTCCACCCTAGATACTTTTTGTGTAACTTGAATTATATCCATATTTGGGTAATGTGTACATAAGCTTGGGTATGGTAGAAAACCTGCACAGTACTACACACCTCGTATAAAGTAGAAAAGGGAAGAATTCGGGTCAAGAAAGTTTGTTCCTTATATCCGGAATTTCGCTATATCCGCTATATCCGGAGTCGGAGTTTACTGTACTTGGAAACCAGTGCCTTCGAATCTGAAATATTCTATAATACTATACTTGTAACTCAGTGTTTCCTTTCAATCTACAAACAACTTTTATATGAGGTATGAAGAAGGAAAATTGTTTGAAATGTGATTGTTTTTACAGAGAATGTACAAAGGAACTCAAGCAGTAGGAGCCTGAGAAGCATGGCTGATGGTAAAATTTTTATGGATATTTTTTTACTAGAATTAAACCAATTGATTTATTTGAAGTTATATTATTTTCAGTGATCCTGCTATATGTAGTGATCTTTTTAGACCACTGTATTTGCAAAGCCTCCCCCAAAAAAAGGGTGATTTTTTGTTAATTGCAGTGATCTTTCGTTATTTCTATGTAGGTCTGAAAATTATCATAATCATATAAAGCATCTCAGCAGTCTTACTGTTAAGAGATAAAATGTTGAATGTTGTTGCGAAATGTAAAGCTTGCATCTCTGTTAATTAGACAGAAATTGCATCATGTTCGGTGTGCACAAGTCATATATCGTGAAAATCTGTAATAAAATAGTTGAAACACTTATATTTTGTAGAAGAAGCGGAGGAGAAAAATGCAGCTGAGGTGGCCCCTTCACAGTCGGTACATGTCAGCTGGGATGATCCAATGAGCAGGTACAATTTACATAATGAAAAAAATTTAGGTCAACTTAACCCCTGTTACAATAAAACCTGCCTTATCCAGCAGTGTGCATTGGTACAACATTTCTACACCAGTTAAGGCAGGGTCCTGGTAAATACAGGTTTTCCTTTTTAGCTCGACTTTTCTATGAAAAGGGGAGCTATCCTACTCGCCCCGGCGTCGGCGTTGGCGTCACACCTTGGTTAAGTTTTTCGTACCACCCCACTTATTTCAAAAGTATTAGAGGTAGGCTGAAACTTACCATACTGTTTACCATCATAACCTCCATCTACAGACAAGAGTACATAACTCTGTCATGGTTTTTGACAGAATTATGGCCCTTTTTGACTTAGAAAGTGTATTGAGCTTGGTTAAGTTTTTCGTACCACCTCACTTTATTTCCAAACCATTGGAGGTATTGCTTTGAAACTTACCATACTGTTTACCATCATGACCTACATCAACAGACAAGAGTACATAACTCTGTCAAGGTTTTGAACAGAATATGCCCTTTTTACTTAGAAAATACATTGAATATAGGTAAAATCCACTTATTGCCTTAACCCTTTGAGATATTGCTTTGAATCTTTGAAGCTTGTTTACATCATTACCCCATCTGTAAGCAAGAGAAGGTAACTCTGTCAGGGATTTGTTTTAAAAATTAAAGGCCCTTTATCGACTTAGAATCTGGGTTAAGTTTTTCGTACCAGTCCACTTTTTGACTAAACCGTTCCAGATATTACTTTGAAAGTTGGAATACTTGTTTACCATCATGACCCAAAACACGGGCAGGAGAAGGTAATTCGTGAAGGATTTTATATGAATTATGGCCCTTTTTGACTTAGAAACTGAGTAAAATTTTCATTCTGTCCACTTGTTGACTTAACCATTTGAGATATTACTTTGAAAGTTGGAGTACTTATGTACCATCATGAGACCTATCGTAAGCAAGAGAAGATAACTCTGTGAAAATGTATCTTGATTTGTACTTAGAAATTCCTAGTTAAATTCTTGTGTGCCCTTAACTGTCAAAGTTTTGTTTTATTGGCAAGCACTAAAAAAGTCGAGCGCGCTGTCCTACTGACAGCTCTTGTTATTTTGAGGTTCCGTAAGATTTTCAACTTACAAACATTTAGCAGCATGCTATCAATGGATCAGAAATACAAATTTGATGTACTTTGTTCTTCTGCACATAATATCCACTACCTAACTCTGAGGAGTAGCCTGTCCATATATTGATCTACTTGATTTGAACCCACTGATGAATAAAAGAAATGAAAGCTTAAATGTATTTATTTAGAAATGGCTTGGTTTTGATGCTCTACTGTGTAATCTTGGCAAAACCAATTTGAACGACCATATCCAAACATAGATATGTTAACAATTGTCAAAAAAATCGCTCTCGTCAAACATCAGGCTATTATGAAAATAGCAAAGTACTTTCAAGGTATAAGACAACTGTATTAAGTATTGAACATACATCAAACAAAGCTGTTGGGATTGATTAAGAAATGTTAATCAAATATACACATGAAAAATGATGTCTTGAAACATTACTGTGAACATTCACATGTACTATTATGGATATTTTGGGCTTTTTGGAAAGTGGAAGTACCTGAGGATGCGGTAAAAGGTGGGGCTCGTAACAAAATATTGTGAGATTTATGACTAGATAGATATTATGGGCTTTGAGTATACAGTACCTAAGTTAGCAGGACATCAAACAAACAAAAATATTATAATATTGTATGTACAGCTCCATAGTATCTTAAATTTGTGAGGCAGCCCTTCCACGACAGCCATGAAAACTATTGTCGTACTATTATTAATGATTGTAAAGTAAATTACCTACCATGTGCTAGTTAAATGATTAGTATTTTACATTCTCATAAAGTTTAGGAGATGCATTTTTACTTCACTGTTGAAAGTATTGATCAGCAGAAATGATTTCTCTTTGTAGGCTTGAGAAGGCAAAGTTAGCACACAAGTTAGAACGTGCCAACAGTCCAACCCAGGAAGTAGGTGGTATGTATGACCTTGACCCCGAAGATGCTCAGTACTCTGAATCAGACGGAGAGATGGAAGTCCCAGTGCCACCATTTGGAGAACAACAACAGGCAAGCATTTGCAACCCCATCCCACCCCACCCCCTCCATCATTTGATTGGCAAAATGTCTTAAAATCACAACAGAAATCATTTATGCTTAAACATTTTTAGAGCATAAACTTTCTTTTGGGTTAAAATGGCACAGGGAACATAACTGATATTATATATTTATCGAAGTATTGTGACATAGCTTGGGGTAAAAACATTTTTATTTTGTAAACTTTTTTTACTCAAGTTTTCATGTAACTGCCTAAGGGTATGTACTTAATAAGTATGTAAAATCAATCCTTCATTATAACTTGACATTTCTGTAGCTATTAATAGAAAAGCTTTTTAGTATGAAATAGTCAATAACACAGGTTGATTTAATCATTTGTGTGACTTTCCTATATAGTTAAATTAGTGCAGTAATTTGTTTAGGGAAATTATATTTATGAACAACCTGAAGTCTGTAATGTGGCTGCAGTTACGTTTCTGTGAACTGCAAAACTATGTTTTTATCCTACCTGTTGGTTTTTTAAAATATGTTTTTATCCTACTTGTTAGTTTTCTAATTAAAATGAGGCCTGATTTCTTGATGAAGTATCACATACATGTATATAGCGAGCATATGCTGTTCTGACTGCTCAGGTGCTATCTCCTGTAACCAATAGATACAAATGGATGAAGCTTGCCATAGATGATGGTCTGATTCCCCTAACACTTTCAGAAGAATTTCATTCCATGCAATTGATGAGCAGATTTTTATATGACTATCTACAGAGATTGTTCAGAAAATTATTTATTAATTTTAAATTATAAGCCACTGTATTAAAATGCACAGAAACATCATTTTCTTTCCCAAATTCTACAAGACCTGCCAACAGCAATTCTTTTCTTAATTTTTGAAATAATTCTTGAAACTGTAAGATCACCTTAATGCATTCACCAAATATAGTATATATTTAAAAAGTATAAGATTTTAACATACTAAAAACTTACTAGAAACTATTCGCCAGATTTACTTGAATGCCTCTTTTACGGAAATTACCAAATGTTTCTCTCGCAATGCAACATTCTAGTTGAACTTTTCAAGTTATTGAGCAGAAACCGTTTAAAGCAAAGTCAGTTTTACAACTAAGACACAGTGAGCCTAAAATCAAAAGGGGCTGTCTACTCTACACAAACTTTAGCCTAGCAAGCTCAAAGCATTGTTGAGTTATTGAGTGGAAACAGTTTTAAAATTCTAGGTTACTTTGACCTTGACCTTTGGTACAGTGACCTCAAAATCACTGGGGATCATCTACTTTTCAGAAACTATAACCCTAGCAAGTTTGATGACCTCAGGTCAAAGCATTGTGATGTTACTGAGCAGAAACAGTTTTAAAATGCAAGATCCTTTTGTCTTTGTTGTTATACGAGTTCCAACAGTATTTTGGTCATGTTTACAGGCAGGCAGTTTATATAAACATCATACCTGGGAAGAACCAGTACTAGACTCCTATCCTCAGTGATAAAATGCCAACTTTCTCAAGTAAAGATACATTGTCGGTAGCATGGCTCGAACACATGACCTTCAGTGTATGAGAGGTTACAGTGATTCCAAGTCAGTGACTCTAACCACTGTTTTGACCTTGGACCCAGTGACCCCAAAATCAATAGGGTACATGGACAATTCATAAGCTTTACTCCTAGCAAGTTGGAAAAATTTAGTTCAATGTATTGTTGAGTTATTGATATATTATCACAAACTTAAAATTGGTGAAGAAGGTTTCATTTTGTTAGTCAAAACCTTAAAAAAAGTTTGCTTTCACAATTTTAAGTGTATATAATGTGTTGTTAATGTTTATCTGTAGGTTCAGGAAAAGACCACACCCAAGCATGTTGGTGGCAGTACAAACAAGACCCCTACCCCAGAAGGACCATCTATATGTAAGTTTTGGCGCTACTTTAAATATGCAAACATTAGAAAGAATAAAAATTTTATTTTTTATATGCTAGGTGTAAATCTTATCTTAAAATGTCTAGGCATGATGGAAATTTAGTGAACAACTTGTTTGGTAATATCCAATCTCCATGTTTGAATGATATAAATTGGTTAGGAACTACAGGGTCTTCCACCTGAATCGGTTCAAATCTTACTAAGATCATATTAGGAAGCAATTCAAGGGATCCCTTGGTAAAATGGGTGGGTTTGGTCCAAGTCTGTTTTTGTTCTGCCATATTTGCACCTTTGGCTTCCTCCAATACTATGCCATAAGGCTGGGCACACACTAACCTACAGGCTCAAAGTAAAAGCAAATTATATAAGATCATCTGGAAATTATTGATTAAAGCCAAAAGTATACCATTCAAGGATGAGCTAGGCAGTGCTCATTGGTGTTGGTTGGCATTAAAAAATCAGCAACATTTTAAATGACCTTCTGGAATATCAAAAACATTGTTAAAAAGGACATTAATGCCAAGTTTGATAGTTTTTAACCTGATTAAGCATACTTATTTTTCTGTCTGTAGCATTTCCCACTTCCAATAAGTCAAGTAAGGTAACACCACCGAAGCCAGTAGGGATGGAGGAGGAGCAGCAGGAAATCGTTCATAAACCACCACCTGTGTTCATCATGTCGGGAATGTCTACTGCTGTAAGTACACAAAGTAACAAACTGTCTGTGACTGAGTGGTTATGGTTGCTGACTTGAAATCTCTAAACCCGTAAGTGGTTGAAGGTGATAGGTTCAAGCCTCACTATTGACCTCACACTATTGACCTCACACTTTCTGTGAGAAAGTTGGAAGATTAGAGTCAACTGGTCTTTCTCAGGAACAAGGGTTAACAAAATGAAGAAAGATTAATCTGTTTCGAGTAATTTGGATTTATAATATCTTTGAGATCAACGTAACACTCTTAAACTAATTAACACTTTCCTGCTTTTTTTAACAAATAAACTGTGTTCACTATTTGGACTGTACCTTTAATTTGCTATCAGGGGTGCTCTCTTAGAATTTACAGACGGAATAGTGAACAGTGCAGATGGTACCGAGAGAGCCGGGATGTGCATGATGATCATGATCTGCACTGGTCTCAAAGGTAGAAACTTGCCACCAGCTTGGTAAGACTGAAACTAAAACTTACACAGTATCTTCTACTTACTGTACTTTAACTATACTGTAGGAGCGAGATGATTACGGAGCTCTTGTAGAACAGATCGGTGGAAAAGTTCTCGACACGCAGACATATGATGATTCATGTACACATCTTGTAATCAGTAAGTACTAACAGAGACATGAGTAATATAAGGATATAAGAGTGTATAGTGTTCAAGAGAGTGTTAAAGACATTATTACATTTACAAACAACTTATAAGTTGTGGCATATAAATAGTTACCGATGTGAGTTGTTTGTGTGTTTTAATCTATTTGCTGGATTACATCAAATTGTTTCGTTTCTGTAATGTTCTATAAACATGTGTTCTTCACTGTGGATAAGTTACTTTGGGGGGGGTGATTGTCAAAGGTGAAAAAATGCTATTCCTTTTGGAATGATTGTAGTTTCTCTAGAATCTCATTTGAGTTCATGCTGCATCTCTTGCAATCTTGTTGACTTTAGATCAGTTGTATCTCGGGAAACGGAAAACAGTGTGTGTAACCAGAAAGAACCCACATTTATAGAAATTTTATAACCTTTCCATAAAACTTTACTTTAGAGTACTGTTTTGTAAAGTTTTCATCTAATACAATGCCTTTTGTTCTAGACAATGTGACAAGGAATGAGAAATTTCTTGCTAGTTTGGCATCAGGGAAGTGGGTTTTACACAAGTCATACTTTGAAGCTTGTCGACAGGAGCAGAGATTCGTTGAGGTCAGTGGTAGAGTCTCTATACTCACTGAGTATATCTAGTATTGTATTGTTTTGGGCTTAACTTTGATGGGATTGTTAATTTGTCCATGCTCGGGTTAATTATGTAAAACTTGTGTCATAAAATTGTCTGAAGACATTAGCAGGACTGATAATAAATAATGTTTTAAGTTTGTTGCTACTACAGCTTTGAATTCAAATGATCCAACATGTGATGCATGTACATATATGTAAAATATGCTTTGTTACATGTAGAAAACCTAAATGTTAAGGTCTATAATGGACTTGTACACTTAATGTGCTTGAATTTCAAGAGGTACTTAGAGATGCTCCAAAGGGTAAAATTTCACTGGAAAGAACTCATATTTGCTATGGACTGTAAAAAAGTTCTATCAAATACTTCATCTTATTAGAAAAAGCGCATGGGATAAAATATGACTAGTTTGCCATTCAACAGTTGATATGCTGAAGGAGTACATTGTACACTGACTGATAGGATATCATTGCAAGCTTTAGTTTGGTATGGTTATGAAAATGTCATTTTTAAAGGGAATTAATCCATTCCGCCTTGCTTCAAAATTACAGACGCTGGTTATGAGAACTTACTTATTTAAGTGCGTGAACATAAATATGTGTCCTTTAAAAGTTACTGGCAAAATAACTTACTGGCAAAATACTCTTTGTTATTTGTTCAAGGGCAGCTGTATTGGCGGGATTGAGTTTTGCTGTAGCAATAAACTTGTTGTTTACAGGAAGAGTTTTATGAGTGGGGCAGTGAAGGCACATTAAGCCTTGTGAAGAATATGGAGTCAAATGTAAGATTACTGGCTGCAGCCGCAAGGGACTGGAGGATCAAAATTCAGGAAGAAAAATTAGTAAGAAATGTGTCTCGTCTCATATACTGTATTTTGATGTTTAGTAAAGTGTGTATTAGTATGCGTATAGCCTGTTTCAATATGTAACACATATAATTGTATTACTGATATATAATCACTGATGTTAAAATCATAGACCTTTAGATACTAAATGTAACAAAATTGTAATTATTTTGCCTTAGTTTATAAGATAAACACATTATTCTTTTAAAAGAGTTTATTTTAATTCAAGTAAGGGCCAATAAAACTTGTCTCAAATGATTCCATTGTTGTATGTTAAACTTGCTCATGTTTTGTTTATTTCCATCATATAAACTAAAACAACCATCCCACTTGATTTTTGTATACCTTTGATATTTACAGAAATCTCCATCAAGTTATGGTGCATTTTGTGCATGGCGTGTTTTGTTAAACTGTGATAAATCAAGGGAAAGTAACTACAGGAGACTTTTAATAGCAGGGGGAGCAACTGTGTTAAATCTGAAACCACCGTACCAGGGGAAAATAGACGCTACACATGCATTGTTAGAGTTACATAAAGTACCACTTCAACAAGAAGATATAGAGAAACTTATAGCTAGTGACTGTCTGTGTTTGAAACCCGAATACATCAGCGGGTTTTTGTGCAATCCAAATGCTGATGTAACTGATTATACACCATCAGAGATATCTGCTTTACAGACTGTGTAAGTATATATCTCTCAAGACCAAATATAACTTGCCTTTCTAAGTGTACTATTTTTTTGTGCCCCGTGGTGACTTATAAGAAGTTCTTCCAGGCTTGTATGACAGTGTTATTACAATACACCTGTCGTTTGTGGTACAAATTGTTGATCAGGTGTCGCAGTGTTGTGCATACTGCCTCATTTAGGAGTCTTGTGCAAGTTGGTAGTGTGATCAGGTAAGTCATCACATGTGATCAGGCACTGTACCACCAGTCAATGGGCAGCTACAAAAGACTGTATTGTAAACAAGAAACCATAAATTTTATCTCACATTCTTAGTATTTATAGTCATTCAATGAAGCACTTTGTCCCCAAATGTTCATTTGCTCCTTTTTTAGTACACCTTGCCAGGGTGAGCTGTTAGGACTACTCACTGTCCATTGTACAAGGTCTGTCTTTCTGTCCGTCCACCATTTTCTTGAAACGTCAACTCAGAAACTGTGGAGGCGCAGTGGTAGCGCGTTCCCCTCAGGATCGAAGGGCCCCGGGTTCTATCCCTACCATCGCCATGTCGGTTGTGTCCTTAGGCAAGACAGAAATAACTCCACATTGCCTCTCTCTCTTAGAGGTTGGTTCCATCGGGAATGAGTCTCGAGAGCGATTAATATAAGTTGAAAAAACTTGTTTCGCAATCGAGAATAAATAAATTAGTATAAACTAAACGTCAACTCCTCTGAAACCACTTGGTCAATGTTGGTGAAACTTGGCAGGGATGTTCCTTGCATGAAGCCTTATCAAAGTCTTTATATAAGTCCATTCCATGCAGAACTCTGGTTGCGTAAGCAATGGAAAGGAAAAACTTGAAAGATCTTATTCTTCATAAATAAAGAAGGTTGGGGAGGGGAGGGGGTCATTTAATTTTACATAGGAAATAGGCTTACATAGAAAAAACTTCAAAATCTTCTTGTCTTAAACGACAAGGCCCAAGGCTTAGATATTTGGAATGTAGCGTTATTTAGTGGACCTCTACGAATAGTGTTCAAATCATGACCCTCAAGTCAAAAGTTACTCTTTCTGCTATTGTTGACCTTGTATTTTATCCAATGGTAGCTAGGTGAGAGTTATAGGCCGTCTTGTTTAGCTGAGCACAAAGTGCTCTAGATGAGCTATTGTGATTGCTTGATGTCCATGATCTGTGCACTCTTAGCCTTATATATGCAATAGAGGCTACAATTTTGACTAGATCTTTATTAAACTTGGTAAGAATGAGTGTCTTGATGAAAGCTAGGTCTAGTTCGAATATGGTTTATCTCATGTCAAAATCTAGGTCACCAGGTCAAATCATTGGAAAACATGTATGCAATAGAGGCTTCATTTTTCATCGGATCTTTGTGAAACTTTGTCAGAGTCAGTGACTTGGTGAAAGCTATGTCATGTTCGGAAATGTGTCATCTATGGTCAAGATTTAGCTCACAAGGTCAAATGCTAGAAAAGCCTTGTATATACAATAGAGCCGGCATTTGTTATAGGATTTTCAATCTGTTACAAAACAGGGTCACTGTGGCAAATCAAAGGAAAATCTTGTTAGCACTCAAGACGTCACAGTGAAATTCCAGTCATCATGAAAATAGGTCAGAATGATTGTCTCTATGACTTGTACGCCAGGTTCATAATTGGGTCACATGGGATAGTTGGTCATGGTCCAATAATTAAGCATCAAATGTTATATAAAGTTATAGTGCAGTGTTTAGCAGGTATTCATCACCTACAGTGATAGTTCTTACTTGAAATCTAGTCACCTTGGTCATAGCACTAGATCACCATGGCAAATAAATGGAAAAAAACGTTGTTAACATAATAGAGGCCACATCTTGCATCAAAATATTGTATCAGCATTGTTTCTTGATTAGCAGTGTCACTCGGCCGCCACATTTCAATTAAGAATACATGTATGTAATATTTAGCAAACTAATATTTCAGGATGTATGAAACAAGTGAGAGTACTGGAAAGAAGCGCAAGGCTTCAAGCAGTAGTGCCCCGCCAAAGAGGAGTAAAAGAAGATAGCTGGCATTGTCATATAACTGAAGGTGTTCATAGTTAAAGAGTAAAAGACGGCAGAAAAAATTAACAAGAAGGGTTGATAAAGTTCAAATTCTGACTGACTGACTGAAAAGAAAGTGAGAAGAACATTGGACAGTTGTTTTAATAATTAAGTTTTTCAATAAAGGTTTTGAAGAAGGTTTGGAAGTGGAGAAAGAAGTCTTGTGGTGGCTTAAGAAAAACAAAATCTAAATTTGAAGGTGCTATGAATTGATGCAAAATATTTCATGTCAGATTGTGTATACAAAACAAAAAGTAATCAAATATGTGGATTTTACAATTTACTCACAGCAACATAAGAATTAAATTTTTAGCATAGTTCTTGTTCTAAATCAAATGCAATTGTGTAATTAGTAACAGTCAAGTGGTTTACGTCACTTGTAATCACATAAACTTCACATTGATTTAGGGTCAGGGCTTGGAGCTCTGCTACCAACAGGACTCCTTAAGGGGGCGTGAGGTTTTGGATTTGTGCACTGGAAATTTACATTTGTTATATTTAAAAGAGGGGGGAGGGGGAGTTAACTGGAAAAAACAATTACGCAGTAGTGAACTTAGGCACAATAGGAATATTTTAGCGTAAAAATTGAACATTTTTGAGAAAAAAAATTTTGACCTCACATTTGGTTACTAAATTGACAAATTTTGTCATAGCCAAAAATGGGGGTAGGGGTACCAAAATAGTCATTTCTCAAAAACCATTTAAGAATTTACATAATTCAAACTGTATTATAAGAAGAATTGTTAGGATATAAAAATTTATTAATATTTATTTTCTTTTACAGTTCTTTGTTACAGACATATGCCGTCATATCTCAAAGCTCGATGTTAAAAAAACAATTAAAAACAATTTTTGTCAGTTTTATTGAATTTCTTTCTTATATGCACATTGACCCCCATTTTTATTTTTGCATTCTAAAACAAAGGTTTTAATCAAACTGCAGACAAAATATCTGAAAAGCTTGTTACTCCTTTATCATGAAATATTCATTAATCAAAAATTGAAAAAATGAATTTTAGTAAAGTGGGGGGGGGGGGGGTAATAATAAGGAGCGTAATATTTATTCAGATAATGATAGAAATACCACTATCTCTAATTTTTCATCCTAAAGATAATTATACTACATAAGAAAAAGATTAGAAAGGATATCCATTCTGAAACATACACCACATACATATACGTTTATAATACTAAAATTCTAGCTAATTCTGCATTAAGCAACTTTTCTGATAGTGTTCACTAAAGATTAATATTATGCGGGAAAGTTAAGAGTCATTGACCCATCATTATTTTTCCAGAAATTAACTAGCAATATGTTAGTCTCCATAAAAAACAGGGTCAATAAAATTTCTTGTTATTTTGAATTTCAGCAGTGACCCCCCTTAAGTTGAAAAGTTGACTGTTTCTTACTGTGTTTTGGGGTCTTGTGCTGGCTCTTCGCAGGACGGAATATTAAGAAAGCCACCAGCCTGTACATAACTAAAATACTGTTGAAAATGGACATTATACCCCATAATTATGTACAGAATAGCAGCAACAAAGTTTTGTAAAGAGCTATCCGAGTGCTGGCTGATTATTTATAGAATATGAATGCCTAAACATTACTAGAGGTGTTATGTATCAAGCTACAAAAGTCATTCGATATAATGTGACAATGTGGTTGACCGTCGCATACACCTTTTTGATCTAAAAATTTAAAAAGGAAGTAACATTATAATTAGTTTGACAGTTATTGCTTAGAGCTATGGAAATACATTACTACAAACTGAAATAAGTAAAGTGTTTGGGAAACACAGAGTCAGAAAAGCGATTTAAGTATGGGTTATCTAATAAAATTTTTGTTTTTTAACTTTAATCAAATTCTTTTACTAACTTACCCATTTCTGATTTTTTTTACCTGCATGGCTAGGCATTATTATAACAAAAGTCTGTTGCAGGGTCCTTAAATATTATTTAGGTTATAACATGTAGAAAATGTTCAGAGACAAAATGATATAGAGAATGTCAGACTCTGTGATGCTGGCCCTGTCTTACCCCAAACACTGAGGTGGGGGTGGGGATTGGTGTCAAAGACTCGAACTAGTGTTTGAATATGTTTGTCAGTTTGACATGTTTGTACCAGCTCTGTAATATGCAAGAAAAGTGAATGAATGTATATTAATCAAGGTAGTTCCATAACAATGCTGTTTAGCACACCAGCACAGGTACTGTTAATACAAAATTATTCCCATTAAGTCTTAGTATAACAACAGATCTCATGGTTGTTTATGGTTGAAGGAGTACCCATGTGAATTATAAATTAGTGCTTTAGTCAAGGGCTCTGCCCTTCCTCTGATACAAGACTCCATTGCACCTTGGTCTTCCTTTACTTTGGAGAAGTTGGAAGATTTGCAATGATAAAGATAGACATATGTCTGTATAAATATTTTCATCTGTTTCATGATATATTTATTTACATTGTTCATGACCAAATTTGTGCCTTGTTGAGCATTTTCATTTAACTATTCTTGTTGATAAACTATGAAAAATTCTGAAGTAAATTTTACTGTACACATTAAAATGAAATAAATCTGAATGTGTACATTGGCTTTTAGTTCAATATATAAGAATGTGTTGTAAGTACTACATTTATATGTCAGTAAACTGCCTCCTTGGTCAAGTGATTTAGAATTGCTGACTTTGCATCACTGTCGCCACTCGTTGAATGAGGGTCCTGGGTTGGAGCCCTGTTACTGACTGTATATATCAGTATTGTGAGAAAGCTGGAAATTTCGTAAGGAAGATGGGGTTTAGTACTGGTACATCCCAAGGATGGTTGGGTAGTCTGCCCACATGTAAAAGGGACTGAAATATGGTTGAAATGGGAGTTAAACCTTGAGAAACACAAACACTCATTTCACAGTCTAGTCTATGATTACTTCTAGCTTTAAGCTCACCTGAGCATGTAGAGCTTGGGGTGAGCTTTGTCCATCTCTGTCCAAAATTTGAATTGTACAACCCCCCACACCCTCTAGTTCAAAATTAACCCCACCGTACAGTTTGTCGTATGCTTATCGCCATCAGCGAGACTGCGCTGCTACTTTTGGCTATATACAATTTTTGCGGACATCAACTGCCTAGAAATGAACATTTTTGTAAAGTAAAATTTCAATTTATTTTAAGCTTGACTGGTCAGAGGTTAATACATGACATTTTTGTTGCATGCAAGTTACGACACTGAAATTTAACTGTTTGACAACATACTTTAAGAAACTCTAGTTGAACCTTCGTCTGTGACAAAATAATGCTGCATTATACTATTGTCTGACTTAAAACACCCTGGTTAAAGTCTGCATGCAAATTACTACGTTCAACAGTAATTGAAAATATTGAAAAGCAACTTCACACAAATGTTTACAGTTGATAAGAATTCTCAAAAGAGCAAGTCAAAATCTTTTAATTGTATTTTGATAATATGCCTGTTTGATAGAATGACTTTGATTTCAATGATAAAAGCCATTTTTACGGAAAAGGGGGATTTGCAGTGTCTTTTACCTATAGGCAATAGGGATATAACCTTTTAACGTGATTTTTTTTATTATTTTTTAACCTTTCGCAGTGCAAAAGTATGGGTTTGCCACTCATCCCGGGGGTTGTGGGTTCGAGCCTCTTTGGGATCACGACCGTACCTCCTCGTATGACACTAGTCTGTTTTTTCAAGAAGCGGACTCGAGTAATAAGCTTTAAGCTTCCTTCACAGTCGAGCTAAAATAAATTAGTGTTAAACTAACAGTATGAGCTTGAAAAATTAAAGTTCTAAATTTTCGGAGTAGTCTATACTACTCTATGCTTATTTCTTCAAACACACTGGCCAAAGTCCAAGTTTACCCTCTACAGGCACACACTTGCACACATTTAAAGGTAAAGAAATTAAAGCAGGAAGTTGTGTCATTTCATTTATTCAAGCACACATGTAACATTTATAACAAGCATGTACACTGGTATGGATGACAAAATAAATTCAACAAGTGGGTTTTTTGGTTCTACTCTGTTCACCTAAGTTAACAGAAAACGTAATAAATTAGTTTCTACAAGGCAAAATTCAGTGATCTTTTCCATATTTTATGTCCTAAAGTCTGCAATACATAATCTTACCTAATCATGTGATCCCTTTCATCCAAAATGACCCAATGACCCAATTTTATTCCAAATAAAAATGAGGCAGAAAACAAATACTGTGACAGAGTTTCATAAAAAAGATAAATACAAGTGCTGCTATAGTGTTCACACTGTTTCCCTTGTTTTGTTTTTAACTTCACGGAGCCCAGATGATCTAGTTATTGAACGCAGACGACCCAGTTACCTTACAAACCTAGTTATAATGCAAACCTTTTGACAAAGACCCTTGAATATTTGATGGCTTCAGAAGCTTCAACAGTGTAAACAAGGTCTTTCTCTTGGCACTAAATTTTGAAATCAGATTTCCCATGTAACACCACAAACAACTTCGTTCAAGACCTACATTCTAACAAAATTTCATGAAGATCAGATGATTAAAAGCCGCTAGTGTTATTTTTTTCTGTATCCCATAAACCATTTTTTCCATAATTATCCGCTGTTGTTTGACAACTCTTGTGAAAAATTGATAATGTCAAAAACTGCTTCATTGTAAACAATGTTTTTATCATTTACCCCAGATGACATACTTTTCATTCCAATCAAGTTTTGTTGGTTATTAAGGTTCATGCACTATGAGGAATGGTTTTTATTTCTAGATGACCCAGTCCCAACCAAGGATTATCAAGACCTATATTCTGACAAAATTTCGTGACTATTTGATAATGTGATATAAGTTTTTCCAAGTTAGACCCCGCCTGATCCTTTCCCGGATGACCCAGTTTCAATTCCAACCCTTACATTTCAACAAGACAAAAATTCTGACCAAGATGCGGCCCAATCAATATTAAATCCTTATTTAACGTGTTTAAATGTAGACGGATGGACAACTGGTGGTCACTGTAACCCGCCCTTAGCCGTAGACAACGTCAGTCGTACTGTTATTGCATCTACCAAAAAAAAAGCGACGTTTTGTTTTAATTTCTCTATCATATATATTTTTAATTGAAGAAATCATGGAAAACTCTGGGCGCGAGGCTATGTGTTTTACATTTTCATAGATTCTGTTGATTCTGTTCCCAAATAAATGACATCGTAACTGTTTTTTGACATTTGACATCGAAAAATAAAGGCCACGCGGATTTTCCCCAAATCCATAGCACACACACTTAATAGCATAACAACAGCCATACAGAAGTTAACTTCATTCAGACAGGTCAACAGTTTTTCAACATTCATTAGAATCGACGACAAACATAGCACATTCATGTGTCGGTTAACATTTCACTTTTAACATTCATGGCATAAGACATACGGACATTTATACCGACAATCATTCAGTTAATATAATACACGCTTTCTTTGACACATGTTATTCAAAGATGTTTAACTATCGGAAACATTCACGCATTGGTTGGTTTCTTTGAACCCTACATAAAGGAGAAAAATATGTTGTTTAACAATTCACTTACAACAATACAGTCATTCTGACATTCATTCAAACAAGAAAATGATATATGTTTCCTTTGACCTACTTTGAATTTTAAAATTACTCGCAACGTAAAAAAAAAGCTTTAAATAATGAATGACAAAAATGATATATGTAAATTGTTTTTTCTGGACGATTACTTCCTTTGACTGTAAAGTTCATTTGTGATTGGAAAGTTATCGATTAATTTAAAGAATATTCCTCAAAATTCCCACTTCCGAATATGTATATAATATAATGTTCCAGTATTTGTGTAGACATCCTTTTGACAGCAGCTGTTCATGCATCTTGAAGAAACTTTGGAAAAGTCTGAGGTCTTGAAAATTCTTACAGATGATGGTGAAAATGAATATTTCCCTGACGAATTTCCGCTTTACGGTTGCCTCAGTCCTTACCTGAAAAATAGATAATATCCTGAATGTAAATTAGCTGTATCGGAAATTAGCAGTTAAAGAGGCGTGGCCTACAACTTTGAGATAATTTACTCTAAATGTTATCTTACTGTATACAATGGATTAGATGTACGGAAAAAGTAAGTAAATACATTGTCCAAAGACATATATTGAAAAAATTGCACACAATATACACACAGAACGACCATCGGTAATAAACAGCTATCCATCTAAAAACCTCAAAACAACTGCAAAGTTTTTATAGAACTGCAACACGTTTGATATCGCTAATTTTAACTGTTGTGTTTAGCTGAAACTTTGACTGATTCTTCTATTAATGCATTAGTGCACCCGATGCAATGATCAGACTGCCAATCCTTATATTCTTAAGCCGCCATGAGCTGCTTTGTTCGCTGCTCAGCTAAGTTTTATTCTACTTTGTTTGCGAAACTTCTAGAAATCACTCTCGTGACTCATTCCAGATGGACTCAACATTGAAGAGAGAGAGGCAATGTGAAATTAATGTGTCTTCCTTAATAACAATGGTTATGTCAATTTAGTCAGTTAATTTCAGTGGACATTCCTTTCACCAAATCCAAAGGTGAACAAATCCTCGGGATGAAACGAAAGAAGATAAATAAATGTAAAAAAAAACTTTTATGTTACCGTTTATTTAGTGGTGACGTTGACGAGAGTGATAGTGTCCTGGCTGTTAGTTCCAAACAACAACAAGATGATGAAGAGGAATCCTATCAACATGAGAACTGAAATACACAAATAAACAAGGTTCAATAAACCATGACTGCATTTTAAACTGATTGGAACACAACGATAACTGCCGAGAAGAACGTGTAAGCGAAAACGTCAATCACTTGTTAAACTATACATGAACAACTATAAACAGAAGTAAAGATTTTTTTTTTAATTTTGAAGTTTTGCAAACATAAAAGATAAAGAAAATCAGTCTATGCTTCAGCTGAGGTACCCCCATGTGCATTTATTTTATACCAAGCTCTTTTGAAAGTCGCAGCTGTCTCGCAATTATGCTTGAGAAAAAATCGGTTAAGTTTTAGGTGCATCTAAATTTGCTTTTGTCATTTCTCAACGTAAAAATATCCTTCTATCAAAATCTGCGTTAAACTTTGTCAGTAGAATATGAGCAATGTATCAATATAAAATTTCACAAATGAATTACATAAACAATACAATGTACATGTATTACACATTAAATATGCGTAGTATTAAAATGACTACATACATCCACCGTTTCCGAACCCTCCGCTTCCACCTGATTGTGGGTAGTAGGGCATGTAAGAGTAGTCACCAAGTGCCAGCCCCACAATGCAAACAAGAGCGATAATTACAGTGATTGAGACCTTCATTTTTCACCTGCAAATACAAAATGCACTACTATATATTTAATTTACTAATACACCGATGTAATAATAATAATAATAATAATAATAATAATAAGTAAAATAAGTTTCAGAAGTTTATGTAGTAGAACTAATATTAATTCAACTGCTACTGCTAATAAAAACAATCATCATCATCACCATCATCTTCATTGTCTTATCGGTGCATGCATATTATATACACTTAACCGTACTTTAATGAAGAACGTAGACTTTCTAAACTTCATAGAACAGTTTATCACTGGCGCTAACGACATTTATTTCATGCTAACTAATGAAATACTGTGTTATATCAGTGAAATATAGAGTGATGATATAGATATCATGTCAGTCACAGTGTTTTGGGTGGGAATGGAATATATCTCAACTCAAAGTGATACAATTTTCAAATTTTAACTCGCACTTCGCGCTTGTGAAGATATTACAATTGTATCACTTCTCGATGAGATATATTCCATATCCACGCAAAACAAGCAGACATCCTCTATGTCTGAAATAACGTTATTATGAAAGTGTAAAAAAACGAACTAAAAACGAAAAAGAATCTTTTAAATAGTCCTAGTAGTGATGATGATAATAAAGAGGAAAATAGTGATATTTAAAGTTTTACAAGCCAGAACTGCCTATAAGCTAGCGGTCTGGATTGTGCTTTTACCGGCTTTGTTTGATCTTTTTACATTCATTTTATAAAGACGCCAGCTGAAAAAATGTGATCGTAGTTTTCCTGCATCTTAATGTTTTGTATTTTATCACTGAAGTACCCGGTAGACAGAAAAAAATTATACTTCAGTGGTTAAATATAAACGTATGAATGTAAAAAGACCAAACATCGATCATGTTGCTTCTGATTATTAAGTATAGGTATAGCCAATTTGTAATCTGAAACATGAATTCTATATAAGTTAAAACAAACAGCGCAAACCTACCTCGTCAGATGATCCTGTATAACCTATTTTGCTCTGTTTGATTTTCGAACTTATACCCTCACATTACCCGGAAGTTCAAAAGCAACCATTCCGACCAGACACGTCCTTGCGGGGACAGATTGCGCAATGGTTTGTGTATCCGGTTGTTGACAGACAAGCAAAGGGTACATTACACCTTAACTCTGTCAAAATATTGAATGTTTGATTCCTCAAAAACCGCATACTTTCTTCTTATATATATATATGTATATTAAAAAAAAACAACGGTCTCTTTCGAAGATAACTCTAAAAAAGTGCTTTCAAGTGTATGATTATTTTAGCTTCTGTAAATAAAAGCGCTGATTTGAGATTTCCACCTTAGGTTTTGACAGACTTGCATAGACATTTCATAGCTATAAATTCAGCAGACGTTGGTTTCATTATTTTTTGTTGTTGAGTCATTACACTTTTATTATAATAGAAATGATAGTTTTAAAGTATATGTCACATTCACTAACTGGACTTTATATGTTTGATAATATCAACGTAAAAGAACATGGATGGTATTTTCGTATATCACCAAAAACGCGAATCATTTTTTGACATAACCATATTGAAGATGGATTACTCACAAAAACGAAACCAGCTTTGAGCTGTTTCATATAAAAGTTTGCATCCCATAGGCAGGCCGGGCTTTCTGGACCTTTTGTGTATTGAATGATTTTATTCAAGATTTCTTTCATGTAATTTTTAAAAGGGTTGTAATGAATCTAGCCTCTCTATTTCCACTTCGAAGACAACTGACATTTTAGACTTGTTTGCTACATCTATACGTTATTAATTTGACTATAACGAGTGTAACTCAATCGAACACGGTTCTATGAAAAATTAATATAATGTCTTCTGAATAAAGCCGGGACATCATTGTTGTTAATTGGATGCATACAGTATCTCTAGCCTTCCCAACGTCATTATTAATTAAAAACATTTCTAACGCACAATGAATCCTGGTTGTTGATATGACCAGTTTTACAAATAGCTTTAGCTTAAATATTTTATTAGTACAATTAAGGCCTTTGAATCGATTCATGTATCCACAAACCGTCAAATAATATTTTCCAAGCAGAGTAATGTTCCACTATTATATATTCTATTATTTTTATTGTCTTCCATAACAAGCTTACTGCAGTGTCTTTTGCATGTTTTAGAATTTTAAAACATAGTTACCATGCCGACCAACCCTACGACTAATTATACTCCCATCCCCTTTCGTTACACCTCATGCAAAATGTTAAAAACGACGGTATATCCTGGACATTAAACTACTGCGAGTGTTTGACACATGCAACAGAATGGAGCGTTTTCTCTTAACGTCTCACAGATAGAAGTGCCGACCAGCTTCCAAACTACCCGTGACAGGAGAATACGAAATAAATATCATTAAGAAATTATTATAAAAAAAATCCAAACACACTCGCAGTATTAATAGGATGTCATGAAAAATCAACCGCCACTGCCGGGATTCGAACCATGGGTCTCTGGATTACTGGCAGTGGCGGCCGATCTTTCATGACATCCTAATAATACTGCGAGTGTGTTTGGATTTTTTTTAATCAAATGTCAAGGTCAAACGGGAAGAGTCACATCCCCTATAGAGTTTCCGTCCTTTTGAGGTATTTTAAAATCATTTCACGGAACTTTCGTACACACATAATGATTTGTCGTGTGCAGCTCCAACGTCAAATCTTCAGCGTCACTAATAAGAGATAATGCAGAGATAGAAATACGCGAGTACCTCGTGTCCGGACATAAACTGGATGAATTCGGAAACGTTTCCATTGCGCACACTTAAACATTGCCCCTACTGAAAGGCCGAATTCATATAGAATAACCAAAGCCCTAACACGTTCACAGTGGTACTTTATAACCAGTCTGCAGCATAATGTAACCATCAATTAAGGGTCACACACGTATATCTCAACTAATATATCTCAGATGACGGATGTCAAGGTCACACAAAGGTCATTGACATGCATACCGAATTAAAGGATTCGAGTTCAGTCTATAATTTTGGTATCAAACTAGAGAATTTGGAAATATTTCAGTCATTTTTTATGGCGTAAGCTGAATAACCTGGTTATTCACCTTTTTTATGTGCCAATCATATGTTACGAATGCGAGTACGACCCCGTCTTCAAATAGACTGCATGTATACAGTGTTCGCCTGTTTTGGACGATATCTGTCAATGGCTGAAGGTATCTTACACGGCTCAACGCCGTTTATCTTTTTTTCGAAAATATTTCTCTTTTTACTGATAATGCGACGCTGTACGTTCACGGTCAGGGTTACTTACGTATGAATAAAAACCTGTTTTGCACTTGCATTGACTGGTCAAAATTAAAACAAATCCTGAAGGCTGTATCAGAATTTCTCACCTCAAATGAAAATAGTCTAAACAATTATGTATTCTAGCCGTTACAATAACCCTTTACAGTAGACTGAAAAAAGCGATGTTTCTAGCATAATTTATCAAGCCTTCGAGACAGTATAACCATTCTTTGTGAGAAGCTTATTTGCTTTTAGCTTACATTTATTTTTAATGTCGAAGTTTCTGAAAGTATTTGTTTAGTAAATGTCAAGCAAAAATCGACCAGCTTTTCAGAAGGCATGATTTATATAACTATGTTAATGATTTCTAGCTGCCTCGGGAATTATATCTACATTATTCACATCTATCTATTTTACAAAAATTAGCTATAGCCAGTCCTTTGAACGACCTGTAATTATGGCGAGCCGTTATGCTATTAGTCAGTGACTACGGCTAATACTTACTTTTTAATTGTTAAGATATAAAAAAAGTCAGTAATTACAAGGTTCCTATTACAGTTCTTTGTTAAAGACCTCTGTCGTTCTATCCCAAAACTCGTCGAAATATACTGTGACAAGAACTACATTTAAAAAGGATAGTCGGCGCAATTTTTACTACATGAAAGCGATTGTTTGCCAGATTTTTTAATACAATGTAGTCAAAATTAATTTTATTCAGTCAGAAGGCGCCAAATGTCACATGGTGAGGGAAAAAAGAGAGAACCATGATTGGTATTCGAACCTATGTACCTTCCCTTGCAAAGTTGTAAAACCTAATGCTCTCCCAACTGAGGCTCTCCAAACAGAGTTGATAGGCCACTTACCAAATTTGTCCCCAATAGTAATTAAATGTCTATCGCGACATATGTATCAGGAAAACAAACTTAATCTTTGTTTTTCTTATAAATATGCTAGCCGAACTATTGACCGTTATTCCGGGTCGTACCGACTATACCTCGAACGGGGTTGGTGGACCTAATAAGCACAATTACAAACAAAATTGACCGTTATTCACTGGCCGAGAAAGTATAAATACTAGATACACTTAAAATTAACATTAATTTGGAGGTAACAACATACTTATTATGTTGATAGATATGAATTATTTAACCGATTCAAGAAAGACTGAAAACGCAAGAGTATTTTATTGTCTATATTCATTTGGTATTATCCGGTGCATAGAATGACCGAAACAACCATAAAATCGAAAACTGAGACCGTAAAACAGAAGTTATGTATACCAAAAACAATTTGTCCTTCAAAAGATGATATCCAAATTACCGTTTAAGTATTAGATAAATCACGGACCTATATAAGTCCGTGGATAAACGAAGAAATTTGAAAATATCGTAATTATTACAAATCAAGTTAAATGACCAAAAAGGACCAAAAAACAAATATTGCCGACCGAAAACAACTTGTTTTTCTAAAGAAAATGTTATATCGCTAGTACTGATTGATTATTCACTATTAAAAAAGCCTTCATTTATCCAAAACTGAAATTATAAGTCATACATTATCTTTTGAAAATAGGTTGCCTTCGGTCTGCATAGACGGTTGTTCGGTCCTTTTTCAGTTATTTTCGGCCTTTTCAGTTGTTTGTGGTCTATGCACCCGGTATTATCCAATCAGAATGTGCCTTACAGCGTAAATTTCTCATTTCAAAAGCTGTTATACATTGTATTCGTCATTTCATTAGCGGTTGAAAAGTTCCAAACTTCCGGTCAAAAGAGAGCTTAAATATGGCTGAGCCGAAAAAAAACCCATATTTTCTCAGTCTTCATTGAATTTCTTTCTTTATGTGTTTTATGCAATAAACATATTGTAGTTGTAGTTATAAGCACACCAAACCCTTATTTTATTTTTGCAACATGGTTTTAAGTGGTTTGGTTGGAACCGTTTTTGTAAAAGGTCGCATTGAATTCATATATCTATAAACACAACTTTATCAGTTTATAACAGAAATACGGAAAAGGAGAAAGGAAAATCGAACCCTCTTATCAGCTTGTAAAAATATCGCATGACTTTAAGTATAATCAAAATCAAGCAACTGTAAGGCTTCTAAAAATTAGAAAAAAAAGACTGATATATTATCTGTAGCACATTAAAAAGTGATTCAGACCCCCGTTCCCGCCAACTCATGCCCTCCCCAGTTATGCATCAGTGAACTCAGTTAAATTTATACGCTATAGCCAAATGATACGGTCCATCGACTTTTGTTGAATTGCACGTAGGTATCCATCAACCTTAAAGTCAATTTTGCCTCGTATCTGTATAATAGGAATAATTCATGTCACCAATGGAGAGTTTGGCTTGGTTTCCTGCAAGTCACAACTTTGATGCTCTGCTGAAAACATGTTAATTTTCACTATTAATTTAAATATATTGGTTAGATAGTGTTTCCGAAGAAACGATGAACTTATTACAAATATGGTTTTGTAGTTTTGTACTGGAATCATTTTTAGTGACATGTGTCATTGCTGAAAACCTCACGGTGTCGTTAAACGTTTTGTCTCCGTGCACATTAGATAACAGCTTCGAGTTTTTTGTCGACCTGGCAGTATCTGACTGCATTCAAGAGTGCCAACAACGGACACTATGTGCGGCAATAAACTACAACCGCTACAATGCAATTTGCGCACTGCGGAACAGCAGCGTGGTGGAACTAACCGGACTCGAAGCTGAGTGGTGCTATGATGTAGTTGTTAACAATGAGACAGATGTGTTGAAAGGGCCTTGCAGAAACAATCCGTGTGATGACACCAGTGTGTGCAGGAATTCCAGTAAATATCCGTTCTATACTTGCTCACTGGCCTACTGCATTTCGGAAACAAATATTTCAAATGCGTCATTTAGGAACAAAGCACCTACCCCTATTGGCAAGAAGAACGAGATCCAGTGTGACAGAGGATTTACATCTTCAGGGCTGTTGTCCCATACTTGCCTTCCAAATGGTACATGGTCGGCAACAGATCTACACTGTCTAAAGACTTGTCCTTCTATCCCACTAAAGTCAACGGCAACTGTGACATCCTGGTCTACGTACAGATTCGTTTTAAACACAACTGTTACCTACACATGCAAGGAAGGGTTTTACAATCTAACAGAAAGAAAGATTGTCTGTGACGAATTCGGAGAATGGTCAAAATTTGACTGCATTCCATATTGCCGCCAAGCTGATTTAATCCCTATTAAAAATGGCAACAATGTACCAGGGGATTATTATACAATACACATGCTAGCCGAGTACTCATGTGAACCGGAGTATTATCTGTCACCAGGATCAAGGTTTGTTACATGCGACGTTAACGGCCATTGGTCAATCCCTGAAGTGGCATGCTACCCCTTTTGCAAACAGGATGACTTACCCCATGTTACCAATGGATACCCGCTTTCTGGAACACTGTATAACTTTACCATGACAACTATGTATTCTTGCGACACCGGTTACTATCTGTCTTCAGGATCACCGAAAGTATCTTGTGATACGGCAGGCAGCTGGTCCACGCCAGAAATAGAGTGTTACCCATATTGTCAGCAACCAAACATAGGGGACGGCTATATACTGGTACATCATCAATTTATTTTTGGGTTGCTTTTTAATTTGTTCTGTAGTCTCTCAATGAAATATTAATTAATTATTTCTGTTTTATTTTCGATTTGTTTATTTAGATCTAACATATTTTATCTGATTAGTTGTAAACTAACAATGTAAAGCTAATCCGTCCTTTGACAATGCACCGACGTCTATGAACGTCACAGGAACTTGATTAAGAAAATTAGTATTTTGTAACATAACAGAAAAATTGCGAATAGAACGTTGTATATAATGGAAATATATAAGTGTTAACACAAATGCATTTAGAGTTGTTGTGATATAACAAGCATGTTTAGCTTTCTGGTTGCATATTGAGTCATTAACAACCGTACCGTTTGTTAACCTCTTATTATTAGTAGAATTGAGACTGGTACAGCCGAAATTTCCACCGTCGCGTGTTGTGTACCGGGGCAAAACGCCGTATTTGCCCGCATGAACGTTACAGGAACTTGATTAAAAAATAACTTTTTTTACATATCAGAAAAAAATAAACAATTAGAACGTTGTATATAATAGAAAATATCGTGAGGTGTAACACAAATGCATGTAGAGTTGTTGCGTTTATAACAAGCACATTTAGCAAGCCTTCAAAATATATCCACGTGGGTTCACCATACATATATTTCATATACATTCTTCAAATTGACATAAGTTCATTCATCAGCAATGGTTTTATTTTACTTAATTTCAGGTCCCAGTTCATGAGCCTATTATGAAAGACGTTAGCGTACAATACGGGTGTAACGCTGGTTATTACGCTTATCCATTTGGAGGCACACCGGCTGCTACGTGCCTGAAAACAGGAGCGTGGACTATACCGGCTTCATGCTTTAAATACTGTGGGTCAGCCCCTGACTATCAATGGGAAAAAGTTGATTACCATACCACTTCATCACCGTATACAGTTGAAACAATAGCTCAATACAAATGCGGAGCCGTTTTAATGCATTTAAACGGAGGAAGCGGTAAAAAAACATGTAACAACCACGGAAATTGGGATGGAGAGGTCCACTGTTGTGCTGAATGTTTTAAATACGAACACGGCAAATGTGAACTTGTACTGTTTTGCGGTTTAGGTTGAATATCTTGCTTATTCAGAATTGTTTTCGTTATAAACATTATTTCTTTGAGGTTTTCCTAGACCAAGTATAAACGAAATGTGCGGGAACTACTGCATTCCTGTTGTGTTTTGTTTTACACACTGAATGCGGTCCTACAATTTAATGGTTCGATCATAAATTCATCACAACTAGCGTTGAAACATGATTCAGTTTTTTAATCTTGAATGTTCGACGAAAAGACACCTGATTTGATTTACAATTTCGTTTTTGTGCACCCATAGAACAGCTAGGCTTACTAAGTTTTTTTTAGATTGAAGGGACTTGTTTTAATATCGTTGTATCCATGTCTGACGCGATTGTCAAGTGGTTAGAATCATAGGTATAAGATGTAATAAAACTTACACGAAACATTTTACAAGAACATATTAGGATTATATGTAAGTTTTTATTGAGTAAGTGTCTTTTGTTTGAATATTTGTTAGTATGTATTTTTGTATAAATTATAGAAGGCTTCATCGAAAATAAGTTTGCTAGCTGATACTACTGGTATAATTTTGATAGCTACCTAAATGACTATACCTATCTTGAATAAATTGAGGATATTTGTTTGTTTCTGTGAAATATCGATTTTATTAAAACAAGTTAACACTAAAAACTGATATTTTCACGAGTGACTTAGCCACGAATGAAAATGTTAGGTTTTTTGTGTTCACGGGTGACATTAAATTGATATTTCACTGAAACAAACAAATTTTCTTTTTATTTACTTTTATGCCCCCGAAGGGTGGCATATTAAAATCGCACCGTCCGTCTGTCCGTATATGCCCAGTGGACATTAGGGGGTTAGGTGTTGAGTACAACTAAGCATTGTGAGGTTGTTTCAGTTCATTCCGTCATTATGGGGTTAAAATAGTACTGTGGGGTTAAAGACTTATATAGTGGGGTTTAAAAAGATAAAAGATGGATCAAATGGATAACGTCACAAAGTCCGTCTCGTGAGTACGTCCGTCCGTCTGTCTGTCTGTCTGTGCGTTTACACTTACATTTTTCCGTGTCCGGGCTGTAACTTTGTCATGCATTGAAGGATTTTGAGATAACTTGGCTCAAATATTTAGCATATCATGACGATGTGTCGCGTGCAAGACCCACGTCCCTACCTCAAAGGCCAAGGTCACACTTAGAGTTTGAAGGTAATGAAATCCTGTATATATGCACATATTCGTGTCCAGACTGTAACTTTGTCATGCATGGAAGGATTTTAAAATTACATGGCACAATTGTTGAGCACACCGAGAGGACACAGACTGTGAGACACCTCTTCCGGGGGCATTTGGCACTTGTGAGGAACAGCTCTTGTTTCTTGACGAAATAATCAGAAGAATTTGGAATTATGGTATTTCTTATTCCCCATAATAATAACAACCACATTACTACCATCAGTACTGATAAAACAACAAAAATAGTTCTGAAATTTATTCAGATAAAGGTATTCAAGAAGTCATATCTATATCATCCAATGAAACTTAAAAATCAATTCATTAGATATAAAGTGAAACAATTGTTAAATAAACAACTCTGCACTTTGTTACACCATGAATCGCGTAGTAATACTCAGTCAGCAAAAACAGTGGGAAAAAACCTTGGAATATCACTTTTATTTCACTGAAAATACTATAATTCACTGAAAAAGTGCATTATCCTTATTAGTAGTACAGTACATATTAGTCACCATGGTCAAGAATGATGCCTTGTAGATTCTTTAAAAACAATGTAAATGTAAGAAGTTATTCGTAGTTCTCTTATTGAACGATATGAATTAAAATATATCTAGCAGAAAGTGTTGGTTTTTCAATTTTTAACTACAGTAGGATATTTCACAGAAAGTCTCTAAAGTCATTTGGAATAAACATTTGTCATTGGCAATGTTCATTTTACTAGTATATATATTATAGATGTATCAATTAATATTTATGGCAAGCCAATTTACTATTTAAATATCTCTGCGATTTCATAGAGATATCTCCTAAAAAAGGGAAGACATCTTTTAAATTCAGAGATATCTCTGATTAAAGATTTTAGTTCCTTTAACAGAAATATCTCTCATGATTTGAAAGATATTTCCAAATACTAAAGAGATATATTTCTACCGTGCAGAAATATATCTCTTACCTCAACAGATATATATGAAAAAGAGATATCTGTTCAAAAAAGAGATATCTCTTAAACTTTGAGAGATATCTCTCAAAAATAGAAATATATCTTTCAAATGTTGTTAAACAGATATCTCTGAAGCTAGAAGAGATATCTCTTAAAGTTCAGGAGATATCTGTCTGTGATACAAAATATATCTGAGCGTGAGAGAGATATCTCTATTAAAACGAAAAATATCTGCTTGAAATCAGTGAGTTATATTTTTTTGGAATAAATAGTAAATAGCTTGTGGTAGATATAAACACAGTGATACGGACAGAACATAAGAGTTAATTAATTGCTATTTCATATATCAATAGAAATTATTTAGAGGAAATCAATCGTGTGTGAGTTTTGATTCCATGCACCCATTTTTGTAAGTTGAGAGTGGGAAGTATATCATGGGTATTTTGGTGCTGTAACAAAGAGGGAAACAACTATAGTTGACGTGTAATGACGGATGTATTCATGTCAATAATTATCAGTAAGGCCCTTTTTATACCCCAGGGCATAATTTGAACAATCTTCGTAGAGGACCACAAGGCAAGGATACAGAAAAACTATCTAACTTCTGGGTCACGTGGCTTTTTACAAGAAGAGTTTTTAAAGTAATTACTTATAAAAATATATATAACATGTAAACCATTTGGTGGACCTAATTTTGACCCGAGATGCACGCTTTGTTCAAACTTGATAGAGAACCATCACACCATACTACGCACCAAATATTTAATCTATATGCCTTACAGTATCTGACAAGAAGATGTTTTAAGTTTTGCTATTAATTTCTAAATAAAGCATGCTACCCTTAGGCGGGATCAATTTTGACTCAAGGTAGAGGACCACTTCACAATGCTACATTGCAAATATCTCAGCTCTGGGTTTTGTGATTTTAGACATAAGGTTTTTAAAGTTTTCCCTATATTAGCCTTTGTAAAATTAAGTGATCCACAGGCGGGGTCAGTTATGATTTGAACCAACTTGGTGGAGGCTCATTTGGCAATGCTGCATGCCAAATATCTAAGCTTTATGCCATGTGGTTTCACAGATGAAGATTTTTTCATACAGAAATTTATGTAAAATCAATTGACCTGCCAAATTTCATCAACTTCTGTCAAGCGGTTTAGAAGGAGATGTCGTTTGAAGGAATTGATGACACACGCACGCACACACACACACACATCATGCGATCACACTAGCTCGTGTAGACCCCAGGGGCATGCTTTGAACACATTTGATAGATGACTTCCATACAATGCTACGCAATAAATATCTAAGTTCTAGGCCTTACACTTACTGACAAGAAGATTTTTTAAGTTGTACTATGTATCAAGTTCTATGTAAAATAAAGTGAACCCCCCACTTTCGGGCCATTTTTATCCAAGGGGCTTAATTTGAAAAACTTGATTGACGCTCACTAGACACTGTCGCACACCAAAATATCTTAGCTGTGGGCATTGTAGGTTTCAAACGTTTTCCTTTTCATTGCCATAGCATGCAAGAAATATTCATTGTAAGCATCACCAACGTTGGCCTTGTGGTTTCAGGGGAGATGTCGCTTGAAGGAAATGATGCACAGACGGACGAATGGACGGACGATGAACGGTGAGTGAACCTCATAGCTCACGTTATCACTATGTGCCAGGTGAGCTAAGGTGAGAGTACGATAAACATGTAGTCTACGCAAATAAGTAGTCTACTTATATCATTAAAAATGGAAGTTAATTCGTGTCGGTAGCGAAAATCAGTACTAATAGGATTGTAAGCCCGTACGTTTCTAGGGAAAAATTCAAACCATCGTTTAAAGGTCCATTACTATGACCAAACTGAGATTCAATAAATCACACACATAAGTTTCTTAATTTGTCGACCAGAACCAAGTAGCTCTTATATTACCAAGAAAGATGTCTTACCGGCGGAAATTACATTTATTTGTACCAAAAACATTCATAACTTTACTTTTTATATCGATGTACATGTTAGGAATATAGAGCAGTATATTTTCAATGATATTGCCAAAAAAAAAAAAAAGCTTCATGACAACTCTTTTTTCGTGAATACAAAAGAAATGAAAATGTCAACATTGTTTTATAGAGACTAGAACAGGGTTCTATCATCATCCTATCAGTATGTATATTTTACAATTTCAGTAAATTCAAAAAAATCCTGGGACTTTTATTGTTTGCTTTACCAATGGATGAAACGACTATGTACAACAAATGGAAACATAACAAAGATGTGATTTTTTTTTTATTTGAGTAGAAACTTTCGATTCATGTATAATCCAATCTGACGTCACCAGTAATTTTCTCCGAATATCGTTTGTGATTCAAAAGTGGCACCATATTCGGAAATCAAGGTACCTGTCGCCATTGTACATAGGTTCGAAAATAGGAGTGACGTGACTAAAACATATATGCCAGACATTTTATTTGAAGAAAAAAAACCCATCTACATCAATCGTTACCTTTAAAATATAAAACACGTAACGACTTCTTTCAAAAACAACAAAATATGAATCACGATATTTATCAACATTTAAAAGATTGAAAACCACTGACTCTCTCAAAATCTACAACTTTTCAAACTAAAATGATTGAGGTGAGTTAATTTATTATATAAGGAAATGTTTTAATTAATGTGTTGGTCAGATCTTAAAAATGCCGGAAAAAATTGTTGTTACCACGTTTAAACGCTATGATTGCATCTGAAAAATATGACAAACCACTTGAAAAACATAAAGACTTATTGGCGACTTATGAAAATACATATAAACAAGAACACAGCGTGAACGGTGTACGCTTTGCCTATGAGAGAAATTCATCGGGTAAGGCTATCATACGTTAATATAAGGAATATTAATAAAATCTATTTTAAAGTGGCGTAGATGCAAATAGTAAGTACAAGCAATGTTAAAAATATTACATTGATATAACAATGATTTGCAAATGGGTATATATACCAGAGATGTGTATACTGAAAACTGGGTAACTTTCGCTATTTCGCGAATTTCCAACTTTGCTAAAAAAATCTTACGAAAGATTGATTTCACATGGATTAGCTATTAGAGAATTTAAAATTTGTGTAAAAAAGTCGTACAAACCCCTATATGTCTTTAAATTTTCGCACCTCTCGTTTTCATCGCAATTCAGCATTGCATCGCTATAATTTTGTGTTGCCTGCACCACTAACCCATGCAACACAAATGCCATTGTCAGCCGAACATGAAGCACGTTTGATTTATCTTCAAAATTGTTTGTTTATTTTCTTTCGACAGAAACTTAACGTCCAAATTCTAGAGAGCCTCGATCTTGCCTTAAAATACTCGGCTCTCCGCTTTGATCAGTTTATTTGTTCAGTTTATTTGTTCTGATAGACGTTGTTGTCAAGCCTTTGTAGAAGAAAGCGTGCACACAAACTATTTTGCTCGCTTTAACATTGAATTAGCAAAACTAAGGAACCCCCCTGATTCTCTACATGCCAATTGTATGGATTATCAATGATAAAACTCTAAAAATGCAAACGCCTACAGTTAAATTGTCAAATAAAAATGTAACAACTTTTTTCCAGTCTATTACAATTTGACGTATTTCAGGGCTTTCCCGCTTGTTAGGCAGTGCCTAATTTCATATTAGTTATATACATTGTGTAAATGAAAATATGTTTGTTATGTATAACATAAATGTTGTTTAAAGAAAGAAAAACAAGTACATTGTACTGGGACCAGTTGTTTGAAATTTTAATTGACTCTTAAACAAACTACTGGCTAAATTTTGATTCAAAATTATGATTCTTGATGAAAATTACTTGAAGGATATTTTCATTTTGGTTGTAATGGCTTTTAGATTTTATTTTCTAGAATACATACATTTGTTTCAGTGAGTCTTGTTAAGTGTAGAAATACAATCCTTTAAGTTCATCAACGGTTAGTTTAACAGCCTGTTAAAGTTTCGAACAACTGGGTCCAGTACTTGTTGTAAGCCAGTTTCTTTATCAACAAGTACTGGTTTATAACATGGCCTGTATATACATGTATTATAATTTCTTGAAGCTTTTATATAGATCTCGAGTTGGATAAAATCATCAAGTTACGATAACTATGGCATGGGTATAGATATTTCATTCTTCTTCGTATTATTATTGTTGTTGTTGTTAAGTAAAATACAAGAGAATATAATGAATGGAAAGTTATGGACGTTTGCTTCGAAAAGTATACGCAGGAACCTTTGCACAGGGACGAAACGGTCAGTGCTTACATACTCTCTTCTTTTAGTGCAAGTAGTGGTCAACCCTTCAGGAAATGTTGCAAGTATTGACGTGAAATAAAACATGTGATATATATTATATTCAAGGTTGCACAATGAAGCTGTATACATTAGGAGCAGTCACTATGTCATGTTTCGTCATGGCTGCATGCGGTAACTACTACATGCCGTATGGTACGGGATACGGTACGGTAGGGTACGGCGGAGGAGTAGGATATGGTTACGGTTCCGGAGGGGGCGGGGGGATCGGCGGCGGAGGCTTCGGGGGATTGTTTAGTTTAATTATATTCTGTGAGTATGCGTCTCGTAATTTTACGGTTTTGCATTGTACATGTATATTGTAATACTGTCATTTTATTTTGTTATGTTAGATGTTTGTTGCTTTCCATTAATTTATCATACAAAACTCAGTACCATGGATTCTTCTTTTTTCCGCGTAAGAGTGTATGCAGATAATTGTTCAGTTCTCTAACTGAGTCCACCATGCCGATGTTTGTTAAACCTGTACTGCTATTTTAAAGCTTTAATACATGCAGACTCAATCTTATTTCGATGCTCAGTTAAATGTAAAAACATTCCTACTTTGTTCATGTGTTGCCATCCCGCTTATATTGTATAATTCAATTCCAGTTTTAACTTTTATATTCGTCTCTCCGGAAAAAAATGTTCACACTTTAAAATTCTTTTCTATGCATGTACTTGTTATCAGTACAGTTATTCACCAGTCAGTTTGTGTAATCTTAGTTTGCTAATCAATTTATTCGTAAACATCAATTAATTAATTTGTATCCTCAAATACAAATGAATATTAACAAGAAAAACTGTGATACAAAGTATCACAGCGGGCCCACAAACAAAACTGGCATGTAAATATTTTGGAAATAGGTGATGGTTGATGTTGAGGCAGGCCCGAAAAGAACTCAAGGAAACCAATTCTGGTGAACCGCAAAACCTAACACGACACCACATCTAGTACGAAACCTTACGTTATCGAAAACATTTATACAGTATGTCCCATAGGTCGTTCCGGTATGTCTAATTTTCACGGAACAAAAATACAGCAAGTTTTAACTGTGTTGTTTTTAAAGATTTACATTTGTATTATTATACTCAGATATTTTTCATTAATCTTATTAGATAAATAGATATTAAAAATTTTTAATCAGTCACTATCACCAGGGTCTGATATATGAATTCAATGGCTATTCATCACGCGTGAATTCCGAAATATACGTATGCGCTAAAAATTTATTATTTGGAAACCAACAACAAAGCATTAGATCAAATTCAAGTTACATGAATAAAGCGGAAGAATTGCAGTTTTTATTTACTCCAAAATACTGCGAATTGCAAGTACCGGGTCTATTAATGCCCACCCCTAGTCATTACGCGCCTCTCTACCATGCTATAAAATTTCATAACTTGTCTAAAACAACAACGAATGTTTAAATAGCAGGCTATTATCTTTCATACTTAACATATTAGACTCTAGTAGTATTTTGTAATAATAATAATAATAATAATAATAATAATAATAATAATAATAATGATAATTATGATACAATAACATTAAGTAGTATGAATGTTTCCGCCAAAATTAATGTAGCAAAAGAATCATGGTAAAGCTTGAAAGTTTTAGTTACAATACAATAACTTTTATTTGTATTTATATATTGAGTCAATATCTGTTCTTTGTAAATGACAGCATGGTCTAAGGAAATGAATTTGATTTTCCCTTTAGATTATAGCATTTCTGTTTACATTTATAAATCGTATTTAAGATATGTAGTTCTATGTGATTTCTTAGTTATTCGTACCCAGGTACGAACTGACTTCGGAAATATGCAGACATTTCGTACCCTTTTCGAACCACGCATTTACATAAAATACAACAATTACAACGTGTTTAAAACATAAAAATATGTTGTCATATTTCAAAAAAGATATCTATCAATATCTCTGTAAAGATAATTTGCTGATAAGTTTCAGTTTTATACCTAAACGCGTATTTTAGACTAGTTTCAGACGCATATAATAAAACGGACGATTTAAAAGGTACACTTTTGATGATAGAGGCGTTAGCAGGTTAAAATTCGTTGTTTTTAGTTGAATTCCGAGTTTTGTAATTCAAAATTCAAAAGTATCTATTGGTTCCATGATGTATTACGAGTTTCGATAGTTTTGTCACAAAAACAATACTCTTGCGGCTTACACGGAAATATCGGGAAAAGACTTTAAATTATTCGGCCTGACTAGTGCCTTTAGATCCTCTCCGGTCTGACTAGTTGTGATCAAAAAGAACGACAACTCAAAACAAACGACAACTCTTGCCTTTCCAAAAAAATTGACTGTGTCTACAGTTTTCATCTCAAAAGTACCTCAATTTTTCAATGAAGAGAGACGCATATATTCGATCTAGTGCTGAAATCTCCATGCACTTTTACTCACCTAGTATTAAATATAGCGGGCCGCTGCTGCGGCCCGCAATAATGCCCAGGAAAAGGCCACTCTAATATTATCTCTTTTGAATTTCAGTGTTCGTATTTATCCTCATCATAGATTTATTGTTCGGAGGCCTCAATGGCGGCGGAGGAGGAGGAGGGTACGGATATGGCGGGAAAGGAAAGGGAAAAGGTGGCGGCTCTAGTTACGACCATGGCGGCTATGGAAAGGATTATTGGACAGAGGACTATTACTAAATGTAAGTTAAGCAAGTTTTAAAACGTGCACTTTTATGTCAGTGTATGTGTTTATCCATATACATAAGACGATGCAGTATTTGAGCGTCATATCATGTTTGCAGCAGCTTCGGGAAAGGCAAAGAAGGCCCAAAATAGTACCTGTCAGGTATAAACTGAATTCGTTTTTCACTTTGTGTATATGTACGGACTTGTCGTAGTAAGGGATCGGGTTTTAGGACTTAGAACAATTCTAGGTAGACATAGGACTGTTGATAATATTGTGGATTGAGTGTAATGAACGATAGTTTATTGTATAGCTACATTTTGGTAAAATAAGACTACGTATTGTCAAATCGTTAAGAGCCTTTGATGGTGGAAAGGCTTGTGGTCCAACCCAATTGTTTACTTGATACTAAGCGTACTATGAAGATGTATTTGTTTACTAGTTTTATAACTTTATGGAATTATGGCGAAACTAATGTACACCATATGATGTACTTATTTTTAAAAATCAAGATGATAACTGTGTAAGAACTGTCTCTTGCAGGACGATTGCCTTACAGCATAGATCATGCACAAAACTGAAGAACGACAGACAGGATCCAGAACAAGATCTCACCACTTGAACAAAGTCCCTCTTCAAGGACAACGAATATGAATGTTTTCATCTTAATTTGTAAATACATTCACATGCATTACAAATTCGTGTAGTTGTATTTATGTGTTTGTACAAAGCTTCTGCCATAATGAATTGGAAGTGAAGTGGGGTACAAAGGAATCACTCTTCTCCCGCCACGCCCCCCCCCCCCCCCCCCACCGCGTCCTGTCCCGTCCCTTTCCGAATTATAGATCAATATGCATGTAACCATAAAATTACTTTTGCATTGTTTTCAAACTTTGTGTACGTGATTATTTCACCATTCAATTGCTCAGCATTTTGTAATTTAAGTCAACGGAAGGAGAAATTGTGGAGATGTCATAAAAATGCTCAGAAAAGACATGAGGTAATGCCTCTTAATGATTAATGCCAGTCTACAAAGTCTTTAACTGAATCAAAAAATAAATGCTGGCATATCGTGTAAGTTTTTGGAATAAATGTAGCGAACTGTATGTATTATTAAGAAATTATCTGATAGAGAGCTGCCAAGATAGGTTGATGCAAGAACAGTAGATTCATTTAAGTGTAGAGAGGGACATAATGTGTCATTTAAATTACAAAATGCTGAGCAATTAAATGGTGAAATGATCACGTACACAAAGTTTGAAAACAATGCAAAAGTAATTTTATGGTTACATGTACATGTATGTTGATAATTGTTTGCAGCTTACAATTTGAACTTGCATGGCTGAAGTCACGTACGGAGATGAGCTTTGACTGAGACCAATTTTTGATAGAGATAATTTCTTAAAAGAAAAAGGACTTGGAGAGAAAAAAGACCTCTCAATCTCAACAGACTTTATAAGTCTAAAGAGTTTGTGGCTCAGTTCACATTTCATAGCTGCAGTTTAAAAAAAACTTGTTACAGGGCCACTAGGCAATGCTACAAGCCACGCATTAAAACTCTATGCCTCCTGGCTGTGGCATGAGACAAAAAGATTTATGAAAATGTTCTTTTATATCTAAATGTACAATCGAGTGAGTCCACGGGCTAGGTCGATATTTACACAAGAAATATTTGAGCGGTGACATCGTGGCGGGGTCAATTTTGACCTGAGGGACATGATTTGAGCATTATTGGTCCACAAGACGATGCTACTGACATATATCTAAACCCTTGCCTTTTGGATTTTGAGAAGCAGATTTTTAAATATAGACTTACATAACTTTATGTAAAAATATGCAATCCCGAGACAAGGTCAATTTTGACCCGGAGTTCATATTTGACCCGGAGTTCATATTTGACCCGGAGTTCATATTTTGACCCGGAGTTCATATTTTGACCCGGAGTTCATCTTTTGACCCGAAGTTCATATTGACCCGGAGTTCATATTTTGACCCGGAGTTCATATTTTGAACAAATTGGAAGAAGACCACTACATAATGCTACTTTCCAAATATCTTAGCTCTCGAGCTAAGGCTTGTTGTTTTAGACAAGAAAATTTCCGATATAAACCTATGTTAAAGTGGAATTATGCACATTTTTTTTCAGGTAAAATTCCAGCTGAAATAGGTGTGTGTGTGTGTGTGAAAAGGGTAGAGGAAATAATAGCTTTTAACCCAATACAACAAACTCTTCCTGCTACCACTACGAAATAATAACTTTCCAAATATCACTTTTCCTATTTTGACTGGGAGAGTCAATTTAAGAAATAAACAACAGCATGCAGTAGTTGCTTCCCTTCCACTGCCGAAATCTCTACCGACAACAACACTAATAACACAAGGGAGATCACTGCCAAGAAAGGAATAATTATTTTATTAGTCCATTTTTTTATTTCTATAGCACAAACTTCAAATACTAATGCGGCATTATCATTAGTTTAACACATTTAAATGCACAGCAACCGAAAATTGCTTTTATAAAACTGTCACCAAAAATACACTATGTGCAGTAAGATGCGCATAATGTCACTTTAAATCAAGGGATCTCACGGGCAGGGTCATTTTTGACTCGGTGGTCATAATTTAAACAATCTTAACAGATATAGACACTACAGTAGGCAGTGTCATATATCTTAGTCTTCTGGTTTCAGAGAACAAGATCTTTAACTCTTTTGCTAGTAGAAACCTATGTAAAATCAAATGACCCCCAGGATGATATCAGTCCAATTTGAAAACTTTTGGTAGATGTCTACTAGACAATGCCAAATATCTAAGCTCTACGCCTTGTGTTTTCAGAGAATATTTTTCATTTTTCCTGTAGAAATCGATGTTAAATCAAGTGACCCCTTGTGGGACCAATTTTCACTCAAGGGAAATGATTTGTAAAATATTGGAAGAGGTCAACTACGCTGTACTACATGTCATATATCTAAGCTCTAGGCCTTGTGGTTTCAGAGAAGAAGATTTTTAAAAAGTTTTGCTAATATAAGTTACCAAGATTGTTCAAATCATGACCACCGGTTTACAATTGACCCCGCCCTAGGGTCGTTTGATTTTACATAAGTTTATATAGGAAAGCTTTCAAAACTCTTATTGTCTAAAACCGTAAACCGTTACCAAGATTGTTCAAATTGAATATGTCCCGGGATCACTGGTTTTTATGTAGGCGTATATAAGAAAATCTTTAAGATATCTTCTTGTATCAAACCAAAATGCCTAGAACTTAGATATATGGCAGATAGCATTACCTAATGGTCCTCGTATGACCTCTTCCAAGATTGGGGGTCATTTGATTTTTCCATAGGTGTCTATAGGAATACTTTTAACCACAAGTTCTAGTGTTTAGATATTTAGCATTGGTCCTGTACCAATATTGTTCAAATCTTGAACCGGGTTCAAAATAGACCCCGTTCAGGGGCTCAATTCTCGCTTGATTTTAGGTTGATATATATTGTAAATTCTTTTATAATCTTCTTGCATCAGACCAAAAAATTCAAATGGAGCTTAGATATTTGACGATTTGATGCGTTGTATTGATTGCCTAAGAGTATTTAATTATATAAAAATAAATAAATGCGATAGCTGGTTTTAGAATGTGAAAACTATTACAGAACATTAGATCTATTTATACTTTCTAACATAATACATTCAAATAAACTCGAACAGAATGCTTTTTAGTAAAGACATTTGTCAAACACGACACAAATTCCAACCATGACGACTATCGACCAATTTGCCTATTAATAATTATTTGTTCCTCTAAAAGACTTAAAAACAGATCTAGATGTATTGATTTCAGTTATAACATATGGCTAACGAATGGACATGTTAACATTTCGAATAAATGAGAAATGAACATTAACTTACGAAATGTTTTAAAATAATTATCTTTTCGTCAGCCATTTTCAACCAAAACACCTCGAAACTTTGCTTGAAATGGATTACTTCAGACCCTTAAGTTTTAATGTGGTAATGATAACTGTCGAAATTCCTCAAAATGCCAATACCAAAATTCACAGTACTGCTCAATCTGAACCAAGCCTAGTTTAGAGATCTAAGGGGAGGAATTTTAAAAGCACGATGGGCCTAACCGATTTTGACGTTGCTGTAGAAAGCGGGGTTTTGGTTTTTAAAGATGAGTGGGAATACAGATGGATGCATGTTTACTCTGCCTAAAATACCCTGATGGTATGAGGAGACTATTATTATAAAATATAGAAGAGTCATTAGTGTAACAGGAACAAGAACATTGCAAGTAATGAATTCGTTAGCTACACTAGTGCTATCTACAGGAACTACGGGGTTTTGCCGGTAATTAAAGTTTTGTACATTAAGAAGACAATAACTTTGACCTATCCATATATCAGCGATTGTGTACCCCATGCTTCAGTATCGTGGTCTTACCCTTGCAGCATTTATGTTGTCGGATCTCCGATAATATCATTGCCATTGAATATGCTTGAAAGTGTGTATATGTAACATGTTAGCATCACTTGAGCCTTAAATTGACTAATCTGACATTTTACTACAAGACATTAATGTCATAAATCTATTCTATACAGAAACACATAGTTACAACGTTGTCTTGATTACAACGGTTAATGCCTAGAAGAACGCTTAAGTCAGTGTGCAATTATGAAAGTTAATGGTGGCATGACTACAATAAAAGAAGAGACGGTAACCCAATGAATTTTCGTTTTGTGTAGTGCAGACTATTTCGAGAAGATGCGAATATAAGACCAAATTGTTATTTTAAAATGCTGTACGGTTGTGAAGCAACTGGAGAAAATATTATACCGGTATCTGCTTAGAGTTCGTGGCACAAAAAAGTCTCATTCTTATATAACTGTTTCACTACATTTCAGAAATCTACTTATATATAAAGAAACAAAAAGTGCCTTACTACATTTCAATTTCCTCTGCATGATTATCACCCCTGTGTATATAGGGTGACTGACCTATAACTAATATCATAAAAATCCTATTAGCTGTTTAATAGGTGTTAAGTCGACCACATTCAGTTAATATATTTATACCACAGCCTTGGGCAGTATTATTTGCAAATGAAATAGTACATTAAAAAATATAACATTTTGTTTTCTCAATAAGACAAAAAAAATTTAAATCAAATTTCTATTTTTGAACATTCCTAGTACTTTTATGTATTTTAAATATTGATAATTCCAATATTCGCATATTGACACTATCACTGCAGCAAATAATACCTATTCTACATTATGGATGGGGTTTGTCCTGACAATGCTTAAAAGCAGTATACATATATTATGTGCATAATTTATGATAAAGTCATGAACAGTAGGAGTGCATGCAGTCGTCTATAAAATTACACAACAGGCTTGCTTTTATAAAATGAAATAAAGCTATAAAATACCATGTGGATCAAATAAAGTTATTCAATTCGTAGTATGTCAACAGATGGAGCGCCTGGACTTTCAGATTAGCGAACTACTGTAGGTTATTGCATAATTACTAGTCAGAGTACATTTAGTGTACGTTCCATTGAAACTTGGAATTTACCGTCAGTTACAATTAGTGCAAAGACAGTGTACCAGCCAAAACATGTCTGACAAGTACTTATCTCACTTTGAATACGACATTTATGACATAAATTAGCACAAATAGGGTTTTTATTACGCGAGAATGAAGTGTATATTGAGGTATGAATATTGATCCAGATCTCAACAGTTTGACAGAAACCAAGTAAAAATCAAGTAAGAGATATAAACAAGCTAATATCATGAAATATGCTGAAACTGCTTTGTTTTAACAAACCTTTAAACTCTTAAAGCAGGCTAAAACAATGACGTTGTCGATAAACTGTTATTCATTTTACAATAAACCAGACTTTTCAAGAATTATTTCATGATAATTCTACTCAAACTTCGATTTTGAAAAACAATTACTTATACTAAATTTATCAAGACGTCAATGGTATAAGGTACAAATATGATAGCATGATTCTAGTTAGGTGTGTGGATTCTAGAAGATGCTTTCAATTATTCTTTCGTTTCATCCTGTCCTATATTACAGCAAGTTTTATATTCAACAAACGGCGTCTTTCAAATAGAAAGGAATGGAACTAACAAAGTATGATAAAAGCAGAACAAATTTAGAGATTCCGATTCCGGAACATGGCGTTAAATGTTGTTTATAACCGACGATGATAACTGAACAGATAGTCAGTTGACAGAAGCCTAGTAACAGGGGGGTGAACGTAGCCCCGTTTCTTCAGAGGGTTAAGCGACGAACCGGTATCTGCGGAGGAAAAATGGCGGATTGTGTTGTTTGAAAATGAAAGTAGGGCCATATTTTGACATGTAAGTATACTTTTAGCATACTTTGAAATCTTTGAGTACTTTCATCAGGTGAAGAAATATATAATCTTCAATCGGCTTTTCGTTTTAGCTTCGTAGGTACCATACTTAGTCTGTTTGTTTGAACATTGACTGCAACGATCGATGTTTACAAATGCAAAACGATCGACTCCCGATATTCTTACGTCATTTCCAAGGCAAAAACATGGGCTCTGTACTTTGTTTTACAAGTTAACATTGCAGCTATACCCACTGTAAATTGTAGTGCCGGTGACAGTGACTACATGGACTATATGGCCGAAAAAAATAGTATTATGCACTTTTTTGTCTCTGCAGAGAGGACTACGCAAGTTTTGGTATCTGCCTTCGTTAACAAAAGTATTCTTACAGACATTAGTTAAACGGAAAAAGTGTCGGTATCGATGTTAATCATAACTTGATATTTCACCGAAACCAACAATCATCCTGTATATCTTCACTTGTTCCAATAAACATCTGACATTGAAAATTCATAAATGTTTACCTCACCCACCAAGTCATGCGTTTTGGACACCTAGTTACTCCAGACACTTGTTGGTGCTCTAAAATGCAAAATTGTGATGTTGTATTTCGCTTAAAAATGCCTTCGCTAGATACTGGTATTGTGACTTGGCGATCGGCAGGCTATTAGACTTTGATATATATCTCTTTTGAGGTGTATAATAGCGTTGATTGATTGTCGAAGCAGGGATAAAGACTAACATTTCGGCCTGGTGGCTAACTGGACCATTAACAATTGAATCACGGTGGCCCAGAGAAAAAAGTGTTGGTCCAACTATTTTAATAATATAATTACGCAAATTCATATTGGAAAATGTTTATTATGTTATACAACAAGCATACATGTACTTAATTAATTAACATTTGTTTTCTCATTTAAGTGTAAAGTGCACGGATACTGTCACACTACAAGGACTTTGAACAATTTCACAGTCTCTGTTACAATCCAATGAATCCATTAACTTGGAAAATACTACACCCTCTTCTAAATTACAATCAAGGTCAGACCCAGAACTGCCAGTTTCATCATCAGATGAATAGTATTTCTCATGACATCCTTCAGATGACATTGGTCTTGTTGAGTAAGAGTAGTAAACATTTGCAAATGTTTGTGTGCTTACTTCTTGCGAGTTGATACGGTCAGTTTGACATTCTACTTCAACAGTTTTACAAGGCTGAGATATACCATTTCTGTCTGGTTCAGCAACATTTACATCCATAAGAGAGCTGGGTGGAGACAGGAAGCTTTCAGTTTCTGGTTGATTGACTGTGAGCTCAACTGTCGGATCTGTCTGTACTGGCTCAGCCTCTTGTTGTACTACCAAGAACTCAGCTGGGTTTCTCACTGACTTGTCCTTGAAGTTCATTCTTCTTGTTCTATTTCCATCACTATGTCACAAATAAATAGCATCACTGGGGTCAAAGTTCTCAACATTTGAGGCATGTAACTTTGTAATTAAGAGGTCATTCAAACTACCCTGGCTTAAATTAGTTCTGATCTTGGTTTTTACAAGTTTCAGCATGGAAACCCCCTTTCAGCTTCAGCACTACTAGGACTCATAGTCATGATGAGATCCATAACATCTAAAATGTTCCTATACTGGTGTCCATACACTTCATTGACTTCTTTCCATGAATCAAATTTGACCATACTGAAATGTAAATAGGACATATGTTAATTATTATCGACGAAGGGACTTTCTCAATTCTTGTTGTCATTTAATAACCATGGTCACTGAGATATTATTACCTAGGGACATAGGATTGAGTAGTGACATATTTAGCCTGTTTACTTGAACATTGTCTGCAACGATCGATGTTTAGAAATGTAAAACGATCGTCTTTTTATGAAGTGGTTGAAAACATTTTGTTGTTGACATTGTACATGAGAAAATGGACGTATGTTCAGTTCAAAATGTTCTTATAATCTGCTTATAGCCGTGTTCTTGCAAACGCGTGAGTATGATGGCCATTATGTGTAAATAGTCGTCAAACGGGTACGTATAGCGATTATGAATTAACGACGGCAGACACCAAAACGTCCGTAGTCCTCTCTGCAGAGACAAAAAAGTGCATAATACTAATTTTTTCGGCCATATAGTCCATATAGTCACTGTCACCGGCACAACAATTTACAGTGGGTATAACTGCAATGTTAACTTGTAAAACAAAGTACAGAGCCCATGTTTTTGCCTTGGAAATGACGTAAGAATATCGGGAGTCGATCGTTTTGCATTTGTAAACGTCGATCGTTGCAGTCAATGTTCAAGCAAACAGGCTAAGTATGGCACCTACGAAGCTAAAACGAAAAGCCGATTGAAGATTATATATTTCTTCACCTGATGAAAGTACTCAAAGATTTCAAAGTATGCTAAAAGTATACTTACACGTCAAAATATGGCCCTACTTTCATTTTCAAACAACACAATCCGCCATTTTTCCTCCGCAGATACCGGTTCGTCGCTTAACCCTCTGAAGAAACGGGGCTACGTTCACCCCCCTGCATAGGGATTGAAATCTTTGAAATTTTAAAAAATCTAGTCACCAATCATTTTAGTTACCACCGTATTAAAATATAGACCAAATTAATTATCAAGAAAATAACAAGTTTTCTGCAGAAAACGTCTTCAGCTCGTTAAGGTGACTCTACTCATATCATCAATTAAAATATATTAATTTTGTTACTTTTATTACTTGATGCATGACCATTTCATTGGAAATCGAAAAAATGATCAATACGACACATGTTTTGTGGTTTCAACTTCCGATATTTACTAATGACTTTAAGGGAGTTTCTAAATCAGGCTCACATTCGGGTATTGTCTTCTATACTTTTGTCAAAAGACAAGCATATCAACAAAGCAGAAAAAGTTAAGAAACAAAATAACAACAAAAAATAGAGAGAATATTATTCTAGACAAGAGTTAACTGTTCTGTGTATGATATTAATAAGGTACCTTTGACAAACCACAGACCACAGTTTCCGGTGAATTTGTGACATCCCTCGTGTGTAACTTTGAACAGAATCAGACCGGTGTTGGATGTATCAAGTGCCGGATAGACCGGACACTTGAAGACAAAACAATACGAGGAATGAGAAGGTTAGTTGATATCTTTAACATTCGAGCCTATTTGCTGGATAACTTTTTTGTTCTCGTCCTTTTTAATTGATTTTTCTTTTGTTTGCATAGTGTCATATATTATTTGGAAGTATCGCCTGGAGTTAAGATACCATGTTACAACAGTGACGCCATTTTGGAAATCACTAAAAAGATAGTTATTACTTTAGCTCTTGCTTAGAAACATTTTAAACGGGAAAATATTTAAAATGATATGTGTAGAACATATTAGACACATACTAGTTTCCTTTAACGTTATATTACTCTTCAAAGTTATAATCAAACTTTTATTAAATATCACAAATATTTGCCCCATTAAAAGCCCTATTACCAAAGTTAAAATTAAGCTATAGGACTTTGTATAATACACTTGTTCCTATTAAATATAGTATATAATATACTGTGAAATCGTGTTGACAATCCTAGTAAAAGAATTGAAAAAGGTACACTTTTTATTTCATTTCAGCAAGAGTGTAACTTATTTCTTATGTGATTCCAAAGCAGTTCTTTTATCCTTAATAATTTCTTAATATTTAAAAAAAATTTGAAACGGCTATTTTGAACATTTTACGGTAACACCCGAGTTTAACTGGAATTTTGTATTCCAAAGTCTTAAAAAGTTTATATCTTTCTTATTATGTTTAGAAAGTATGCAAACGTAAAAGGGCGTTTCAATATCTCAACGGTTATAGCAAAACAGATATGGTTCGTTGGAACAAAAATTTAAATACAAAATCTTACCTTCTTAATTTTTTGAACAATGCGTACAGTACAGCTTAGAATAACCATCTGTACCCCATTACAATATTTCATTATACTATTCCCAACTTGAGAAAACCGTTTTTCAGACTTTTTGAAAACTTTATTGGTTTCTTTTATTGTTATTTTAAAAACTAATTATAAGAGGGTATAAACTTCTATAACAGAAATTATTAAAGCAAGCAAATAGGTTTGAAGACCAGTATCAAACATCTTCGAGCTCAAATCTACGAATAAAATGCAACAAACAATTTCTGTATAGAGGGTTACCCCTTGCAGAATGCCTCCTTCGAATACTGATGACTGTTACTATACTTCAGTACATCTATTCACCTATGTTTTCATGTATTCATGAGCATTATCTGTTGTGATGTTTTATTTTATTTGTGAGTGAAAACACCCTTCGGAACAGTACAGTATAAAGGTTGACACACTTTCTGAACATAATAAAACATAAATGAGTTTAAAGATGTTGACGAATAAAATTTCAGCTTTTTTTCGGACCCCACCTTAATATGATTTTAAAACTAAATTTGTTATAGGCTTTATGAACTCTTGAACAATTCATGGCAATTCCTCGTCCAGTTTAGGCCCGAATAATTTTGGATGTTTACGTATTACGTGTGCGATGTATATGACTACAACTTTGGCTTCATATCAATTAAAATGGCTCGCGAAAATACGGACAATTGTCAATTTTATGATAACGGTTAAACATTAAACTTTTCATTTCAGTCCTTTGGTAAAAGAAATCAATTCTGTATTTTGTTATAACATTTTTCCGACATTATGAAAAATAACATGAACAACAGATACTTCAAACTTCGAAATAATTATGCGTATACGTTTTCTTGTTATTTTGAGCGAAGTACTGTAACACGTCTAGTTGTTGCGGGCAAAAACATAAATCTTTTATCAAATAGGTGCCAACAGTGCTCCTTGCTACTATGTCATATCTCAAAATACAAAAAATATCATATTTGATTTAACATACATTTTAATATATAGTATTGTGCCAAAGATAAAACAGGACTGAGGATTTTGGACTAACATTTGTTTTTCAAGCGTCTCTTTTCATCTGTATTTTAATGACACGTAGCTGTTGAAAATATGTAGCTATTTTGGATATAAGGAGTTAGAACAAGGAAATTCAGGTGTCGTCACATTTATTAAATGTTTAGTTTTTGCCGCGAGGACGATAGAAAACACATTAAAATGGACATGTAGAGAAAAAATTAAATTACAGTTTATAATTAGTAACACCGTTAGTACTGATTTTACAGCGTAATTTTACGATGAAAAGGTTGCTAAATTTCATACTCAACAAACAATTTACCTTCACAATGTTTTCTGCATCTGTGTACTTATGTACACATGTGCACAGGTCATGTACTAGTACGATATTGAAAGCAGTTCTGTTACACATATGCAACAATGCCAGTAAGATGTAAAGGTTCATATTGCCTAGTTAATGAAAGCTAATATACGTCCTTGCTGGTTTGTCGATCGTGTTTTGAATGTATTTTGAGTTTTGCCTGTTTGTGTATTTGGTTGTATGATTGTGTATGGGAAATAGGCAGTTTTTGAGAACTAATTTTTCTTGGTTTTACTGGTTTTATTAATTAATTTTTGCACCAATAAAAAAACTTTATAGGACAGAAATTTGCTGCCAGGTACAGTTTAGACTTTGTTTGACTTTCCTAAAATTAATTTGTCTTCGATGGTTGCTTGTTACGGGGAGAAATAATGAGTGAGGTGCTAGACCGTCCCTTAGACCAAAATTGGTTACATAATCTGATGTATCACTTATGTAGTCTCTTGTCCACTGTAACCACACTGTTATGTCACCGGTCGTTGTTTCAAATTTGTTAAATAGATCTTCACAATACCCTTTCGAAAACAAAATGCTGTCAAAGTCGTTACTGCAAAGCCCTTACTACAAAAAGTATTATATTAGTAGAAAAATGTTTCGGCGTCGCAGAAAAAGGGACCTTCGGACATATCTTCCTCTTTTCCAATACAACTGATTTACAAAATTATAAAACTATCATTTTCGTCCCCCTTTTTGAATGCAAAATCAATGTAACAAACTGAAAACCACTATTATATATTCATGTATAAAAACATCTGCTTCGTTTTCAAATTTTTACAATACTATTACCATAGCAACAACGATTAGAAAAGAATTTACCAAATCAGCACAACATACAACGAGCGACTTCTGATTTGCAGATAAGTTTTTCAATGCGTAATGTGTAGATGTTGGCCCTATAGTAGTGCCAAATCATCATTTCTGTCTCGATAGATCCAAGCTTATCGGCAAGCTCGTTTGCAGCAATGGACACAAACAGAGCAAACCTGAGATGTAGAAACTTATTACCGCGTTAAAATGTTAATGTAGTTACTACTGAAACAATTAGATAATTATATCAGTTTCTAAATCACTATCCACAAAGGAAGCGGATCAGTGGTATATTGGTTAACGCGCTTGAATGGTTATCTATGGATCGCAGGTTCGATCTCCGCTCCTCTACTAACATAACATAATGGTTTTTCGGATGAGACTTAAAACCTCATGCATTGGCATGTAAAAGAACCAGGGGTGTCCCTCGAACTGGGATCCAATATGTGTCTTGCAATATCCCCCGAGACGTAAAACACTTACGTCTACCTGTTGTTCATATATATTACCCATTACCAACGATGAAACCTTAAAGACGGACAGACGGCTATCCACATTACAACAAGTTGTGTCCAAAAACTATGGCTATGACTTATTTTCAGCATTTAAAAACAATTACACTAAAGTGCACGAGCATTAAACCACATGCTGATGCACTAGATATGCACACAAATGTATGCATAAAAACTTCTTGTATGTGCTGATTATTTTTAAAGTGAGAAACCTTTAGGTGTACAACTATCAAGGAAGCGGTTTTATTAAAGAAAAAAACATAAGATATTAGTGGGTTACCGTTAATTTCTTTATTGAAAAAAGAAAGATATAGCTATTGACGTGACGAATAGGATGATTGAGTGTATTGCAAGAGATACATCTTCTTCGGACTCAGTATGACATACAAACGCTTTGGTTTTAGAACATTAAAATGTACTTTAATTAATGGTTAAATCACATATCTGAAAAAATATATTAACGCAATACTCTTACTAATTTATATTCAAAACATGTTATTGAAACAAGGAATCAGTATCAGAGGGTAGCATCGTTGGTTTTTAGTGCTAGAGTTGGGCATATATGTCACATAGAGTTTGTAGTAGTAGTATTTTAGAGTTTTACTGTTGATACCGGATAATCCATATGACCAACGCCCCGGAATAGTTTAGTTATTTTAGTTTCAGCGGATAGTGCAAGATACAGAACGTGTCCCGTCCCAGAGACATCCCTATTTCTTTGACATGCCCGGTGTACAGTACCGATACATGGGCCCTCGGTGTTTTAGATCACATCCGAAAGACCATTAGTTATATTAATGAAGGAGCGGGGGATCGAACCTGCGATCCCTGGATTACAAGTCCAGCGCGTTACCACTGGACCACTGATGCGCTCCACGTAGAGTGTCCACCGAGGACTGGATAAGTAACAGACGACTCTACTTGATCTGCCTCCCAAGGTCGTCTTCTCTAATCCTTTATCTATGCCATACTCTCTAATAAGCGAGACTGTACACTGCCCTTTCGAAAACAAAATACTGTTAAAGACGCCACTGCAAAAACCATATTACAGAAAGTAGTCTATATTACACCAGCGTCACGGGAAAAGAGGCCCATGCATTTGTATTTGTTTCTGTATGTACTTTGCGCAAGTTTAAAGTACAATAGTATTGTGTATTGTGCATTCTTTAGCACAGGCTGATGTTGATGCTTCGATTGTCAATCGTTATCCACAGCCAGCAGCCGTAAAACTCGTTTTTGCTATTATCTCAAGACATTGAAATATCTCTTTGATCCGGTATGTGATACTTTTTCTGGAAATGTTAAATATACTGTACCATACATGTTCACAGTTAGATCGCAGATCTCTAAATCTCCAATGTAGTGATCCGCCTTATTATCTACATCAGTATCCTCACCATCTCTAACGGATATGCTTATCGCATCTAGTGAAAGGAATTTGGCGTTCTCTAAATCGCTAAATATTCTCTAAATATCCACTGATGTATTTGTTTTATCATTTGTCCATATAACCACAATATGTACAAACCGTTTCTTCCTTTAGTGCGAGTGGTACAAGTAGTTGCCATTCAGTGTTTGGCTCACTTTCAAGGGATCGTTTGACATAACCCAACTAAATAAACGATAATTCTATTGGGACATTTAGTCAGTTTTTGAACATAATGTGACTTCCTTGCCTTCCTCAACTTGTTTTACAATCGACCTAAAATAAATTAGTATAGACTAATGTGACTTGATAGTGCCTACTAGTATTTAATTTTTATGACGAAAAACTATTGTATTTGGAGCTTTCTTGGAGTCTTTATAGTATGTCCAGTAAGTGCAGAGTCACGTGACTTGATATTTCGTTTACTTTATTTTCGTGTATAATCAGAATTGTTGAATTCTACTGAAAAGATTTCTGGCACGGAAAGCTGAGCAGCTGATGTTTTGCTACCGCCGACATTATAATAGGGATATGGTTCTTCACTTCTTTATTTATCAGACTGTTGATATTATATATTTCAGCTTAATTTTGTTTGATTTGCTGATCATTACAGAAGGTCTAGATATGTTTCCGTTTTATATATTTGTATATATTTTTCCAGCACATGTGTCTCTTGCCTACATACGCTGATAAAACCACATTACCACAAAATATTACCTTTACACATTAGCCAAAACTTTAAAAGTAGAAGTTTACCATAGATTATTACCTGTGTTGTAATGGAAGGAATACTGTGTTTTTCGAGACTCCAGAAATATTTTTTAAAATAATTTTAGGATAGAGAAGGTAATATACAAAAACGAAATGTAATTTATTATGTTCCTTTTTGTGTATACGGTTGTAGTCGACTGTATGTATTTGCCTTGTGCCTATAACTGGAGAAGAATTTGTTCTGAAAAAAAAATTGTTTAGAGTGTTGGTAGGCCTGGTGGGTGTACTCATTCTTAAAATAAATCAATTGTTGAGTTCAAGATCGCATGCCTTGCTAGATAATAGTCACAACGATGTTGCTAGAAATTGTTTCTCATTTTTCCGAATTTTACTGGGAAAAATGCTGCACTAAATCTATAACATGCACTTTCAGTTTAAAAATCAACGCCAGAAAAGTATTTTTAACAAGTATCAGTCAAATTCGCTGACAGGACAAATTTCTTATCGAGTGGAATGCATATTTGTACAATCCAAAGAGATCCATAAGCATTATACCTAAATAGTGTTGTAAGAGCCAGGGTTTCCCCTTTTGTAGGTGCTTATAAACAACATGAAAACTTTGATTTTTATGTCGCATTAGTAGTTTAATGGCCAAGTGTCAGTTACTATCGTAGAAAACAAACCATCAGCAGCTTTAAATCAAAGCATGTAAACCTTAACTATATCAATGTACTTGAACAACTAAATGAACGGATGTGTTTAGAAAATGAATATAGAAACGATAATTTGATTCTGTGGAAAGTAATATCACTGCACGTTAAAATACCAAAATAAAGAGGTTTGTCTACAACGAGACAGTAAGGCGACCATTCCTTTCTTATTTCAATACTTGCTTAATTTCTTTCGAAGACGGCTTTCAAATCAAAATTTACATGTTGTTTATGAGCTTTTACAACAGAAAAGATCATTGCACCCACAACAAACCATATAACCAATCAAATGTACTTTACCAGCCTATCACTAGGATTCCTTGAGGGAACTACTTTACGCGACTTTTTAAAGAACTAATTCTTTCAAACAAAACAATATCAAAAGCGGACAATCCTTTCTTTTTAATATCATTGACAACACATACATGATGTAAGCTATTATATCATTGGAAATCTAATATCCTCATTATCGAGGAAAGAATTTGGTTGGCTAATAGTTATTTTTAAAGCTACATTGTGTTTGACTTTTTTATTTATTTAGTAAACATTGCATAATACTAAATAAATGTAACTTCAGATGGTGACTTTAAGGCCTGTAGTTCCATGTTGGTCCAAAATTCCGTACTTGCATTTGATGTGAAATAGACAAGAAAGGGAGACAATTCTTTCATTATTCTATTGCTGAAAACAAAATTTATTATTTGGTATCTTGAAGAGAAATAACCCTTTTTGATAATCACGGCCACAGTTAAAGACTTCTTTTTAACTCATGTCTGCATATAACAGCACAGCTGATCAGATGCGGATCGACATCTCGTGAGATGACTTAGTAAGTCTAATACGATTGCTTTCAAAAGTATGCAGTTATGCACCAACATGGAGCAACAACTGAGGCCAATATCCTAATCTGTTTTAGTTGATTTTTTGCTTATATCTTAAAACATATATTTTTACTCTATATTGTTGTTTTTGTCGTCCGATTATCTCCCTTTCTGTCACCGGAGAAAAAATACGAAAGACCGGTATTTTTTAACGCATTTGGAAATTTGGACCAATTGCTTTGTGCGAAGTGCAGGCCTAGAAGATACCCCAAAAGTGTTTTACAACATTTGTAGATGAAGATAGAGTATGTGGTCTTCTTCCAATTTGGCTGTGCCTTATTTGTTTGCCTTGGAGCTGCTCCAAGTGCAGGGATAGAATCGTACATTCCAACTTTCCGCACATTCCCTCAATCTACTGGTGGCATCACTCAACTGAAAATTCAGAAACCTTATCCATATCCACCGCCGGCTTATCCACCGCCATATCGACCGCCTCCTACGCAGTATGTTCCTATTCCATATCCAATGTACTCCAACCAAGGTGGTGGTAGTCAGGTCCACAGGCGAATCGAGTCCTATCAGACAACGCAAAGTAATCCGGGACTCCGTATGATGGGTTATGGCGGATTTATGCTCTTTGGATTCTTTGCAATGATGTTCATGAGTAAGTACCATTTTTCTTTTTTTCTTTCTAGAAATCATGATTCGTCTATGATAAGATCATCATTAAATGTTCTATGATTATTTTATTAGGAAAGATTAATAAACTCAATATTTGGTTTGCAAGTTTCTTATTACAATGAGTATGTTTTGATAAAGTATGATAGAACATTTTATGAATCGCTCCAAAAAGTTGAGGAAGGCATGGAAATCTTCAGATACATTTGTCATGTAACGTCAGTGTCATAGCATTAAAGAGTAAACGTCTGTGCTATGTCAATATGCTAGGTTCTCTTCATCACAGACAATCTTGATACTGTTTTCCAGTCAGCCTTTTCTGATTGAATACATTCACTGCATTCTCTGTAAATATTGACAGGATTGACGGGCTATGTCTTTACGGGGGGTTCCTTGAAAGTGAGATGAAGCTTGATATGTCCAACATAACTGAAGTATAACATAACATAAAAATAAACAAGTTTAGTTTAAAATAAATGGATCGTCTAAAGGTTAAAAAAGCATTAATTGTAAATACTGAGAAAGCCTTTTTTGTTTTGAACTCCAAGTGGAAAAGAAGTGTCTTCTGTATGTCTAAATACAAATTCGGAGTATACATATAATTTAAAATACATAATAAGAAATATCGTACGTATAAGAAAGTAATTGATACACAATAGTATGTGAAATTTTTGGTTCAGTATATACTTATTAGGACTGAAATAAACACTAAAAGATAAGGTGATGCTTAAATTTAAAACAAAAAAGTTCGAAAAATCATTTATCTAAAGGTGTTTTTAAGTTATATGTTTTAGGTTTGAATGTGATAATTTTTGTCAGTTTATTTTACAAGCAATCGATCATTTACGATATCATATTCAGTACAAAAAGCGACGTGTCGTAAATCCATGGCACCCACTTCTCTCCACAGCAAAATACTCTATAAAAATCAAATATTCAGAAAATTGTAAACAAATCTATAAATGATATGAATGTCAAAAACTTGGCATGAAGGATACAATGTTATTGACACTTTGTTTACATGTCGAGGACAGATATAGGTGCATATACCTACAGATTGGAGCCTGTTGACCATCCGTTGCTAATTTGTAAACTCATGGTGCATACTTCATATTCATAAACTCAGGCCACCTTATGATGTCTAAGTTGTACATATACCCTATCCGGTGGTTCTATCATTATCCAGTCAGTAAATTTATTTTCTGCATCAGTACATTCAAAGTGAGGATATGTTCAGACAGAAAACAAAAACGATCCTTAAGTGTCACACTACGTATTTGCAGACAGCTGGCACATACAGTTCTACAATAGAATAACATCACTAACATAAATACTGGCTTCAGTCTGAAATAACATTGTACCCTTGCCAGTGCTATTAAAGGGACATACCCTATAACTGATGTCAAACATATATAACCTCCAAAACATAAATAATAGAATATTCGGAAGTATTATAACTTAACCTAAAAGATTCAGCTATATATTCCAGTCGTTATCGGTAAAATCAGCGTTTTGAAAAATGATGCAGTACCGTAAACCATTCAATAGTCTATGTAGAGTTGTTGTTGTACAATTAATGGGCGGATAACGCTTTATTACCAAAGCCTCTATACAGTATTGATTAATTGTGGTGAAATGAGGCATTTTTCGCCATATGTTGTTCTTTAAAAGTGTATTTATTTATCATTTACGTTTCTACGTTTCGAGAATACAATCGGTTGGATGTAGGGTATGTTCCTTTTCAGCAAAGAGTGTATGTGGCTTTCAGATGCTTAGTTCTCTAAATGGAAACATAATTAAACGAATATCGCTTACATTCACTTGTTTTTGTTGTTTTTATATAAAAAAATAGTGGTTTCCTGATATATTTGCAATGTTTTCATTATAAAAAGTCATAAGGTGAATAACCGTTGGTCTCCCTGAGGCACATTGATTAAATAGGATAAATGTTTAGTAATTCAACACCTTCTGGTACAAACACAAGGAAATGTAACAAAAGCAAGAAATAAACCAAAACAAATTATTAATTAAGGATAGTTTTGCTTAAGGCTTGAAACGTACTCTTGAATTTGTTTCAAATATTTACACATCAATTACTGTAGTACTGTCGGGAAAAACAAACTTCAAATACTTCGAATCGGTTATTTTATCAGGAAGTGTGACCCGAAGAGGTTCTGCTTAAGAGAAAAATAACTTGAAGTATTTACCACATTTATCACTTCAGGGAAAGGTTGAAACATCAATCAATTTGAACTAGGTATATGAAATATATGTAACATATATCTAAGCCGACGCATAAAACTATATAAGTGTTACTGATCTTAGTATTTTTTATACTTTTTACTACTACTATTATTGAAGATTGCTATTCAGACACCTATGTAGTTTAAATTCTTAGTGTGATATCTAGACAATAAAAAGGGCACGATGCCCTCAAAAAGAGGCACGAAGCATTACGTTTGGACCCGGAACACTTTTTGCGTGTTTGAGGACTTCAACAGTTCAAAATCAGAAATTCTCATACAGAATTGAAATATTTTTATCAATAAATGTATAAAATTTATTTTTGAAATGCTTAAAAATGAGTCCTCAATTGTTTGAAAAGATTTTCTCTATCTTCTGTTCTATGTGGTACAACATGAGGATAGCATGGAGGGCCTAAAGGGCAAAAGGGGGAAGAAGTGCAACATCCAGCTAAAACACTCAAGACATAACACTTTATAGTTTTAATACAATATGTATCTAAGTCTTTCAGTCATCTGCTTTAAAAATAAACAACTTTTAAATACAAATGTCATTGTCATTTTGTCTTGGGGAATATTGCTAACGAAAACAAACTAAGTATCCTCGCCATTTCTATCTTTAATACATATATGTTTAGAGTGATGCTACATTCGGCTGTGACAATAGTTTTACTAATTGTTTTATATCATTAGGCATTTGATTTTTAAAAAAGTATGAAACTGGTATGCAGTAGTTAAAGGTTTCAAACTTTTCAATGCACATTAATGATAAACATAGTTCGCCGTTTTGATTGCTCTCTAACACACAGGCGCTTGAATTGACAGTACCCTTTCGATACAAATCTAATGAATGTTACAAAACCCTTTTTTCAAGCGATATTACCGCTAATTACAAGAAAGAAATTATTCACTGATATGTATTTCCAGAAAAATGAATATTATAAACGTGATAATAGGTAAAAGGTTTTATCCCATTGAATAAAATTAGAATATGTAAACTTCTATAATTATAATTATATAATTCTTGTTTTCTGGGGCAATTTGTCAGAATTTATTCTATTTGGCACAAATAAAGTCTTATGGATTTTTATCTCCCCGCCTTGGCGGAGGGGATATATTAACGGGCTCCGTGCGTCCGTCACACTTTTGTCCGGAGCATAACTCCAAAAGTACTGAAGGGAATTATTTGAAACTTTACACACAGGCAGAAGACATTGAGAGGTAGTGCAATGCTCTAGAAACATAACTCTACCTTGCCTAATTTTTGAATTATTCCCTTTTGTTACATTTTCTTGATTTTTCTTGTCCGGTGCATAACTCCAAAAGTACTGAAGGGAATAACTTGAAACTTAATACAGTGATGGAGTACAATTAAAGGTCCACTACTAAGCGAAAATCAAGTGACAGTTATTTCATGGCAAGACATTACCTAGCAAGACACAAAAAATGAAGATTGTCAGGTACCATTTACAGAAAGTGTTTGGAACACAAAGAAAAGATATGTTGTTGAAACTCAGGATTTGACAAAATGACCACCCAGGTCTTTTTACTTTCTTCATAAGCATAGAAAATAATGCACATGACGGGTTTTTTAGAATTCTACATACCAACTTTCATTTTTATAAAAATAACTTATTCCTGTGGTTTTTTAATATATTTGAATTTTCACTTTCCTTAGTATTGGACCTTTAAGGAAAAGTGCAGTGCTTAAAACTATAACTCTATCTTGCCTATTTTTTTGAATTTCTCCCCTTTGTTACATTTTCTTGATTTTTCTTGTCCGGTGCATACCTCCAAAAGTACTGAAGGGAATAACTTGAAACTTAATACAGTGATGGAGTACAATTAAGGAAAAGTGCAGTGCTTAAAACTATAACTCTATCTTGCCTAATTTTTTTAATTACTTCCCTTTGTTACATTTTCTTGATTTTTCTTGTACGGTGCATTACTCCAAAAGAACTGAAAGGAATTACTTGAAACTTAATACAGTGATAGAGTACAATGAGGAAAAGTGCAGTGCTTAAGAATCATAACTCTATCTTGCCTATTTTTTTAATTACTCCCCTTTGTTACATTCCCTTGATTTTTCTTGTCCGGTGCATTATTCCAAAAGTACTGAAGGGAGTTACTTGAAACTTAATACATAGAAAGAGCACAATGATGGGAAGTACATGTCCAAGAACCATAACTCCACCTTGTCTTATTATACCCCGCCAATCACTAATATTTTATTAAATTAGAAACTAGGCCATTTCCATTCCTCTCACTTCAAACTTTCAATTTGGTCATAGAAAGAGCACTTGGCGGGGGGATGGCCATGTCTAACATGGCTCTTGTTTGGTATTAAATTTATCTTTTTAGACATAAGTCCGGGTGAGGGTTTCTCATTCATGTATTTATATTTCTAAATTGGTTTCGATGTATTATGGAATAGAAGTAAACATTCTTTAGTATGTTACAGCTTGTTCAGGGGGATTCGATAGCACTTTTCATTGTGATTAGACACTGTGTCACACATAAGCACCGAACCTAAATGCCTAGTTCACCCTGCAGGGTCAAACACATTACATAAGATTGAATGGATGTACTTTGTGTTCGGTCAGTAGCAGGTTCATGTAAGAAGCGATGTCAAAAATAATACACACATGGATACTCTGTAAACAGACAATTTTCCTTGATAATTAATCAAGGCATATTGGCGGTAAGACATGTTGCTGATTTACAACAATCGTCCGGATACATAAAATATTTGTTGAATGCAAGATTGAAAGGGTAGACGATTTGCAAATGTACGATAATTGACTTTGCAAAACTGAGAATAAAGAACTTTACGTCAGGGTTCTGAGCCCTCCATTTTTTAGGAGAAATGCTTAATATAAAGGTTGAAAACTAATCCTTTGTCTTTAAAATGTATGTTTTTTTTTGTAATATATAAATAGGAACATTCAAAATATTTAACAACTATGCAAAATCAATTAAGCACATGCACAGAGTGGTAACTGTTTGTTCACAATTTTCGTCAATCTACATCTTCTATGAGCAACTCAGTGGACGTTGATGAAAGATGCCATTGATTGTCGTTTGATCGTCCCCTTTCAAAGTTATTAAAAGACTTTCAGTCAGTAAAGAGGTCTGCAAACCATGCGAGAGAAAAAAATGTTCATATCGTTGAAAACTCTTTACAGAAATCTTTCCTAAATGACCTTCTATTCGTATTAAGATTAATCAAAGTTTCCTGAAATATATATATTTTGAAATCTTAAATATATATATTAACAAAAACTATCTTTAAAATAGATGGTCAGCGCAATTTTTTTAAGTATATGAAAGCGACCGGTAGCTAGTAAAGTAAAATATCTTGACAAATTTTACTTTTATGCAGTCAGAAGGCGCAAAAATGTCACAGGGTGAGAAAAAAAGTGCGCCCTGACCGGCATGCGAAAATATGGCCCTTTGCTAACAGAATTGTAAGTGTGAATGTTCTCCCGACTGAGCTAAACGGATGCTTACATGCTTTGTCCAAAATTGTGATTAAGTCCGTACCATGACATGTGCATCAGGAAAACAAACCTAATCCTTGTTTTTCTTATCAAATATTTTACTCGAAATAGTGACCTCTATTCACTGGTCGAGAAAGTACAATTACTCTACTTTTAAAATTAACATTAGTTTAGCTGTCACAACGTATTATATTGATAGATATGAACTATCAACGTACTAAAATTATAAAACAATTCAAGAAAAACTGAAAACGCAAGAGTATTTTGTTGACCTTTTTCATTCGATACTATCCAATTAAAACGTACCTTCCAGAGTAAATTTCTTAATTAAAAAATGTTATACATTCTACTTGTCATTTCTTTGGTGGTTGAAAAGATACCAATTTCCGGTCCAAATCGAGCTTAATACAGCTGCGCGGAAAAAAAACATTGGTCAGATTTTGATTCATATAACGAGGGAACACGCTATCAAGATTTTCAAAACAGTTTAATTCATGTTAAACACTTACACTAGGGAGCGTAATTTGTTTTCACTTGATGGTTGTATGGTAAGCGTGCATAATTTTCTATTCAGAAAGAATAGATCAAGTTTAAAATAATTCCACAGTAATAATTCACGTTTGACCATCTATAAAACGGAAAAAGAGACTTAATACATGAAAATTATGACGCCTTATTTCCTCGTTTGTCTATAAAGTAACTCAAGGAATATTTCTTCGCAGAATCCCGTTAATTTATTTTATGTATAGTTGATATTGGAACCTCCACCAAGAGTGTTGAAAATATGTAATCTCTTTATACAAAGAGTGTTGAAAATATATTATCGTTTTATCAAAAAATTGAATGGCGTGACTGAGTCTCAAAAGTCACATCACATGGTTTAAGGGAGCTCTAGTGAACCCAGAGGAGCAGCGTAAGGCAGTCATGTCCCTGTTATTAAAAACAAAACTGAAAGTAAATAAAACACTTGAACAGTGATACTTTTTCTCAATTTTACCGTATTAGGAGGCGATAAGATTTTTGCATAGCTGGAACGGACACAAGTAACGTATTATGTGAAACAGAAAAACAGAAAAGTAACGGCCATCGAAGAATAACATAAAACTAGTACAAAAGTTTATCATAATGTAAAGGTCCAGAAATGCTGTGGAGATATAAAAGTAAGCGGTTTTCGTGTACAAATGTAATATTGCTAGACATATCAAAAAGGGAATAGCTCACACAATTCTGTTAATCAAATCTTTATAACTTGAATTTAAATTTAAATAAAATAACTAAAACGTCTTATATATGAGATGAAGTAGATAAACAGTTAGAAAAGCACAGTTTAAGTGTATGTATAAGTCTTCATATATGTAATGAGATCAGGATACAGGTTGATGGGAAGTGGAAGAATGATAGGAGGAAATTGATGGAAAGCAATTTGGCACGGATGTCCACGTCTCTGACTTGATCGGCAAACATCACTTTCCTGCCTTGTTAATAATGTCAAGTTATACAAGAAAAGACAACACAAAATTTGGATTATTTTTTTTTACCAAGATGAACTCGTTATTAATGCGACTATAACAACAAATATTGATATTGAAGTCACTTTATGTTTTTTTTAGTGTTCTTCTTCATCTTAATGTTTGGAATGATTTCTGGCGGAGGCAATTCTGTATCAAGTAATGACTTACTCCTTGCGTAAGTATTACAGAAATAAGAATCGAATTATTGGACACGAATCTCTTTTTCACCTCGTAAATAACTGAAACGATTTCAATTGTCACCACAATTTGTAGTGTGTATCATCTCGTGAAGAGATGTTGGACTGTGTTTCCCGTTCAATGGCATTGCCCCTAAACCCATTCCCCCTTGAAAATAATAACTCACATACGATAAAATTGCTCAAACGTTCAAGGTCATGACCATTTCGGATTAATATTATACTAGAAAAATTGTCTGAACGGCGAAATTGACATTTATTTAAGAGTTTTCTAACGTTGCAATAACAGTATTATTATAATGATATTGCAAAAATATATACTTTCTGGTAACACTTTTATGCGTAAGAAAGGCAAACGTCATCATTGTTTTACAGAAGATAGAGCATAGTTCTCTCCTTATTCTATAAAAAGCTCGCACAAATTGATAGTGAGCATGGGGCATTAATTGTTTGATTTTCGTCATGCATAACTGCAGAAGCAGTTTCTTTCTATTGTAAAAAAATGATTTTCAAAAATCAAAAGTAAATATCTTATTATATTCTCAAGAAAGATTCTCTGAACGAATTTTTCACGGTTGTTTATTGTAGAAAAAAACAAGTTGTATGAATGAAGATTAAAAAGTAATTAATTACAGAATTTCTAGCTGCTAGATCCGCCTGTGCACTTCTTCATATCATGTAGCTGACAGAATCCCCGTATGTTGATTAAATATAATAAATATTCTTTTGCTTGTCACGATGTGCTTATCGGTCGTTGAAATAAAACTTTATTCAACCGATTACTCTAAACTATATGAAATGTTGTGTTTGTTTTTAATTTCAGGAGTGCCCTTGGGGGAGATTAGATGCAGTCTAGTCAAGCCAATATGGATTAATCATAGATAGCTACAATTTTTTGTTCAGTTGAAATTCTTGAAAATAAAACAACATCATTAAATAAGTTCAAGTCGAAAAAAGCTTTTCATTACATTTCTTTATATGACATAATGTTCTGTCAAATATGTTTTTCATTCACCTTACTATATGACCTTGGTAAATTCATTTTTCCCTAGTTTAAATGTGTATGGTATAGTCTTCTCTATAACCAAAAAAGGATGATGCTCATTACTACAAAAAGAAATAGGTCCCTTAGGGTGAGCATTTCTTATCCCTCTTCAATTCGTTTAACATGGCTTTATCAATGCCTCCATTAAAAAGGGAATCCTTAAACTTTTGTTCCATAACTTTCGACAGGCATGAAATAAAGTTGTGAAACTTTAATTCTATTTTCACTATGCTCTACGTCTTTCTTGAACGAGTCATTTTTTTTAATTTAAGCTATACTTTGAAGCATTTTACACAAAAAGATTAATACTTAATCTGTAATTCATGGTTCAAATTTGGTTGTTTTGTGTGTCATCGATCGAAATTTGTTTCTATTTTGCTATTGTACAAGAATATCCATAGTCTTATTTTGAAAACTGCATGTGTAAGTTATATGTGTCATCGGGAATAAATGTTGACGTTTCGGACAGGAATTATACAACAACGTGTACTTATCGCTGGACACTTACTCCAAAACAGAAAAATACCTACTCAACGCTTGCATAATGCTTTAACATCATAAACATGTTAGCGCCTGAACTAAAAAGATACTTAGTTCGCCAAACCCCACAAACGTTTCTATCATTTTTAACATATGCCTAGGAATGATCATTCTCTGTATATATTAGATAAAAGAACTACAGGTGTCCCTGATTACAAATGTCTTACCTGCCTATATTCAATTTCAGCTGAAGGCAATACTTTTCATCAAAATGTTTTGTTGTATTCAATCTATTATTCCATTCTGGAGGGAAACATGTCACATGCTTCGAAGTAGTAATTGAAAGTTATACCCCTTTTTCATAAACACTTTGCCAGAAGATAACATCAAAGGAGTCAAAATCGAACTCTATGTCACGGTTCCTCAAAGTCTAAAGAATTCAACTTGCTTGATTTTTTATCTTAAAGTACACGTTGGAAAAAAATACTGGTTGGAATATGTTTGCTTACAATGTTTATGTATAGTCCACCATTCCTGTGTTTTTCTGTAAACCGTGATCACTCAGAAGAGCAAAACCAAGTCGTGTTGTATCCTTGATATATCACGAATCGAATGACATACAATCAAAGGTGGACTGATTGTATTAATCCACTTGCAGAGACATTACTTCTTGTTAATTGCCTATGTAACCTGGCCTTGGCTGGACTGTCAAGCAATAAATACCTATTATAAGTTAGGTGTAACAAAGTGGAACATAAGGATTACCTCCAAAAAAGAATATAGTAAACTTGCATATACATGTAATATCTATGATATATGACACTTATTTCCTTTTAATATCTCAACATGGCACACGACGGGTCGAAATGGTACTTTTCCTCTACTTACAAAAGTTCTAATATAATATTTAGGGATTTTGTATGGAAAAGTCAAACTGTCTAGCGAGCGTCACGATCAAACCGCACTCGGAAGAAAAAGTTGTCTTTAACGAGGCGGTGATGTTCAATGTCATAAATCTGAAATGCGTGATTCTCAGAATTATCTTTGTCGGATTATTTTTCTGAATCAAGTATTTTATTGTTGGACGCATAGGACAAGAAAATACCTGTGTTTCAGGCTAAGCAATTACAAATATCATAGGTAGGTCATTTTATCCTTTCTTACTTTCAAACAAAGGTATGGGATGAATCCATTTGAAAAAAATTAATATCTTTATGGCCTTTGTATGCTGAAATATATGGTTGCAGTTTTTGAGGTCATGAAACACAGATATTTTTGTTTAACGCTTTGTTCTTTTGGTACATTTTGCTTTTTGTTTACGTTTGCATCGCCATTCATACTGTTAAATAGAATTTACATTTTGTACAATTAACTTGCATTGCAGTGACATCAGATAAAACGACATATCTATTAAAATGCGGAATATTTCTAAGCAGGTATCGAAAAAACTTTTTGTTTAATAAAATACAGTCATTCAAGAATTATTATGGCAAAGGAATAACTTACACCCATGTAGTTCTCTTGTTAGCCAATGAGAATGACAGAAAACCTTACAAAGCCGATGGACTAACACTTTTGATAAGGATAGTAAAGTTTCAATATACACAGGAGAAATGAACTGTTATACGAATTCATTTATTTTTGTGTTTTGATAAAACATTTGTAATATTCCTTTTTCCGAGAGTATACATCAGGGCTTAATAAATCTTTTTCTTATAATTAGTTTGGTCACTTTGAGAGTACTATTATCAGTTTATTACAAAACATTCTTAAACACTGTGTTAAATCACGTCTAACATATCTTCAAATAAAACATTGTTTGGTGAAACGATACTTTAAATTATTTTTGCAGAAACATATGTGTGAAAAATGATATATCAATGGTGGAAATGTACAGTGGAATTTTGTAAATTTATCAAATTTTCGTGAACTAAAACTTTCGGTGTTTGTGTGTTTAGGAGTTGTGGGCGTGACCTCGTTAGCTTTTAAAGAACTTTGTGAATGAATTCTTTGAGTCAGTTATGTTGCAAACCCGAAATGAGCACGTCGGTCATATGCCACATACAATATAGGCAATCTATTTGATGTATAACCCATTTTCAATATTTCACTGAAAACGCTGAAATTAAGATGAAAACACTTACTCCAAAACCTTACTGCAGTGCTATTATAACTAAACAAGTAGAATTGACGGTCGTACTAATGACGTACTGTGAAGTAAGTCCAACAATCAGCAATTATCATACATCTGTCACTTTATTCAGAGTTGCATGCGGTCTTAACATCGATATTACAAGCAGCTTATAATTACTTGAATAATGTCATTGGTGCATTGTCTTTACGTGGTCTTGCATGTAGATAGAGCTTATAATGTATTTGGTGTGGTTTGCTATTGTTTTATACATTGAAGAATTGTTACACCTCGGAAAATAGTGTTCTTTATAAGCACTGTATCCGGGATAGTGCACATCTGCTTCAGAATATTGCGTTGGTATGCTAATTAGTTCAAAATTATTCATAATCATTATTCTAACATGACCTTTGATTGTATGTACAAAGAGTAGAAAAAATAGGTTTTAAAAATGACGTCATATTGTGCCGCATGACGTTAAATAAATATTCGCATAGAAAATAACGCTTTGTATTTATACACATTTTGTATGGTATACCTGGTCATGTTAGAATCAAAATAACATCTTTTTTTCGTTGTTATTACCTTATAACAACTATGTCGTTTCGGTGCCTAGAAATAAACCACTTAGTCTTAATGGTAAATTACTGCACAACAGAACTCCAAATCACTATTTATTTTATGCTGAACATCGCTGGATTGGATATTGTTTCATAAGTAAATATGCCAAAGTAGGCATAAATTCATATACAGAAAAACTCATTAGATTCAAAATAGTGACTGAGATCTGTTCTTTGCCCAAGTCCGCCAACAGGTTTCTTTGAATTTATTTGATTATACACTGGTCTGTTTTGATTTCTAATGACAGCAATTTCTTCATAGGTAATCATTAGGCTTTACGGCGGCAACTTTTTCTCCGACAATCACTAAATACATGTATCGTGAAACAAATCTCAGTACACTACCTCCAAATTTCTGTCGGGCCTTAGAATGTTTAGCCTCAATCATATATTATTTATAATTTACAACATGTTTTCCAGATGCAAGTGTTTGAAGATCACTATATTATCATTTCAGATGAATATAGTTCGTCTTTTCCTCTTCTCGATTTTTGTCGTTTGTGTTGTACTGGGATATCCCGACTACTATTCAGACCAAGGGACAAGGGTTTATGCAAACTACTATCAAAACCCGCGAAACCTTTATGAGTTTAATCAAGGTGTCGGTCATGGTCGTTTCCACTCTACCAACTTCCAGTTAGGACAAGGTGGCCTTAAGCATCATGTTATTCCTGCCTACCCAGCAAACCAGTATCAACATAAACAAAGTGGCGAGCATGTTGTTCTTCCAGCCTATCCGCAAGATCAGCATAAACATAAACACGTTATCGAACATGAGTACTACCCTGCCCATCAGCGAGAACCGTATCAACACAAGCACGGTGTAGAACAGGTTCCGTTTCCTTCTTACAAGAAGCCGTTATATGGTCCACCTGCTCCATATGGTGCATATGGGGGAATGCAGTATGGGTATGGGTATGGCTACGGACTACCAGCGAGATCTGGTGGAATTTTAGGGACTATGGTGACAATTTTCGGATGGATCTTTTTACGTAAATATTTACTTTTGTTATATTTAAACTGTTTTGGCGAATGATTTATAAGAAGTGCTCACTTTGAAAACTAAGAATATAACGTTTGGCTGTATATGGATAGCCTGTAGGTCGTTCTAACATAATGAAATGATAAGTAATGTTGTCTTTTTATTATCTAGTTCCGAAAACCTTTGTTTTGTTTTACAGATTTAGGTGGTCATAAAGGATACTGAAATCAATTTTACATTAAGTTTGTGGAGTGAATGATTTAAAATTCGTAAAAACAAAATTTCCTGAAAAATGTTAGGAACTTCAAAGTTCTAACACAATACATATTTATTTTGTATAAATAAAGAGGAAACGAAGAAAAGGTAAAGTAAGCTGTTTGTACGTGTGTTTTAACATTTTCGTGAAGATTCGTCAGCCAAAATTTTTATCAGCTTTGCAGGGCAATTAGAATATTTAAAGATCGTGAAAACGTGACGTAATTTCATGACAAAAATGTCTGCTATTGGCATATCTTTGGATGTTATACTCAAATAGAACAACAGCTCGTAAGCATAATAATAAGTCATTACTGTACAAATTGGAACACAGCTGATCACTAGAGGAGCAACTCCTGTAAGATTAGGATCCCATTTCAGTACGTTGCCGAATACTTTTATTTAACGGCTATATACTTTTTAAGTTAACAGAGTTGAACCAGTAAACATAATGACGCGTGGAAGCACATACTTAGTTTCCCATAATATTAAATGATTGAGCATATACATCAGGAGGATATACCTCCCCTGGGCTACGTGTCACGTGACGTATTCTTGCGCCCTGCTGACCCCCTGAGTTATTCTACAAAATACCATGATCAGATATTATTGTTTTAATAACAATTTTTCAGTGTTTATTGTGATTATGACGTTTGGATATTTCACGCAGAGAGGTGGTTACCAGTCAAAAGTTATCTATAAACATGGTGCACACACATATAGGAAACCTGTTACTCTTCCGAGCCCAACTGTACCATCTCGGTTACCTATAATAATCATGTAAGTATAGCAGTTTCAGAAGACATCAATGACGGCACAAAGCGAGCACCAAGCATTTAAATGACTCTGCAGTTTCTAAATTTTTCGTTAGCAAAGCTGTGGGCAACGTTTGTTGTTTTGCGATTCTCTTTATTGTATGTTAATAGCATTTTCACTTCAATGTTTCTATGTCCATAAGGAAGTTGAATTTCGTAACATCTGACCAAAGCTGTAATTTTATTTGCCAAAATATTCAAACTTATTGATCTTTATCATTTTTTGAAGGTAATATGTAAATCTATACATAATTGGACAGGTATTTTCAATCTCTAAATAAAAAAAGATTTAAGTGATGATGCTCTAGATTACAAAAAGAAATACCCCAATAAATGTTACCTAACCCGTCATCAATGTTTAAAACAGGATATACAACAAAGGATTGCCTCTTTTCCGAAAAGTTTTATTGTTTTTATATGCTATTTAGAATTTTTTATTGATGGCCAATTCCATTCAGGTAAGCGATATAGGTTCATCATGGCCCTCTTGTTAGTATATCTTGTACATGTATATTCTAAATAACACAATTTATTCGAACGAGTTTTAATTCGAAAGAATATATATTAGATATATTTTCTAGCATAATCATAATATTCCAAATCAAAGAAACAATATCATTATGTTCTATTTATTCCCCTAAATAAAAGAGTAGTCAATACGAGGGTGTTCAAAATGCATTCTGTATTGCGCTTTGTAATCGTTAAATCTGATCGAAACGTGCATTTCGTCATTCTATGCCCTGAAAGTACGCCAATTGGCTTAAAATGCCCACTTTTAGACTGTGGAGCGACATGATAGGCTGATTTAGCTATACTACAAAGGTACTGGGGAACGACAGGACCAAAAACCTGCAGCAACCGATATCTAGGACCAGACAGGAAGCTTTTCAATTTGATAGAAGTCGCATGGTGCCAGGTCTGGGAAATAAGGAGGATGTGGAACAAAGTTAAATTCTTCGATTTCAAAACTGTTGTAACTATATCAGAGGTGTGCGCTAGAGGAATGTCATGCACCATTCGAACATGTTTGAAGTGTGACTGGGGAACGTTTTTCATAATACCTTTCCTTTATTTTCAATACCACGTCACGGTTATACCTGCCAGTCTCAGTTTTGCCTTATTTTACTGGTACCTGTATTGCTATACCTTCAGAGAAGAATATTGAATACAAAACCTTCTTTGCACTTCAAGTGCGTTGGAAATGATTGGCCTTTTATCATGTTTGTTGGGCTTGTATTTTGTTCCCAGCCTTTCGCACGGACTCAAAATTGTGTACTAAGGTTTCATCACCAGTGACAACATATGAAAATTCCTTTCCGTCGACAGGTGGGGCACCCACTTAGCAGAAATCTGCATAACTTTCAAGATTTTCTTTAGAGTGAAATGAACTCCTGATAGTGAAACACAAACAATGCAAGCCATATCACGCAACTATATGTATCGTCATTTTGAAGACTCTCTCTTATTTTTGACACGATTGTTTCTACCGTTGCTGTCTTCTGCTGACCTGATTTTGCTGTATTTTCAACAGACTCTACCCGAGAATCAACTTTCCTTTTCTATCTACGAACCGTCTCATAAGACATCTTAGCTGACCCATTTACACGAGTAATTTCGGCAAAACTTTTTCAGAGAACAACCGAGCTTACTGCAAACTTTTATGTAAGCCCGAATTTCTTCATTATTTGCCAATCGTTTTCCAACCAATATTTAAACAGTGGTCACAAACATGTCAAAATTCTACAAACCGGACGTTCAGTCGATACATGGCTGTAAAAACCACTGTGTAGAGATATTTGATAGAGGAATTCAGATGCATATATATCAATGTGAAATTCCTCGTGGATCTTGTGTACCGCACAATAGACAATACATTTCGAACACCCCTCGTAACTGCATAACTATATAAACAAACTCATATATCAACAAGTTCATGATCGTTTTCGAATAAATCATGTATCAACAAGTTTATGGCTTAAAAAGGCATCCAATGGGTTATACCGAATAGGTATTAGTGTGCTTAAGTAAACATATAATAAACTTAACGAGATAGCCATGATAACCCTATAAGCTCACATGAGAACCATTGCTCTAACAGAAATGAAAGTATGTCAAAGGGTAATAATAAACGCCAAACGAGATCAATTATGAGCAAATTCATTACTTACTTTAGCTTCAAAATCAAGACAGTAGGTCAAAATGTGAAGATGAACGTATCTTGTGAGTTTTTACGTATTAAAGTTTTTAATTTGCCCTCAGGTATTTCAGTTTATGAATAAATAAACATTACGTGCGAGGCAGTTATATTGACCCATAACTATTCGTTTTTTTACATTTTCTCTTTTCAATGAAGTTTACATTATAAACTGTAAATGTTAAATAAAAATCGAAGAATACAAAATCGTCTGTATTTGTTATATGTTAATGTGAATTTAAAACTTATATGATATGACAGGAACCATTACTTTTAGAGTTAATTGTATAAATATTCTTTGTTCCTAAATCGACTTCAACTTTTGTTGTGTATTGTACTGAGCCACTACATCTTTACCCATACCCTATAACATTTTTTCAATATTTGCATAAAATTATCTTCTCACTTTTCGTTATAACTATATTGAGCAAATATTAAACAGCATTTTGTACTATTTTTAAATACCTTTTCTTTTGTTAAATTTCCACTTGTTATTTTGTAGAACTGGAACTGGTACTGTCGTAAATGGTACTACGGGAACTAGTACTACGGGAACTGGCACTACGGGAACAACTAGTGACGATAGTGGTGACGAAAGCGATGATAATTGATTATTTAAACTTCATAATAATTACTCATTACTGATCAACACTGTGAAGCTTGGTGTTGGTCAAAGATGTAATGCGTATTGACTATATCTCCAAATTATTATTTTGACATTAAAATTACGGCGGTTTTGGTTATTCACATGGATGAAAAGGGAATAAATAGATACCATGTACTAGTTTTTGACCGTTTTTTGTTTGATTTAAACATTTTACAAGGAACGTAATATTGTTGATGAGGTAGTTGTTGACTTTAGCAAAACATGAAAAATTTTAGAATACAGCATTTCTTTTTTATTTTTTTTGGGGGGGAGGGGGAGGGGAAACCGGCGTTGCCCCGAGCAACCAAGAAGGGTTCAGTAATTATAATAATTATTTTTTCATCGTGTTATTGCTGTACGTTGACTTAGCTCAAAAGGCTACTGATTATTATGTATATATAATCGATATAATTAGAATTGTATTTTTCACGATACATAAGCAGATTATTATGTAAGAAAACTCCGTAATGTTACTCTGTCGCCCTTGCACTGCAGAGGAGAGGAAAGATCACTAGAACGTCAAAACAATATTATACAATTTGTTTGTTCTGTCGCCCTTTCATTGCAGAGGAGAGGAAAGATCACTAGAACGTCAAAACAATATTATACAATTTGTTTGTTCTGTCGCCCTTTCGTTGTAGAGGAGGGGAAAGATCACTAGAACTTTAAAGCAGTATTATATAATTTGTTGTTCTGTCGCCCTTTCGTTGTAGAGGAGGCGAAAGATCACTAGAACGTCAAAGCAGTATTATATCATTTGTTGTTCTGCCACCCTTTTGTTGTTGCGGAGACGAAAAGACATTAGAACTTCAAAGCAGTATTATATAATTTGTTATTCTATCACCCTTTCGTTGTTGCGGAGGCGAAAAATCACTAGAACGTCATAAAATATTATACAATTGTTTGTTCTGTCGCCCTTTCGCTGTAGAGGAGAGGAAAGGATACTAGAACGTCAAAGCAGTATTATATAATTTGTTGTTCTGTCGCCCTTTCGTTGTAGAGGAGGCGAAAGATCACTAGAACGTCAAAACAATATTGTACAATTTGTTTGTTCTGTCGCCCTTTCGTTGTTGGGAGGGGAAAGATCACTAGAACTTCAAAGCAGTATTATATATTTTGTTGTTCTGTCGCCCTTTCGTTGTAGAGGAGGCGAAAGGTCAGTAGAACGCCAAAGCAGTATTATATAATTTGTTATTGTGTCACCCTTTCGTTGTTGCGGAGACGAAAAGACATTAGAACTTCAAAGCAGTATTATATAATTTGTTGTTCTGTCGCCCTTTCGTTGTTGCGGAGGCGAAAGATCACTAGAACGTCAAAGTAATGTTGTATAATTTTTTGTTCTGCCACCCTTTCGTTGTAGAGGAGGCGAAAGATCACTAGAACGTCAAAGTAGTGTTGTATAATTTTTTGTTCTGCCACCCTTTTGTTGTTGTGGAGGCGAAAGATCATTAGAACGTCAAAGCAGTATTATATAATTTGTTGTTCTGTCGCCCTTTCGTTGTAGAGGAGGCGAAAGATCACTAGAACGTCAAAGCAGTATTATATAATTTGTTGTTCTGCCACCCTTTCGTTGTGGCGGAGGCGAAAGGACACTAGAACGTCAAAACAGTATTATATAATTTGTTGTTCTGTCGCCCTTTTGTTGTGGCTGAGGGTAAAGGACACTAGAGCACCATCGTTCTGATGGAGACGAAAGTACGCTTGATTGTGTAATTTATCGCTCTGTCGCACCTTCTTTGTGACGGAGACGACAGAAAGACAATTACAAGTTACGAACTGTCTTTTTGTCGTCAGGTCGCCCCAGATCCAAAGATAGAACGACACAGCTACAAATAAAGATTTTAATTTTTGTCAGAGGCGACAGATCGACAGATCGATAAATTAGAACATATCGTGTTTTTTTCGCACTGCAACAACGCAAAATTGGCAAAGATATAATTGTAGGGCGCTGTTTTCGGCATGACAGACAGACAACGACAATCAGGCCATCACATAAGAACCATGATGAGTAGATATATGCATTAATGTTTAAGATGCAATATCAAAGAAAAAGAAGTGTCAAATTTTCCAAAGGTTAATTCATATATTAAAATATGACATAAAACCATGATGATAAGTAAGCAATGTTTTCTTAATTTTCTAGTGACCCATAGATTACTCAGGTTTATAGAATTGTTTTTATGAATTTGCTGTAAACAGTCAAAAGTTTAATGTGCAGTTCTCAGAAGTGGCACTTAATTCTTGTCAAAGCATTAACTATATAACATGATTTAGCCAGTTATTCTATATGAAATACTTGCTGAAAAATGATACCCATCAAGGGCTTAATATTGGACTTAAATGTTAGTTGTTTATTAATAAGGACTATTCTTTCGATTGTTTTTAAGTTAGCAACCCGCTGGAAAATACAGTTATTCCTACATGTCAGAACTTAAAACTTGTTTTACATCTGTTCAATAAATAGCTTCAACAATTGCCGAATTAGTTAAATAGACTTTCCCACCTGAATACCTTTCATACCACTTAGAGCAAAAACTTTGCTTCTGGCCAAAGTTTTTATAAAGTATGATTTATCGATGTTGACTTCTTACACATGGTTTCAATATTTTTTACTTAATTAAGTACTAAAATTATTTGCCCTTCTACAGAAACTATGTTTATTTCCTTCTTTGAAAGGGTCCCGTAAAAGGTCATTCGCTCATTCGTGAAAACACATAATTTTCCCAATTCGTATGTTTCACAACTGGGTTCCTTCAGAATGTGTACGTTTGGCGAATAAGCAAGTGTTGCATTTACTTTACTTTCCAATTTGCATGTTTTTGTGACTTAAAGATTCCCAGTGTGGGAAGTAATGTTATCAAAAGAAAGAAAAACATGCCGAATAATCATGGTATGCGGGGCATTTACGTATACCCCTGTGTGCTGGTAGTAAGGTAAAACAACAACAACTACCACAAGGATCTTTGTACGCAATATCGACATAAGACCTGTCTCTGGCTAATACGAGATGTTCATTTGGAGGACGTTATTCAACATTTAGGCTTGAATATATGTATTGTTTTCAAGTTAAATTAGTTATATTCAAAAGCGATAAAATTCGTTTATCTATTTATAATAAACTGTCTTCATCTGCTTATATGAGTTTAATCCCTCTAACATACATATATACAGTGAAACGATTTTAAAATTGTCATTTTTAATAATATTTCTAATGCTATCAACAACTTAAATAGATATACATGTGCATAAAAACTCGGCTTTATTGACAGCAATTTTATATCATATGAACGTTATAATCATGTACTTTTACGAAACAAAAACAAATTTGGTGTCCTTTTTGTAACATGTTATTTTCAATCACTACATTCGAAGTACATTTGTCATTTTTAGAACAGGTACAGTATAAATTAGCAATGTACAAAAGCTATCTAAAATGTTTTTCTTTTTCAGATGAAAATCGTTGTTCTCTTCATCTTTTCCTTAATATGCCTTTTCTACGTTGTACTCGGAGCGGGCGACCCACATGGATATCCATATAATTATCAAGGAGCGTACGGAGGTGCATATGGCTACAGTCCTCCTCCATTTCCTCCTCCTGCCTATCCACCGCCTTTTCCTCCTCCAGCAGCAGGCGGCTACGGCTACGGCGCTTACCAATACGCCCAATATGGTGGTCATGGGGGTTTAGGAATCGGTGGAACAATGATCGCTGTATTTGGCTTCTTTTTCTTTAGTAAGTCGGTTGAAAATTGATTTACACTTATTTTCAATATAGTTTCGCTAGACGTACGTTAGCATTATCATTGTTTACTTAGTCATTTCTATTTTTGTTTCTGTTTCAACGTATTTCAGTCATTTTTATGCCAATGCCAACTTTCTAACATAAAGAGACAAAGTCGGTAACAGGGCTCGAACCAATGACCTTCAATCAATGACAGTAATAGGACATCTTATTATAAGTTTTTCAATAAAATTCTGAAAAGAGTAAAAAAGATTTAATAGTTCCGACTTGAGATAGAAAACTTTAGAAAATGGAATTTATTTTTCTTTACTGTAACATGAGAAATATAGATATATATTTCTTTTTTTGGGTGGTAAATACACTGGTTTTATTGGTCTTTGTACAATGTACCAGATATACTTCATGTACTCGTTGATCGCATTGTTCCCATTTTGGAAATGACGAGTACACATTGCCTAACAGTGAATCAAATGCAAATCCGCCATTTTAGGTCAAGTAACTGTCACGTGTCCTGACAGGTCACGGGAATCGCTTTCATTACTAGGTTCTACAGATTTTATGTTAGCAGTTACTTGGGGTAAAACGTTCTAGTAAATAATTATATTGTTTCATGTGTTATTTATGTTTAACTTCATGAGTGCGAACTTTTCACATTGTTTTAAAGCGTTAACATCTTGTAGAAAAGTTTCAAAAGTGAATGACATCATCAACACCTGCGTTCTGGTTCTATCAGGATGTTTACAAATTGCGTGACAGTATATGTGCATGAAATCTAATGTCACAACGATATTTGTCAGCAATAACAATACGGAAAAAAATATGAATGGTATATAAACTACATCTGTAGGAGAGAAGAGCCATACAGATATTTAAAGGGGCAAATTAAAACTGTTTAGATGTTTTATAACTTATTCAATGAGATAGTTAAAAAATGTTTTTGCTTATTTATTATGACGTTGCCCCAATTTGAAGGGACAGCAATTGATTCATGGTTAAATTCATGAACCCAATATAATTGGGCTTATTTAAGCTTACTAGTAGGTATCTTACCCTAAGACATGTGAATTATGATGTCTTGTTTGTTGAAAGACAACTGGTATTCAGGTAACGAGCTCCGAGATTAATATACAAATTATAATTATATGGTATCAAAGTAAAAGTATTTGGTTTATACGCTGTTATTTTGTAATAAATGGCAGGTGCGTGCAAGTCAAATCTAATATGTGTCGCTGAAGATTTTCTTATAATGAATGACAAAGATGCGTATACAAAGGTTTCGTGTAGTTTTACTATACTGAAACCATACATTGTTTTGTCCTCATAAGATATTTATAAATCCATCTTTTATTCTTTTTCAGTGTTTCTCATGATTATGATGTTTGCACTGTTTTTCAAAGACAGAAACAATGGTGGCACCACATACTCACAATCTGGGGCGCAAAGAGTAATTCTAGTGTATGTATCATTCTCTCTGTATTCGTCCTTGTCTATGAACGTGTGAGTTTGCACATTCTCCCTCTCTATCTGTCTCTTGTGTTTTATATTCGATTCACTTTCCTTTGTTCAGTATTGAAACAAACTGTATCATTTGGTGGATGTTGCGACGTGTTTTGATAGCGGACAGTGAGAGTATCAAAAACAGGCAATTTTTAAGCATTTCCTATGTATCACATAACAATCAAATGATACATTTTGTACAGCAAAGAGAGACATTTTGTTGTATTTGTAATTTATTGTTTAACGCGATAACATCTTTCAAAAAAGTTGTTGAAAAGGCTTTCAATCATCAAGCATTGCTAGATCTATGTTTGATCATCGCCACAAATTTAGCTAATATTGAAAAAACACACATTTATAGCAATTAGTTTTGCATCAAATTTATGCGCCAATTAATTGTATGTGACTCTAGCGATGTACTGTCCTTTACCTGGATATTTAACAAAACTTTGCACGTGCGTGTTGTTCATACTGTTTTAACAAAATTAAATTGTTTTGCATAATTTTAGAGATGATTAAGAATGATTTATTTAGATGGTAAAGTGTTTTATTTATGTTGGGAAGAAAATAAACCTTTTATAAAAGAGATAAAAAATGATCGAAACTTAATTATTATATTGGTTTTGTCAAAAGTTTTAACAAATCCATTTATATGTGTTGAAACGTTTATTTGCTATATGGTTCTATAAAAGTGTTGTTTATATTCATGTTGAAAATTATAAAATGCCTCAATTTTTAATTACTTGTTGCAAAAGACACTTGGCAGAATCAGGACCAAGTTACGTTAGTTCCTGTTTATTTTCTACATTTTATCCATTATGTTCTCCGTTATGTCACACAGTAAATGTTTTGTAAATTATGTTCTATTCTAAGTGTTGCCAATCAATACTTCTCGTTTTGTCTTCCAATACATTTTACCTCGTTGCAACATAACTTAAATGTTTTCACGTAACCAGCGTCACCAGTATTAACTAATTAATTGATATCATCTAATATTCTAGGACGAAAATCTTTTTTTATTTTTTAGCAAAGTTTGCCTCCTGAAGACATGATGCATGTTGTACTGCAAATTTTATGACTGATTCTTCATGTTTCATTCTTTTACGTGCTGATTTTTCCATTCATCTATAATCGTAAAAAATGCCCTTTAACCTCCTCATACTATGTATTCTGTTCAGGAAAAGAACACAGACATAAAGGAAAAATGTCCTTCGTCAAACCCTTCGACAAAATACCAATGTAAAATCGAAAGGAGTCAGGCAAATGGAATATAAAATACCGCAAGAAAGCATATAGTACTAATAAAATAAGTCATACAGTCATTATGCACTGCATGCTTGTTTTGTTTTTGCAGCGGTCACTCGGTAAACACAAACATGTGAGATTTTGTCTGTATTCTTATTTTGAATTAAAGTTTGCGTGTAGCAAATGTTCTTCAGTAAACATACTTTTAGTGAAAAAAATAATTTCTTATTTGTGTAAGCTCGCATATCTTGTGATTCGATGGTAAAGTTCTTGAGAAAGACACAATATACATAAATGTTATGTATAATAATGGTTTACTTACTCGTTTTTGAAAGGGTCTCAAGCACAAAACATACTTATTTCCGACAGGTGTATAAGTTTACATGATTCGCTATTAAAATACATAGCAACATCTACAGAGTAATAAAGTATGCTATGTGTTTATGCGTCTTTTTTCTCTCAAATGGTCTCTAATCGATTTTTATTTTCCTTCATCCTCCGCACCAAATACATACATGTATATATCATTATCTTATTTTCAATTCTTTTATACGAATTGTAGGTCAAGCTTTCAACTGCTGTTAATTGTTGAAATGTCCTTGCGATATTTTTAATCCCGACAGACTGGTTGTATGGTGTGTGACTTGAAACACTTTTAAATTAATGTCGATGTTATCTAAAAACAGTTCAGTAAGAGTTTCTTGAACGTTCCGAATATCTAATTATGTAGATTATTTAATTCAATTTGAATTTCCGTTCTACCAAACCTGTGAGTGTTTTCAAAGTGATTCATTGGCTTAAACTATGTCAGGTGTCAAATAAACACACTGTTTGCTTATAAAAGATCTTTAAATGGACAGTCAATATGTCATGAAACAAGCTAACATATGAATGGCGAAGTCTGAGAACCAGTTCTGTGTGTACGAGGTTTGTCCAAAAAATATGCGTAATCATGTATTTTCTTGAAAACTAGCGTGTAAATATCGCAACAGTAATCTTAAATGGATGACTGCACATTATAAGGACTTGTTACACTAATTGGCCAACAAATGAAGTTTTAGCGTAAATTAGGAAATCGATACACGACAAAGCATCCTTGTTTAAAAAAGAACGAGATTTTGACGTCGTATAGGTATAAGAGTAAATAGCTATAACTTCATTCGAATTATTTTGCTGTGTATAACACTCCGTGATTTCAAAATGTGTCATATGTATTTTTCCGTGCAAATTTCAATATTTTCCTACACATGGTAGGAACACAATCGTGTGAACCGGTGGAAAGTTGTTGTTTTTGGAGATATCAATTAATAATCTGTATCTAGTTTTATTCTCAAGCTCCAAATATCACGACAAACCTCGTATGTTATGAAAGTTATTTGGGTCAGTAAATGTTTAATTTTAGACCTGTTCTGACTGATTTTCTTAGTTTCCTGAAGGAGGAAACTTACTCAAATACTCCGGAATACATATATATATATAGGCTTAACATAGAAAAATATGACATAAGTATTTTCTGGATGGAAATATGTGCTATTAATTTTTCAGGGGTGGAGGAGGGATTGGAGGAGGTGGGATTGGAGGTGATGATTAGTAAACAAATCAAGAACAGCTTTGAATCCAGAAAAGAAAAGACAATCTTGATGCAAACTTGCCGCATCGTCTATGATAATAAAATACTTCAGCAAAATAATCGTTTGTTTGTAGTCATTTATTGACGAATTCATATAACATGCGCACCATAAGATTGGTGACAACTAGTATCCACATTATTAAGTAAGAGAAAATGGATACAACTAACACAGTGTAAAGAAATCAGTTTATTACTAAATTGAATTAAGACATACAGACGCAAGGATTCAAAATTGTAGTATATAGATAAAAAATCTTCAAACGAAATTCTCAACATGTAAACTCTAAAAATGTCACAAGATTAAATAAAGGTGAAAGTTATTTCCTGTATTCAATACTTGTAGACATACGTTAGTAATTGTTCTTGCTTAATCACCTTGACAGCAAAACTCCAGAACTTTATCTTTACTAATATTCTTATACATATTTTACAGTATAACAAAATTATGGTTATAAGTTAAGGTCCATCTACACTGTAAACCTTACTTTATAAGTTTTGATACATGAATCAAAATTAACTGTAAATGGATGAATTGTAAAATTTCCTTGAGGTTCATTTTTCATTTTTGGGATAAAGCCAGTCCTATCTACTAACCTCACACAGACATTTTATCTATGTCCTAGATGACAGCATCGTGGAGAGTTCATATGTATGGTGAAAATATAGGCAAAATAGCCTGAATGATAATAAAAAATACAGACAAAGGCATTACATATTTTCATAGGAAATACTCGGTTATTTCTCATACATAAAAATGGTATATGATACACATAAATTTATCTTTCTGGACTGCCCAGGGCCTCAACAATTGTCTTCCTATTCAATAATATCCCTACTGACATTTTTTATCACAAAACAAACACATATGATGAAGTTTTTAAAGTTCCCTGCATGGGTCAGAGTAATCAAATATGTTGCATAAACCAGAATCCATTGTGTAAAATGTCATGATTTACACCTTAAAACAATACACGCATTAGATCTATATATCAAGGTTTACTGTGTAGACATGCCTAACACAGCATTTACACTTACAAAAGTTCATTGCATAAAGTCTTAATCAGTTTATCAGATAACTTCCTCTTATGTCCTGGAATTATAAACAAAATATGTCCAAATAGTCGGCTAGACATTGCACGAGACAATAAAAAGTTTCTCAAGTTACGAGTAACTTGTCCTTACTAAATGAATACTTCCCAGTGATATTTCGAAATTATTATTTACGTTTATTCTAAAGATGTATGTCAATTTTCCAGACGTTTTATTGCTCAGCTGTGCCAGGTTGCTTGTGAAGGCAATAACCCATCACCTGAAAAATAGAAATAGACGGCGATGCATTGAAAGATGTATTCTGTTTATATACACATTTTGGCATCTGAAAAATATTTGTTTTCATGTCTGAAATATTTGTTTAAACTGCCGGCGTAACAAGTTTTTAACCTTGACCTATTTTAAAGTCAACCTAGTTTCGAATCCTTAGACATCCATATATTGACTGCCAGAGATTTATGCATAAAATCCAGACTGTGTAGCGAAATGAAATAGGTGTCTGCACATTGTTGCAAAAATGTATTTACTTTTAATGATTTGCATGCTTAAATAATCTATGGTAAAGTTTTGATATGTTTACGTAATGAACACAAACTTCAATTTGTTTGGCACCCGCTCACCAATTTATAGTACTTTCATGTTAAAACATTTGTTATGGTCACATTTCCCCACCTCTTTTTTTCAGACAAGAGCGCGTCACGTTTTGGGAAAATGTCTAAATAATAAAGATACGAAATGTGCATTATTCTAAAAGCTTGTTTTTCTATCACCAGTCAGTATATACATTTCTTCAACAAAATAAAAATATACTTACAAATACATTTTCCTTCAAAACTAACTGCGGCTAGCCAAAGGCATCGAGCCTGATTCTCACCTGAAATAAAAAGTGCGAAGCTGAATGGAACATTGTTTTGCTGTTTCAGAATAGATCTATTATGGCTTTTAATGCAGAAACTTACATAACCTATTGCCTTAATGTTGGTACTGGCAAAAAGTTTGCACCATATTACAATGTAGTCCTCAAAGAAATACTGAAATAGAATGGAAGATAAAATGAGTTTGGTTAATGGGACATAACTCATGAAAACCTTCAGTAAAACACGTTGCCTCATAGTGGCTCTTGTTCCTGCTCAGAAGCTGATCCATGATATTGAAGATCGTGATTAAAATATGGGTAGGCAGTATCTGTACTCATCAATATGTGCATTGAGTTGTAACCAGTTTTCATTTTCTAAGGCCAATTAAATGCTAATATAACATTATATTTCAAGTTTGAAGTTCAACAGGCTATAGGGACAACTGAAAAAATATTTCAGCAAAGCGAAACACAAATTTGAAATACATTTACATTCTTAATGCATCAGGTATTTTGATAACTTCGCTGAAAATGTTTGGTTTAAAGCTGCATGCTCTCAGTTGCCGTTGACAGAAACAAAATGTTCAAAAATGATATACTAAAACATAAATATAAAACTAAAAGCGTGAATCAACAATAGAAGTAAAAATCTAGGTAGGAATTTGCAAAAAATCGATTAAAACGCTGGTTTAACGGCACCGCTATACTGTATGTTTATATTGGAATTTCAGCGTATTTTTTCAAAGCTACAGATATACGTTACAGGAATTTATACTGGAACCTTTTTATATGACTATATGTTCTTAAATATGTTGTTATAATACAGTTTAAAGAACTTTAATTTTTTACCAAATTCTGAGACCGAGCAGCTTTAAAAGCTGCTCGCTCTCAGTTACCGTTGAAACAAATATTTTTCAAAAAAAATGACATTTCTATTCATAGATATAAAATTCGAGGCTAGAATTAAAAAATTAGGTAAAAATCTAGGTAGGAATTGCCAGAAATCCATTTAAAATGTCGGTTACACGGCAACGATACACTATATGTTTAAATCGAAATTTCAAATGCGTTTGGAACGCTTTGAACGCTTTGAACGCTTTTTGAATTTGGTAGCGTATTTTTCGAAATTTAGAGATATACGTTACATGAATTTATACTGGAGCCTTTTTATATCACAATATGTTCTAAAATAAGTTATTTACAAATACCTTGAAGAACTTTATTTTATTACCAAAAACTGAGAGCGAGCAGCTTTAACTTCGCCTGTAGACTTGGGCTTTAACAAAATAGTTAAGGTAGCAGTTATGCCCAATTTTTAGATAACTGAGTATCTCAATCTTAATAACAGTTTGTAAAAGCATAAGGATTGGCCTCAAGTCTGTTTGATTGCGTGATGTCTTGCACAATAACTTGCCACATGTTTTGTAAAATTATGTACATATAACACTGACTTGTTAATACAGCATACATCTTCTTTCTGTAATTTGAATAAGTATTTTAAATTCTTCTAGCTGGTGTCTTCCGAAGCCTGTTCGATTTAGAGAGAAATTTGATTAAATAAAAACTAAACTGGCTTACCATCATCATCATGTTGGGGCTTTTTAGGGGATCGTGTTTACAAAGGGAGGAAATGAACAAGCCAAGCATTTTAATGAAATGAATATAAAACTGTTTGTTTTACTTTTATATAGTGCGTAATGATACTATTTTACCGACTTAGTTTGGAAAGAATCGGTATGTTCTTTTAATGTGTTTCCTGTCTTTCTGGTTCCAATTGAAACCAGTACAATATGACGATTTTCTCCCCACCGGGTTCCTGTAATTTATTCGATGACGCATTCACCGCTTGCCAAAGCTACGTCTAGACTTTCTTAATGAAAGACTAGACTCTAAAAACTCAATTAATGAAACAACTGGGATCCCTGTCTACACTGAATCCCTTTGTTACATCAGCTTCACATTCCAAAATCGATTTATGGGACCTTGGACGAATTGTTAAATTTATTCAGAAGAAACAAATACCGGTAATCCAGTTTTAAAAAATGCATATTTCTGATAGTAAGATTGTTGTTCTTATGTTTTTCAACTGTATTCATATTAAAAGCGAATACTCCAAAATTTTATGTTTTTGTTTTCTTTTTGTTTTCCCCGATTTCCAGTGAGATGCCACTTAAATAATTAAAAGCAGTTTTAGTTGTATTGTGCAATTTCTTATGAAACACATAAAATGAAAAGCCAAATCATTGCGATCTTCCGGTCTCAGATCTTAATTAAATGCTTTCTGTAAAGTGAAGTTTATAGATATGTTTCGAAACTTTCAATTAAGTATAACTGTATGCTTTAACTTTAAAAAATTCTGGAATGCTTTGGCTAGCTGACTATATAGAGACTTGATTTATACATACGTCAATCGTCAAAAATAGTGCAAAAATGTATCGTTGTTTTTCTTGTTGTAACCATTTTGCACATCATTAAAACAAACATTAATAAATTGCTGAAAGGAATTTATTAGGATGCATGTATAACATATACGTGGTGGCACATTATTTAAATAAGTCTTCCCTGTATTCTCCTTGTACTGCGCACACTTTTTAATACAGGAAATCCATCAGAAAATGCATTTTTGAAGTGCTCTTTAGGTAGACTATTTATGCATCGATATATAGCACTTCCAACAGAACTGTGGGTTTCGAACCGGGAACTATGCATAAATGATTTTATGTTTGTGTCCAACCAACTGTCACAGAATGAGAGGATATAAGGTGGCAACACTCCAATATTCTGCTCTGCCAAATATGTCTATCCTACCGGGTGCATTAGTATAGAGCAAGTTGATCCCCGCTAAGGAGTCAACAGGTTAGTGATCCAATGTGTTTAAACCTCGAGAGCTTTTTCTTCTCTTTTAAAATCAAAAAGACAGCTGACGAATTTAAGCCTAATATGTCACTTATCTCTTCAGCAGTATAACTTGCATCTATTTGAACATGACAATGTCTTTGTCAGAGGTTGCTGATATTTGTCGGTCTGGGCGGTGCTCATTCTTAATCTTTGTTTTACCTTCTTTAAAGAGAGAATTCAAGATTATTTTGGAATTAAGTGAGATATTTTCTTGGTTATGTTATGCAGAAATATGCCACCATAAAGACAGACACGTGATGATAAAATCATCATCATGTGACTTAAACCACCTTTATGAAACCCCTTGTTATCAGTTTTATTCCGGCGATCTTACATGTCGCCAAAACTGCACAAGGGGAGGACGGTGGATTCTTAATAAAATTTGATAATATTACTTCATGGTTTTTACTTGCTTGACTAAAATATACATAAGTATAGAATACAAAACAATATACTTTCTCTTACCCTCTTCACACCCTCTACTAACTTTAAGTTCTTCTTTATATATATATACTTCAGATATGTCTATTATTCATATGTACACAGTTCTGTCCGAAACAATAATATTCCCTTACCGATCATAATAATATATATACCCATATTATAGTATTGTATTATGCCTTTTCTTACAAACATTCACCGCAATACATCGGAAATAAAGCTTTGAATCCAATTCCTGTCATAAATTAAAAAACTTTTCGGACTACCTGCTCTTTTGTTTGCTTGTATATGTGCTTTTTGGGTCGAGGCATATAGGCGGTACGACCTTTGTATTTTAGGAGTACCTGCTCCATAAACAAACTACTTTAAAACTGAAGCCTCTACTGCCTTGAAGAGTGCTTTCTCTGGCCTCTAAAATTGATTCAATTGAAGCATCATTAAACAGAGCCCATGAAGTCCTACATATACTATAGAGTGATCTTTAACTTTCTTTGCTTTGTCACATATGCAAAATCTGAATCACCTTGATATTTCATGATCTGATTGTCTTCTGAGACATTTTTATGCTGACTATAAACGGTAATAAACAATGCCGTTTCACTTAAATCATATAAAGTCAGTATGTTTTTCTTTGAATACCAACTAATTTCCCGTTTAGGATCTAGCAACTTATTGCCTATAAAACAGGGCACAAAGAGTCTTTATTGACAAATGATCTGGACGATCTTGTTTAACCTTGTCATTAGAAGTTTTCTCTGGATCACACACAGCTCCTTCACCTAATCTCAATGCTTGTAAGTCTCAATTCCTGCGGAACGCAGTGATGGGTATTAAAAGAACAATATTCATAACCATATTTTTTGAGACGTTTTGGGCACTGGTTCGAAAACATATTTCTGTAAAGTCCTCAAAACTTCTTGTTTATCCCATTCAGGAATTAAACTTGTCATTAGAGGACGTTCATTAAACATCCAATTATGTTAGGGTGTTGCCCTACTGGTTTATCAGCAACCGGTGGCAGAACTGCCGATAGCATTGACCTGTACTCAGAAATAATACGGTATTAAAACACTTAACGAAATAAATCAGCACGTTGAGCTACAGTTGCTGTAAATGTAGTGATTTTCGTTTGAGCACACGAGCTACAGAATTTCTTATTTTTGGAATTGTAACCTTGCAGTGTTCCTGTTCTATCTAGCCCTTTATGAAAACCTTCGACTTTGAATTATTTGTCGACGACAACCATGCCGCTAACTGTAAGACATCTGGAGTTAGATGAAGGATTTGTAACTTTGGTTGACTCAGCAGATCGTGTATCTGAGGCAACGCTATGGGATGAGCTAATGACAATAAAAGTAGTTCTGTGGCGTCTTGCCCACAGTATAGTAGTACACTGAAACTGCTTCATGTACTGTTCTACTCTTGGTATCAGGCATATTGGAGGAAAGCAGACGCAACAATTTTGTTCCCCGAAATTGTTAGAGCATCCTATGCTAATGTGCAAAACATCTGTGCTTGTTTGTTGAGATGGCATATCGATAAGAATATCATCAGAAACCCTATAGTCTACTAGTGACCGTTTCAATATCCTCTTCGTTGGTAGGATGTATCGGGTAAGACATGCAGTCGGCTTGCAATGTGAGCTGTTTTTCACCAAATATTCACCTCAATTGCTAACTGCCAAATTTTCAAATTAGCATGCACAAATATTTTGAGATATTTCCACTTGTTTTTTCAAGTTCTGAACAACAGTTGAATCTGAATAGCTTGATTTCTCTTACAATTTCTAGGCAATTTATGTGTAATTTCTTCTCTTGTGCTGACCAAGTTCCGTGCATGATATGTTTACAAGCCTCCCAATCAATCATGCTGGTGGCTGTTTGTAAAGCTACTGTTGTTAATGACTGTTGAAAAGGTTAGCCCTGTGAGTTGTTGGCTGAAACTAACCACTATTTGAGATGTTGAATTGAATGTGATCGAATAGTTATTTGAAAAGTGAGATCTCTGGGGTTTGCCTTCCAAAGGTGAAGAAAATACAATTTAATGGGTCTAATGTTACAGTATAGTCTTGCGAATTGAATAATTTCTAACAAGAAGCCATTAGACCTAGCAAATATAAATATTCTCTGACTGATGAGGTTGCTTTTGACATTATATTTCTTGACTGCAAGAACAGTTTTGTCTTTCCTATCCTGTGCCAGACAGACTATGCCCTGTTCCAGATTGAATACATCCGTTATTTATGTTATCATTCGGGTTGGAACAAGCTGAGACTTTTAATATTGATTATGTACCCAAGATCTATTAGGGGGTACAATAGTTTCCCTCGATCTAGAAGTAGACCCATCTTGCTTTGGTTTAGTGTTAGCCAGTTGTCTAAGTAAACTGCCATTCTTAAGCTCTGCCTCCTTACTACTGTAACACTATTTGTGAAAGTTCGAGCTGCTACTTCGGGGCCGAACCCAATGACTCGGAACTGATACACTTATTTCCTTAGCAAACCCTCAAAATAATTCGGTGGTTGGGAAATATTGGCAAACAAAGACAGGTGTCTGCCCGATCGAGGTCATATGCATAATCCCCTTTCATTACATGACAGTTTTCATGGTATCCATTTAGAGATGTTGATTTCGGTCAACGTAGTAAGACCATTTCCTAAGGCTTTTTGTATGTACATATTAATCATAATACCCATTTTAGGAGCATGTTGCCATTGAAGACCTAACTTAACAATATCGTTGAGAAAGAACTACACAGGCCTGACTGCAGCTTTAAAACTTAATCTTTGAATCAACAGGTTAGTAACTCGTTAGGTCTCTACATTCCTGCTGACCAGTTAAAGTGACAAGTTGTCATCCTCTTTAATTGGGCACACGTACCAGTTTAAGTACTAGTTGTCCCAGTAACTATGATCGTAACAGTTTGACTCTGCATGGCCGAAACAGGTGTATCTATGAAAAAAGGCATCATTATGTCAAACTTGCAGTCTTGTTGATGTTTTAATATGGCACTAGAAATATAACTGATACTACGGGGCATTCACGCATTTAAGTCACATGATAAAAATTTTGTCATCACGTATCTGATATATTAAGCGGAGTGTTGATTTTTCTACGGGCATATTATCCTGATGTCTTTCTCAGTCAGGCAAGTATCAGTCGTGTAGCAAAATCAGAAAGCTTTCCAGCGAAATGCTATACACGTAATTACACGTGGAAATCAAGACTTCATTGACTGTTGCCATTTCTTCACTACTTTTGTTTTTTCTGGCATTTCATATAGGTCCAAGCATAGGATATTTATTTCTATCTAAACTTCATAAAAAAGAATGGTACCAATCAGGTTATTGTATTTTATTTATTTAATTGCATCGTCACATAACCAAACAAGCATATCTTTCTCCAATGCTTTTGTTTTTTCTGGCATTTCATTTAGGTCCACACATAAGATATCTATTTCTATCTAAACTTCATAAAAAAGAATGGTACCAATCAGGTAATTGTATTTTATAAGTTTAATTGCATAATCGCATAACCAAACAAACATATCTTTCTGTCTTTCAAAAACTCATAATCCGGCAATCATCAATTGTTCATCAAAAAAGGTATAGCGACTTTTCTTTTACTGTCATTAACATAATAGCTCCAAAAGTAAACGTAACTATGCCATTAAGTAATAATGTAGATATATATAAAGTCTAGAACCACTATTACGAACTCACTTTATTGCCTTGAAATGTCCATTTTATATACAATTTGTATGCACACTTTGTATGTAAATACATTTACATAAAGCTATCATGTATTTCATGTCTGACCTCCTGAAATACCTTTACAACCACGTTCTGTCCAGTAAAGTATTCAACTAATGATAAATAAGTAAAGTTTTTATTGAATTGAAGTTTGCGTTGTAAATGTACCGTTTCGGCCGTTGAATGACAAACTATTTACATACAAGAGTGCTTTTGCATGACTGGCCACCAGATACGAAGTACAAACAATTCTTAAAAACAGATATTGCATACGATCGAATAAATAAATAAAAAATGCTCCTCGTATGTACAATTTTATTATTTATTTATTATTAGTATCATCATCATCATTAATTTTGTGATTTTATGTACATCGAGACGCAGATTTTTATACTGAGATATAAGATATGAGATTCATATACGCTTACTTTATGTATACCGAGGTACACATATTTTATACTTACTTTCCTGAGATTAGACTTAAAACTTAAAATTTTTGTGATTTTATGTATATCGAGACGCAGAGTTTTATACTTACTATATACTCTTACTTAATATGTCGAATCAATATACTGAGAAACAGAGAGTTCAAACTAATTACACAGAGATATAATCTTAGCTTGTTTGCCGAGATACAGACTTTACAATTTATATACCGATATGAGATTTATACACTTACTTTATGTATACCGAGGTACACATATTTTATACTTACTTTCCTGAGATTAGACTTAAAAACTTACTTCATATGCCGAAATAGAGAGAAACCGATAAACGAGATTTATTATTTATCATTTTTCTAAATATAGCCAGATTTCATTTAACAAACTTGTTACGCAATCGAGAATGCATAACTTAGCATAAATTTAATGTTCAAAAGATTGCATATATTAAGAGATAACACTTTGTAATTTAGAACGTTTCTTTGACACTATTTACAGCTAATAACTACTATTGATAACTACCTTAAGATATATATCAATTCTAGTCCTATCATTAGTGAAATTCTTAATATACTTAATTTACATCTCAGATATGTGATAATATAAATATGTTTAAGCTTGACATTTCAATCATGAAATAACATAAACATGTATTGTACAAATTGTAACAGCAATAATAAAGATACATAGATAAGTGGTTACATATTTTGGATTGCATGAAATAAGTGACATTTTATCCTATCTTCTTGTAAGTAAAAGACCTAATATTTAATTATTCTGTATAAGAGATATATAACACTTTAAGCATAGTACATGTTACGTTAAGATGTATTGCACAGAGCGAGTTTACATCATTGTTTTAAACAGTGACATCTTTAGATACTATGTTAAAACCTTCAAATTAATGTCAAGACAATCAACAAAAATATGTTGCACATGAAATTATGTTAGATTTTGCAAACAAACCTAAATATAAAATAAAATAAATAATTTTCTATATGTACATATATCAATGCTTATGCTTACAACATATTTGCACCAAATGCTTCTCAAGTTAATAACGCGTTAAAATCGACTTTTCTATGAATAGTCTAAAATGATGTTGTATACATATTTCTCATCACACATTTAAAAATTACTTATAATATTACCAAAAATATTGGTTTGAAAATCACTTAACTATGTATACAGGAAAGAAATAGTTGTAAAATATTTTATGGTCAGTTTGTGAAATGTGTGAACTTTAGTGATTTTCCGTATATTACGAATTTATTAAAATATCACCATCTAAAATGTTCGCACCTGCTCTTCAGCTCACCTAACAAGTCTATGTATTTATCATTCATAATATTTAACCCCTGGCATGAGAGTATGGGAAATATCCAGACATGATCTGTTTACAAATGCCAGACAGCCAGAGCTCTGCCAAAAACATTTCAGTTTGCAAAGGGTACACGTACTATATTATACATACCACCACCTAATTCAAAACATAAATGGCAATAACATTCCCGTCTTTGCTTGGTACTGACATATTGTGTAGGGTTTAGTGTAATTCCAGTCAAGATTTTAAAAATATTTGACAATGACAATGTTGTATGATTTTGAAAAAAAGGCCATAACTTTGCTAAAAAGAATTTTAAATCGCAGATAGTAATGAAAATAATCATTGTTTACGCGTGTTCCTCATGGGTTGAGGAGTGTTCCGGCTAATTAAAGTAAACTAATAACTTAATTAAAATACTTTAAATGTACATAATCCTGCCCAAATCACACAGTTGTGTGGAGCTAATCATGGGCATTGTTAGAGGCACACAATTACGTTGAAATAAAAACATGAATTTATTAGAAGTTTACTGAAAGAATTTTTAAAGTAAATTTCAAACAATCATAAATCTTTAACCGAACGCCTTCCATAAAGATTCAGTTAACATTATTCCTGTCAGATGTTTTAAAATAATAAGCAGTTATGTAGCACAATATTGTTTGTTCAAACTGCAACGTATATGATGATGGACAAACAACAAAACAGACGGACAGACAACATCATTCTATCTCCATCAAGATACATAAATTTGAAAAGATTATACGTGTAGTTACCGAATAAGTGTTGTTAAAGAAGTCAGACAAGTATTTCGTGTTGAACATTGTTACAACAGAGGTAATCGTAGAATGTAGAGCAAAATAGCAGGCTTAGAAGTACTTAATCGTCTATGGGACAGGGTCAATTTAGATCCAAAAGGCATGACTCGCACAACATTGATACAGTCCCTCTATGCGATTCTTTTCACTAATATCTTAGCTACTTGATTCGCGATTTCTAATAAGAAGATTGTTCTGGTTTTTCTTATCTGTATGTCTATCTGAAATAAGCATAACTTTAACCCTAGGGAAAGGGTTGAACAAACCTTAAAGGGATCACTACTTGAAACCATATGTCTTGGCTCAAGTGTTAAAGACAATAATATGTTGACCACCGTATGGAAATCCCATATGATATTATACACAACCAGCACAAATGGACGGAATTCTTATTTTCGTATTTGATTTAATACTTTTCAACGCGGAGAGGTTTAGAGGAAATGCCGTTTGAAGAAAATGCTTGACGTTATACAAACAACGTGCGACCTACAATTTTGCCCTTTTTGGCATATAAGCCTAAATGTATGGAAAAAATTGACCTACAGAAGTTATATATGAACAATAAAGCTGATATCAAAAGGATTGTAATTCTTAAAGTTTTGGAAATACTTGTAGCTTTGATTTCAAATAGTATAGCTATGTCAGGGCATCTGACATGAACCATTACATTCTAAATACATGTAACTGCCCTTGCATATATAACATTAAAATTGAAACGTACACATATAAAATATATAGAGGATAATTGTTGGTTTCGGGATCGTAGAGTGAGCACCAAAGTGATATTTTCACGAGTGGCGCAGCCACGAGTGAAAAGACTACTTTTGGTGTTCACGAGGGAAATTAACGTGAAATACACCGATACCAACAATTTTTCTGTTTATTTTATGGTTAAAACTCTATTTTTATTGAGTTTGTTTCTATAAAACATTGAAAATCGCGGGAAACGTCATCAGAAAACATAGAACAAATGACGTCATTTAAACGACGTCATCGTCGCATGGTCTCCAGCATTAATAACGCTCGGTATACTTTTTGACGTAAATCCGGGCTAAAGATTGCAAAAACAGTGAAAAATAAAAATGGTAATCCACTGTTTCAAAACTGTGGATTATCACTTTTATTTCACTGAGAAAACTCTATAATTCACTGGAAAACATAAAATAAATAATATTCTTAAAACCTAATTTTCTTTTACTTAAATGTTTTTCGAACAAACCATCTGATAGTAACTTTGGTTAAGGAAGTACCGAACGTAACTTTTTTCTGACTTTGCGACTATATTTTATGCTGTCTATATAAAGTAGATATTTTCGGAGTATTCAAATACTGAAACATTAAAATCAACACGTTGACCATTCAGACACATTTTCAAAGTAATTTTGAACGGCAACAAAACAATGCAGTAAGTAATCTCGTACTATAGCCGTACGTAGAATATTATGGCACAAAAATGGTTTCAACTTTATGTTCCTTTTCTGAACACGAATGCTTCAAATAGAAAAGAGTAGGAATTCTATAGATTTTTGGCATACATATATTTTCATAAGCACCAATATTTGATCTGGTAAAAATGAAAGAAATTTCAGTTTTTGACATATATTTGCTGCTGACCGTCAAAAAAAATGTATATGTACAAAGGGATCTGTATATAGTTATAAAGCCGACGAAAAATATACAGTGTTCTCTGTTAGTGTCTGTAAATAATATTGTTTATATCTTATTGACATTTCGCACAACAAATAATAATATAACATTTCTATATATAGGTAATACAAGCAAATAACCAAAACTGAAATGCCTTTCCTTGATAATATTCAAGAAACGAATTACAATTATATTTCAAAGTGTACAATTTTTAACATTACTTGGGTCTTAATTCTAGTGCACATCTGCTAAGTCTTTTGTTGACTTTTTTCGAATTTTAATAGTCTAGTCTGTGCATTAAATTTCAGTGTAATTGAGGTTAATATATATCTGACATGGTGTATACATTTTCAATAAAAAACTATCATTAAATATATAAATTACGAGAGATAAATTAGGCAATCACATTTTCGTTGAACACAAAATTTTACGTATATATGTTTACGTATAAATGTATATTTATACAAACATCAACGTAAAAGACGCCTTTAATTTGTACCGTTTTTATGTACAATGTTTTCAACCAACTAAAGGATAATTTAAATTGTATGCCCTCATGGTCTGTGTCTATTACTACTGATGAAGTTCAGACTGTTTTATTTTTCTATTAAGATAAACATTTACAATACTCAGTTTTTAAATAAAACTAATTATTTCATGTAATATGACTATTGAAAATAAAATTTTCAGTGGAGCGTCTGCCTAAGTGCAGTGGTAGTTATCTTATATTTTAAATACATTTACTTAGGCAATTTGACTGTTTTGGTCTTCCAAAATATCAGTATGGAAGGAAATGAAAACATAAATATTTCTATACAATATGATTGTTCATTATATTTATAATATCATTTAGATTATTTCGTAATTATTTATTTTTATTTCGGTTTCATCAAAATGGGTGTCTACATCGTCGTTTCATGATAAAATATCATAACTTGTATATTAAAACAATCAGTTTGTTATTATAGGAACTCTAAAATGTTATTCAACTTAACATTTTCACGGTCAGAACGTTCCGACATATTTGTACGTCATGAAACAAAACCCGACCGAAACGTGCGAGATTACGAAATGTAGTTAAATACTGTCAAAATAAGATTTTATATATTTTAGTTATTCATGTATTTCATAAGTGATATTTTACAGAAAGCACAGAAACCGATTTTTTCAAGCAATGCATGTTTTGCCTAATTCTTAAATGAGGATTTTCAAACATTTACAATCTAATCATTTATATGAGTAATATCTAAGACCGCGCAATATAGATTTGTTTCACGCATTTGAAGGTCATCTTTATCATATAATCAAGTTGGGTTTGATGATTTACACGACGTCGTGCTAAAATGTCTTTATGACGAGTTTTCAAAGAGAATTGTCAATTTTGTTTTCAAAGTCTTTATCTTGAACATAAGTACACATAAAAACTCGTTCAAATTTTAATACAGGTATATAATGGTATGTTAGAAACTGGCGTAAGTAGACATTTGCATAGCCAAAACTGGCTATGACAGCAAGAATAATTTCATAAAAGACCCGACTAATATCATGTGTCACTATCTATATTTCGAAAATATCCACAACTGCTTGGTTAGTGCTGATAAACAGAGACCATTGTCATGATTCGCCGACTTTTGTTCTTCACATTTAAGTCTTTCCACCCCGTTGATAAGTCTTAAATCAAATACGAAAATAAGAATTCCGTCCAATTTGAGCATAGTTGCGTATATGTGGGCTCCTCATACGTTCGTCAAGGGCAGAAAACTACCCGCGGAAACATACAGACCCGTGTGATAAAACTCATGGTATTTTTCAAAATGGAACAATTGTATCAAATAACCAGATTTACGTCTTACAAACTTAGATACTCCGCTTTTATTTGCCGATGTAACTTCTTACCATTGACAAAAAGTAACACTTTTATTGTACTTTATATATAAGCAATTACATAGAAGCTGTAAAAACAAAAATAGTTAAGAAGAAAAAACAAAACAAACAGGGATGCCCGTACCAAAAACGCAGCCCCCAAGCGAGCCCACAGCACCCAGACGTGCACACCACCAACACACACACACACGTACACACACACACACACACACACACAACACACACACACACACACACTCATGTACACACACAAAGGGGGGGGGCGGGGGGGGGGGGGGGGGGGGGGGGGGGGGGGGGGGGATAGGGGGAACCAAAAAAAAAAAAAAAAAAAAAAAAAAAAAAAACGGGGGAAAAAAAAAAAAAAAAAGGAAAACAGTGGGGCACCGCCTTGGAACGGTCAGTGGCAAAAACCTGTTTGTGGGACTTAACACTAAAACTGCCCCTTTCAATTTTTTACGATTACTATCCTATCAAGAAACATGTACAATCAGTTTGTCACTCAACAAGATAAACTTTACAAAACAAATTACATTGTACAAAGAGCAAAGCTCGCAGATTTATTCGATTTTACTTTTTTTACATATACTTGCATATATTTTTATGATTTTGTAGAAAATATTACACAGCGACTTACTTCTTTTCTATGTACGTATATCATTGCATAAAGTTAATAAATTCATATCAGTTTATTGCTGGCCTCGGGAGCCTTATATTCTTTTTTTATATAAGGAAGACTTTACAGGTATGAATTATATCGGTTGAATATTACTAATATGGTATAAAATTGTATGCTTCTGTTCCAAAGCAAACAAGAGTAATATTGCATTTTTGTGTGTAGTAAAAATAATTATTAAAATTTACCGTTTGTTAAAAATATGTATTATATTGAGACTAAGGCAAATATTTTGGTTTTACACAAACAGTTCCAATACAGAATCTATTCGGTGATCAAACATTAATCATTTGGAGTGGCCTCCTTTGATTAGCTTTGCACAATTTGTATCGGAAGTAACTGCGATACATATTTACACTTTTAAATTCTGATTTAAAAGCTTGTCCACTGGCCTGTTTCTTTGTTCTATATATCGTTGATATTTATGTTTTCATTGAAGTTATATTACCATTCAAAATGGCCATATCAAATAACGGTCAAGAATGAAGCTTTCCACACAGTTCATGCTCTTTCTGAAAACATGAAAGAACCGATTACGACTTATGTTGAGTAATTTCTTTTATTGATAGATGTGAAATAAAAATACACCCAAGAGAAAGTTTTCCATCTTTGGCTAGGATAGTCGAAAAAGATCTTTCCAGATTTTCCATATAGAATCATACTTTAAAACAAATGCAATAATATTTGTTTTAGATATCCGTAGAAAAAAACAACGATAAAGGTCTTATTTAAAATTATGAAGGTAAAAAATATCACTTTAAAGACGATCGCTACAGTTCTGTCATTTTGTTTTCTAGCATTAAGAATTTTATGAAATGTGATAAGTTGTTAGGTTAATACCTGACAAGTAAGAATCTACAATAAACAATAACTATGTTTAAAAGTGATAGTCGGCGCGATTTTGAGTAAATGAAAAAGATTACAAATATAGTAGCAAGTTTTCATAGTAAAAATCCTGTAAAGTTTTAACTTTATGCAGTAGAAAGGCACCAAATACCACAGGACAAGAATCATGTGCACCCTGATCGGGACGAAAACTCGCGACCCTTCGCTTACAGGGCGAATGCTCTCCCGACTGAGCTAATCCTGTCGCATATACATAATGTCCCGAATTGTGATTAATGTGCACCAGTAAAACAGACTTAATCCTTTTTCTTATCAAATATGTTACTCGAAATATTGACCGTTATTTACTGGCTGAGAAAGTATAATTACTGTACATTCATAAGTAACGTTAGTTTGGAGGTAACACCACACTATGTTGATAGATATTAACTATTTACGTCCCAAAATTATATAACCATTCATGAAAGACTGAAAATGCAAGAGTATTTTATTGAAATTTATCATGCGGTATTATCCAATTAAAGGTATTATCAGAATTTAATGAAATGTGTTAAGTCGTTTGGTTAATACCAAGCAAGCAAGAATCTACAATAAACAATAACGAAGGTCGGCGCGATTTTGAGAATATGAAGGAGATGGGTAGCAAGATTTCATAGTAAAAAGAGACTTAATTTTTCATTCCAAAAATGTTATACATTCTACTCGTCATTCCATTGGTGGTTGGAAGGTTACTAACTTCCGGTCAAAAGCGAGCTTAATACGGCTGCGCCGAAAATGTAAGGTCTTATTTATACATAATGGACACTTTTATAAGTATACATTCGAAAGCATTGAGAATTGCCACTATCTCATGTTTATCCTTTATGAAATCTCTAGATTTGGTAATTCACCATTGTGTTTTATTTCGAATGTTAAACAATTTATCGTTTTTCATGAAACGACATGAATTGTGATTTCAAATGTATTCACCCTGAAAATATACAATACAGATAAACGATTTTCTGTAAAACAAATGCATCAATGTTGTTGTCATTTATACTTTTTCTTCCATGTTCTAACATTCACAATTTCTCAATTTACTGCAGAAGAAATGTTCAAATATCACTTTCGTAAAAACTTATATAAAATAGTATGTCCCCGGCCTTATAATTGAGAAAAATGAGCTTTTGTCTTAGGTCAGAGGGTGGTGGTGGAGGGAGGCCATGTTTATAATGCCACTAAGGCAAGACAGATAGCTCAGTGAACGTGCTTTAGTAAAGGGAGGTAATACATTTTCAGTCGCAGGATAATTGATAAGTAGGAAAATACGTGAATGTTTAAGGTAGATAATGATATCTCTACTTTCTTTTAATTTCGTACAGGAAACTGTCTATCAATGCAATAACGGCTATCAAGAGGCGCCTTCATTATCATCCTTTTCTGGCCTGTACCAGTACTAACATTGAATTACCACTTTCTTACATAATCAAATAGAAGTTGAAGTCAATTGAACGTAGAGAAGAGATCATGGACAATCAGCATGGACCTTATGTCTGGATTTGGGGTCGAACCAGCAATCCAAACATTGACTTCCCAGTGGTTTAAATATATTTACAACTTTACAAATACAGCAATTACATTACAAATCTGTCATAAATGCAATTAAAATAACTATAGTGCCTAATCTTATCAAACATATCGTAACAGTTTGCGAATAATACTAAAGTTTAAATTCATAAACTAAAAGTTTACAGCCCTCTGGCTATACCATCCGACCACAGTTCTCGCCAACTTTCCAGTAACAATTTATTTACTATCTAATACATATTTTGTAAAATTCTTGATTTAACGTAAAGCTTTTGGTTTTATACTAATTTATTTTAGGTCGATTGTGAAACAAGTTATCCAACTTATATTAATCACTTTCGACACCTCATTCCTGATGGTATCCATCGCCGTGAGGGTATGAGAGAAGAGAAGCTAGCTGAGCGCCAAACAAGGGAGATAACGTAACGTAACGTAAGCTTTTACTTCCGGAAAATACAATGAACTTAGAAATAGTGTGTATAAGGGAAAACAACTCAAGGCTTTAACTATCTATATTGTATTTCCGTGTTAATATAAACTTTCGTAAACTTACACCCAAATACAAAACACAGTTTCTACACATGTACTAAAATGCAATGAAATGATTCCCGCTGCATCTAGTTAGTTGCATACGCCACTATACTTTCCATGTAAATCTCTGCGATTTAATTTATTCTTTTGCATAACACTTGTCCATAAAGTTAATTTGCATTTAAATTATGAACTGACTGTCTTATTTCAGCGTATATTTTTCACCATGTACACATGTTTGAGGTGTAAAACCTTGCATTTTTATTATTTAGATGAGAAAACGCTGATTTTCCCTTTAAAGTGACACATTAATCACGTTGACACTCTACACCACTCACTGTATTTTAAACTTAGATAACGGGTACGTTAGATGTTTACGCCGAATCTTGGTCTAGAGCATTTAGTTCATACATCATCGTAAAGTTACAGAATTTTATTTATTTTATTTATATTACTTTCCGCTATAGTAACTATTAGAAATGTTACGACACATGTAACTAAAACACGTAAATATTTCATTAAATAATGCTCAAAATTTATCAGTCGAAAATTCAGTTCTTAAACATACCGACCTTATATGAATGCTGAAGGGAACATTTTATGGAAGTGTTTTTTGTTCTTTATTATCTCTAAAAAGTAAAGCCTATCTCTCAAAGTAAAGATGTTCTTGACTATCTCTAAAAGTAACGACTATTTCTAAAACTAAAGATTTTCTTGGCTATCTCTTAAAGTAAAGAATATCTCTAAACGTAAGTATGTTCTTGACTATCTCAAAGAAAATACTATCGTCTTGAGTATCTGTAAAAGTGAAGTCTACCTCGAAAAGTAAAGACCATCTTGACTATATCTAAAAGTAAAGACTATCTCTGAAAGTAAAGACCATCTTGACTATCTCTAAAAGTAAAGACGTCCCACAGGGGTTATAAGATAAAGCTTTGGGGTGTGTAATTCTTTTAGCAATGTAATGCATGTCTGGAGAAGACTTAGTCATGGCCTCTCAACTGTCTACTTTCATAGGACGCCTGAGTCATTAATGAAAAGTCGGATGAGTTTCCTAGGTTAAAATTTATGACAAGGGACGAAAAACGATTTAAAGCATGCCCTTGGCAGCTAACAATCATTTCGGACCTTAATATAAGAGACAAATTTGCCTAATAAGAGTATAATTTTAATTAAGTGTGTTTTTCAAATATCACAGTGCAAGTATTACATTTTCTTTCATATACACATTGAAAAGAACACAGAATGTGTTACACAGTAAGTAGAAGGCTAACTAACTTGCTAGACTGCTAAAATCTACTTGTTCATGTTTCAGATTGGGCAGAGTCATTAATTGAGCAAAGAAGTGCTAAGCCAATTTACAAAGATCATTATAAGAGACTCCAGGGATAAAAAGGGATTGATTTTGTGACTACCTATCGTGAGCTATCCATTAGTCACGTGACTGATTAGACTGATCATGATCTACACTGGGCACAGACACAATTGCAAACAGAAATTATTTGAATTAATGCACAGTATCAGGGTAAGAGTTTATTGTTTGCATGTCACTATACATATACGTTCTCTCATTTATTAATGTCTGTGTTATAAACCTTATTTCATTGCTTTTTAATTCCTGCTATAAACAGGTTGTGTTATATTCAGAGTGATCTATACATATAAATATTTTAGTACTTTGATAAACATTAATATTGACAAATCGCTTTAGTTTTGTTCCAATCATTTGTTCTTATCCTAACTTTGTTATCCTTTCGAGCACAATTCATGAAACTGGTTCATAAATATGGAGTAAATGAGGCTATTATGTACAGTAACTCAATTCTTGTGGTCACAAAAAATATTTCCTTTAATTAAAGCACAGTAATAGCTCTTTCCGAGAAAACGCATAAAAACCGAAACATTCATTACAATTTATGTCAAAGAGAAGTTTAGGATGCACGAGTAATTTTTAAATCTTCTGCGTTACAGCTTTACTTCCATATTCATTTCTTAAATGTCACAAAAAGCATAGAAATCTAGCAATTGTTTTCGTCTTTTTTCCCCAAGCTGATTGTCATCTGTATTTGACACTAAATTATGTTTCAAATATATATAAATACAATTTCGTACATGTGCATCTAGACGTCAGTCTTCCAAATGTTCTTAAAAGTTCCACCCATGAAGAAGAGACTGAAGTATGAATAAGCTAAACTTTTAAGTTGATTTAAAATTTGAAATCTAAATATTTAGAATCTGTTCAAAAATTGAAAAGAATAGAAGTGCACAAAAACCTTTGAACTGTGTCTTTATACAAAATTTGACTAATACATGTAAAACCAGCTAGGATTTATCAGATGATCCGATCCCAGTATATAATAAAACTTTATGCCTGTTTTTGGCAAATATCTAGATATAAAAAGTGTAATAAAACTGAATATGACAGTTGCATAACACAGCAGGATGTGTTTGGTTCTAAGTTATCAGATGTTTTTTTTTTTTACATTGGCAGCAGCACAGAGAAATGTCACATTGACCTTGTATCTCACAGAACAAAGTATGCTCATGCAAATCACTTTGCAAGAGGGAGCCTGTTTATCGTGTGAGACAGCAGTCAACTTCTATTTACAAGACAATAAATATTGGAGATAAATAATGTTTTCTGAGCCATTTCTACTTTTTAATTAGTTTTAGTGTATGCAGTATGCATCTATGATAATCCATTTCTAATTCAATGAAATAAAAGAAAAAAGCGTAAAATTGCCAAAATTTTCCTGTTTCCGCTTTTTTGATGGAGACTTGAAACCCGTATCGCAATATTCATCATTCCATTTCAAATGTTCAATTTGTCGATGGAAACTTGTCTTCCCCGTTCATTCATCAAGTGACTGCATATTATCTAGCCATTGGATAGGATTCTTAATTTATTTTGTTGCCTGGCAGATAAAAAACAATTATCTCTTGAAACTAAATTCAGTCAGGTAATTCAAATTTTGTACTTTTTCATCAGCTGCACGTACCGCGTCCTGCAAGATGCAGTGCTTTCGTTTACTTAATATTCCAGCGGTTTACAAATATATAACCAACGTTTCTCCACTGCGCCATACTGACAGAACAAGTTTTCGGAAATAATTTCGTTTTTGTCCCGCAAGCCTGTCCGTGGTACCCTTAAACTTAAAAAAGAACGTAAACCCTACATATTTTATCGATCAACATGCGTAAGATGTCTTACATACTCATAGAACATTTTTACACTGTCTCACTGTATTTAGGACTATTTTTATCGTATGCTTATTACTTATCTTTTGTCGTTATGAAAAGCGAATGTCGACGACTAACTGATTGGCTGTATGTAGGATTATTTCACCAAAAGCTCTAAAGTACGTGGGCACAAGATATACCAAGTACGATGTATATTGTATGCATTTGCGTTTTAGATACTTGCAGACGATCGTTATTTCTATACTTTATGTTAATTTTATGCAAACTCAGCTGGGCGTGGTCAATTCTTCCAGCTTTCGAACTACTTTTAAATCCTATTTCTAAATAAGTGGTTATATCTTCCAGGAGCGCAAGGATACATTCATGCGATTGGGTGTCCGATTTTCCAGACGTTATTATCATAAAGCAGACATAATGTTATGCAAGGTTGTAGCTAGGTTAACCATTTGATTTTTTTATCGTCTGGCATTTGAGTAAGTGCAGCGAATACAAAATTAATCAAAATGTCGAGGATCCAATAGAAAAGTAGCAGTCATGCACTAGTCACGTAAATACATTTTGAAGAAATGGTCCGCTTTCCTTGTTTTAAACGTAATCTAAGATAAAAAGAACGAATGGTAAGAATACAGGGTAGTTTCCCTTTGTCTGTACTGTAGATCTGGCAGCCACAACTTCTATGCAGGGACACTTGAAATCAATATCTAATTAACCTAAAATCATCCTCACTTTGATTAAAAATAAGTATCCCTTTTAGAATTTATTGTTTGTGATATACCTAATAACATACAGTAGAACCTCTGAAAAAGTATACCATTCAAAATCTTGTGCTATCGGCTGTGTCCGAAGATAGTGCTTTAAGCAGTATTTTGAAAACTCAATTCTATGATATTTTTTCGTGAATTTCTATTCTTTTTGAAGACCCTGCATATCTGTTATCTATAAAGTTGATATACATACCTCACTTCTTTGAATAACCACAACATTTTATGTCGCAAAGTTTGCTAACATCCCGTCAGTACCTGGAATACAAATTTGCAATAAGAAATATGTTTTGATTACATACCTGCTAATCTTTCTATTGTCAATATATAAGTCTTCAATAATTTGATTATTATAATAATATATTAGGTTTATTTGGAAAAATGATCATATGGCAGTTGCCTTTTCAAGTATTTAGACTTGTTAGTTGTCTAAGGCTTGTAACCTATAATTTTTGAGTAGCAAAACAAATTTCCGTATAGACAGTGGCGTGATGAAGTGCGGAAAAAGAAAATTTCTCATAAGAGTACGTTAAGTACATGCTTATTTACCATGGTATTGAACTTTAAACATGCTTATCTGCCACATTGTTCTGTCTGTTTTAGGTTGTAAGGTTAGCAATAAAGTATCATTGAATAGTCTTATTTACTAGTAGTTATGTTGGTGATTGAAAGAAGGTTCATGTTTTTCCATATTTGGACAGGTAGGCATTCTGATCAATTCGTTTGAATTTATAAGGTAAAATAATTATTTGATCTAACGTTGTATAATCGTTTCTAAAGTCAAAGATTTGCGTGTTTCGCGTCAAGTCGAATTTTACGAGTATGTACAATCTGTTCAAGACGGTCATTTGCAAGTTATTAGGAAAAATAATAAAAATGTATTCCTCTTGAGTTTTGCTTGATATGGAGTTGAACAGAGAAAACATCTGAGACAAGTGTTTGGATGCTTCAAGCTGGCCATAATACTATGTATTCAAGTGTATAGTGTCCCTGCAACTTGCCTGTTATTTCTAATTATGCAGAAATCTATTTTGTCTGCAGTATTCCACGTCAAATAATACTATACAATAACATTACCACGTACCCCATTACTCATGCTGAGAAAACGAATTGTATCTTATTGCTCACATTCATTTAACGCTATTGTTAAACCTGAATACAATGATTGCATGCAAATGCCAAACTTCTGTACTAATGATAGTTCTGGTTTTCCGTATGGATTGTCTTGTCTGAATGCAAATCTAAGCCAAAGCGTCGTCATAGATACGACATAAATGAACAAATACATGTCTTGCTAGTTCTCTTTAAATCCTCCAGAAACGGCCATTGAATATTTCATTAAGTCGAAAACGCATATTTTATGAAAATTAAAATCTCCTACTCCAAAATTAACTTTAATGGGGAATTTGCAAAAGCGTTAATTTTATCAACGTGTAGAACCTTTCATAAATAATTCTGAGCATGAATTTTGAGATAGCTTCAGCGTTGTGAGGTATTCACCAGAAACCTGGCGGTGTGGGCGGCTCTACGTGCGGATATGAGCATGAAACTCAACAAGAAAAGAAAGTGTGGTAAGTGTTTCAATATTTACATCGATATCGTTGCACTATTGAACTATGGATTACTTACACTGATTCACGAAATAGGTACATATAATGCTTGAACTTATTTCTTTGTTATATCAAATATCATAAACAAACCACCATTTTACTGGAAATTCGTTTACTCACAGATCTATACAAAAATAAAGAAATCTAAATTATGCAATGGTTTTTATTGTAATGTATGAACTTAAATTGATCACCTGCGTTGTGGACGTATTTTTTACAAATTTTTGCGGTGTTTGTGCATGGAAACGGAAATAGAGTGTGATTTTGAGAAACATATTTTTAGATAACGTCATACCGGATTTCATCAATTAATTATAAGTTTTAAATGGTTATTCTCTATTGAAACTTTGATAAGTGTAGTAGAAAAATGTAACCGCAATGTCACTGATAAATCAAGGGTGTAGCTAACACCCACAAAGATCTTACACGTGACCAGTATGACTGGGGTCAGACGTGTTTATCTCAAAATCTGTTGCGATTGGTTGGCGTTTTAAACTTTAAAATATTTTTGTTTGTTTAAGTTAAATCAAAAGAAGTTTGAAAAGCCAATCAGTGACTGCAAAATTAAACTCTGAAGTGTAAATGCAGATTATGAAAAATATTGTGAATTTTGATTTTTGTTTTGTTTTGTTAGGTTCTTATGCTTCTCCGTGGAGGTTGTGCTATTTCCTGTTAACTTGCTGATAAATTTCAGTAGGTTTCAGTGTAATTCATGATGTATTATTATTTCGACTGTGTACATTAAATCAACATCATGAAGATGAAGACCCTTGCATTGTCTTTAGGTTATTCAAATGTCTACATAGAATATGAACTCTTCTTTTCAGACAATGCTTACAGTATTTTATGTGCAAACACCGACTGTTTAGGTGTCTCAATAAAATTTTCTGAAAACATGTCTTCTTGAAGAATAATGCATTTCCTTAACGTTCAATTTTTAGTCTATGAAGTTCTAAGTTTCTAAGTTTCTATGTTTATAGTAACCTCACAACATGAATTTTTTATGACCTTTATGACCGTCATGAATTTCATAAAACTAAAACCAGAAGACTCCTTGAATGACCGGATCCATCAGGTGTAGCACGTGTCTGAGAATCATAACATAAAACAAGCTTAAAGGCCTACTGATTGTTCACCCATTCCATGTCTAATTAATTTTATTTCAAAAGAAAATTGGACAAAGTTTGCAGACGACAAAAGGAGCAAAGATATCGTTCCGGGCTCTAATTTATTTTGGTTCTATAGTCAAGTGTTTCTGAACCGACAGAGCACACTGATGAGAGAAATGTGCTCATGTTTGATGACTATGTTGACTAGAGAAGTCTGGACGCATGTACATTAGTCTTGACCCTGCTTACATGTCTGACACGGACTTGTCTGAAAGTATAATCTCATTTATGACTCAATTAAATAAACTAACCGAAAAAAGCTATTGCTCATAAATGACTCACTTAAAATAACCAACTGAAAACTTTGCTCAAACGTCAGGGATTTCCATTCTGATCATTTTCGTGTCTTGCCGAAAGGACGAATGTCTTACAAATGATACAGTTTTAGCATTTTATTACTTTGATAAACTATTTCACAAAACGTTTGCTTGTTACCAATTTTCTAAAACAATGACGAAATCATGCATTAAACTGTATTAAAATAAGAATTACGCAAGTTCATATTTGTACATATTTAGCTATAATGCCATAGTTTTGTAGCATTTACATCTTTTGTTTCTTGACAAAATCGTATGAAAACTTTATACAAAAATGTTAAAAATCATTTTTGACATTCATCTAGTATAATAATGGTTTTAAAAGGAAACAAAAGCAACGGTGAATTTTAATACTTTTTTCAAATCCTGATCGTTTTTTTATATGTAAATGTGTTTTAATTACTGAACAAACGAAAGTACACGCGACCGCACGCATTAGATATGTAAAATTAAAATCATTAGATAGCTGTCTGCTTATAGCGCGGAGAAGAAACGTTTTGCATTTAATTATTGTAGCTGAGTTGTGCATGTGTACGAATGCACAATTATGAAAAGGAAAAAAAGTAATGTCGCTGTGGTTCTAAGTCACTAGAAAATAGGTTAGGAATATTAAATTGATACATTTATTTTGCAAAGAAATGGTTATGTAAATTCTGACTAAACGATTTTTTAAATTTTAGCTAAAGCCTGTCTTTACAAAGACTAAAACACATGGTTGAAGTTTGAATTTCAAGCCTTGACAAATTCTACGATATATTTTCAAGCAGAGACGAGGTGCATGCCGTCAAAATACACTGTGACAATGTTTGGACATAAAAAGGTAGGTGATAAAGTTTATTTATTTTTCTCATTTCTGTCGCTTTTTCCAATCTGTCTTCACTTATTCATGTAAGATTTATGAGATATTGTGACCTCAATAACTTATAAAATACATTTGAATAAGATTTTCTTTTTTCACTGCGACGTTATTACAAAATCATTACTGTAAGCAGATAAAATGAAAATTGTTCATAGTCATACTTTGCGTTGCATATTTTGACTCTCATTGCGAAATCTTTCACTAATTATATTCACGTACAAAGGCGTCTAATAACTACTTACATGGCAGTAAAAATAGCAATAGAGTTTGCAATGTAAATGGCGACTGGTAAACATATAACTTAGAGTAAAACTTCTACTTTTCTCGCACTTCTTGCAGTAATTAGAAGCAAAGAATGGTTGCATTTATGTCCCTTAGAAATGCAAACAAAAAATAGAACCCTCTATCATTCTAATATTGAACGGACCTAGCAAGTACTAGTTACTTATTCTGTTGAATGCTCGTTCGAATGTATCTTTTTATGAAATATCGTGTAACGTTTAATAGCACAGCCCGGATGCATCTTATCTTCAAAAAATTATTTTGTTAATTCGAAATGTAACATTTTAACTGAAAGTGTCGGAACATCTTAATCGAGAGTTTATTTATATTCTTTAGCAAAGGTAGATATGCAAATAGATTATCTTGAATCCGTTTATAGACATGAACTTAATGAAAAAATAAGTGTGTATTCATGGTAATAATAGGTGGCTAGTTAGACGCGGAAAGAAAGGTTCATACATGCATGTCTGACTACAGCCGAAACATACCCGTACTTGTCCTAGCATCTGGGGGTATCTTATTCTATCATCATGGTCGAACAATATCCCCAAGGACACAAGTATGAGTGATCTTACTAGTATTTCTGGATAAATAACTTTTTTTTGTTGAAAGTAAAATGTTTTGACCATCTAGTTTTTATAGAATTTATCACGTAACAAAAATATGCATATGTTTTATTTACTCTTACCATAGTTTGCATAAAATATCTTACTAATCCTTTTATTTATCTTTTTATGTAAGTTTTGATAATCCTTTTCAATATAACACAATACATATGCCAACATTTTTTTGTGTATAAATTCTTGAAATCTTGAGTTAGACATATTCGAGTTTATATAAACTCGAAAGGTACTAAAATGTGTCTAGATTTCTAAAGTTGTTAAAGTCTGCATTAATAATTGCAATATATTATTATGTTACTAACTTGCATACTAGTGTAATCAATTTCAAAAATTAACTTTCATATAATTTTACTTATAATTTACATATGGGAGAACATTTATGATACAGTATATATATTTTAAATAATCGCTTTTTGGAACTGCAAAAATAATTTGCAGAAAACAGTCGTTCAATTTCAATTTAAATAAATAACATTTTAAGAATGATGCTCGCTTACAAAAAACATTTCTCATCAATCCAAACATACACATACATTCAAGTGTCAAATATACAGGATTGAGAAGTAAGTTGAAACAACTTTTGTAATCTTTCTCCTGAAAATAGACACAATATAGTAACGCAAAAGATTACATATTTACTGAACTACATTTGAAAACAAGAAAATGAAAACAAACATACTGCTTCCTGTAATAACAAGAAACATATCGGTTAAGAAAAATTATATTTTGGAAACGCTCCGTAACATATGTATGGTAGCATATATATGTATGCTGTACTGACTTTCTAACATATATGTAGTTTAATACAATGCTGTTCCATGAGGAAACATTTCATTTTTGCAAACCTAAATATTTAAATATTTAAGTGCTCGCGATAGTTATAAACTGAATGATATTTTTTATTTGTTTAAGACCAATCTATGCGAATCTTAATAGTGTGATGATAGAACACAGTAAAAAAGGATTTTTAATGCTGATTTCGATAAAAAAATTGACTGAATGGGTGAACAATGTATCTTGTAGCTTTATGTTTCTTACATGGTAGGACACTAAATATATTCACTGAGCTCTTATTCATTTTTTACATTAATTCATTCATTCATTAATTCATTCATTCATTCGTTTAACGATAATGTGTTTTTTATATTCAAAGAATTATATATCTTGGTTGTAAATATATAACATGAAATGTTCATATTAAAGTAATATTACGTTTCAAAAATGACCGTTATGATGTTATGAAATAACATTCAGAACGGTTGTACTCTTTATGATGCCCGGTACTTCTTATATATGTTTAAGTTTTGATAAGTTGATAGTGTGATGATAGAAAATAGTAAAAACGGATTTTTAATGCTGACTTCGATAAAAAAATTGACTGAATGGGTGAACAATGTATCTTGTAGCTTTATGTTTCTTACATGGTAGGACACTAAATATATTCACCGAGCTCTTATTCATTTTTTTCATCAATTCATCAATTCATTCATTCATTCATTCATTCATTCATTCATTCATTCATTCATTCGTTTAACGATAATCTGTTTTTTATATTCAAAGAATTATATATCTTGGTTGTAAATATATAACATGAAATGTTCATATTAAAGTAATATTACGTTTCAAAAATGACCATTATAATGTTATGAAATAACATTCAGAACGGTTGTACTCTTTATGATGCCCGGTACTTCTTATATATGAATATGTACAACAGTCATATTCCTATTGCATATAGGTGAAATCTTGTTAACTATCCTGGTCGAAAATTGGATATCCTCCTTTTATGTAATATGATTTCAAAAAGGTGCCATAAAAGTAGATATCATATGTTTGTGATTATGACGCAGTTCACCTTGAATTGCTTGATTAACATATTATATGGACAAAACACTTTTAAGTGCCAAAAACTGACGCTAAGGTATTATACCGTAATGCACCTTTTTTATTACATCTTTTTATCAAATGAATATCTACTGGGAATAAATGCAAAATATGGAACACTACAATATAAAGATGAAAACAAAAACTATTGCATGCGAATGATGATGTAATTAAAACGTTATGCATTTTATTCGTGCAATTATTTTCTTACTTCTTGATATGTACCTGATGTAATCTAAATTACAAGTATTTTGAATTTATCATTTCACAGAATTTAATAAATTCGCATAGCAGTCATTTAATTTTAATGAAAACTCTGTTCATAAGACTCAGATATCAAAAGTCAATTTTGCATAAAACATTTATCAAAATATCATGAAATTTCTAAAACATATTACCCAATCGGGGAGTTACATTTCCTTTATCAACTATTTCGTGTGTTACACATTTGAGAATTATTTTCAAACATACGACAAACTTCAAGAATTAATCAGTTTGGAAACAATTATATTTCTTCTTTAGTTACTTTTATTACAGCAACAAAGTCTTTTTTAGTTATACTATTGCAAGATATGTCATGATTAGCCTCACGTATTTTCGACCAGTGTTGTTAGTGTGTTGCTTTTTAAAAAAAAAATCAGTTAGAGACCACCCAAAGTAAATCAAGAAAAATGGGGAAAATGATTTCTTTATGAGGACTATGTTTTACAAAGAAATCTATAAGTTATATATTAGATTAATGGAATTAAAATTATGAATCTGAAATAATATTGATTGTTATGATTATTTCTTTCGTAACTTTATATCTATATTATTTAAATAATTAGTATGAAATTTCCTTTCCCATTTTCTTTTAATATCTTTAAAATACTAGTTTTATCACAACAATTATTTTTTTAAAGTTTGTTTGTTTCAATATTTTGTGATCAGCAAATAATAAATTGAACATTCTATATTTAAATAAAATACTGCCATCAATATGAATCATCAGATATTTAACAAAATGGTAAAATTTGACATCTTACTTTTATCAGTTTTACCAACTTTTTTGGCGTGATATAATCGAATGTACCTTTTATTAGAGAGATATACAAAATTCCATACATAATGCAAGAGTTTAAATGAACAATGTGAATGTTAAATATCTTTGAAATTCGTTCAACTTTTAGAGGCCTTACAAAGGGCCTTAAATAGGTAAAACAACTTAACTTTATACAAAATTGTGGGAAAAAACAATACTAGACTTACGAGTAACTCACATGGATTTTTAAATTTCTGATAACAATTGTTTAAGTGTGGAAAATCTTAAAATAAAGAATGGAAGTACATGAAATATACATTACAAAGCAAATATAGTCTTTTTCAGTTTCAAAATCTCACTGCAAAATATATGTAGATTTTCAGTTCCACGTTGTATCTGTTCGTAATGGGTTGCATGAATAAAATTTGTGATGAGAATTAACTTTGCATTGAATTATCATTTATTTTCATTACTAGTATTCATAAATGAGATTTCAAGAGAAGCTAAGTGCACATCATGAGAGAACCATTTTGAAAGTTATATTACCCTTTAAAATATGGCCAACCAAAATGCTTAAAACACAGTTACTGCTTTGAAATATGTAAATAATGAGTAATGTTGAAAGAAATTAAAATTTACCTTACATGATTGTAGTGTGAATTCTGAAGTTTTTACTAGGACTCTGTACTCAGTTTTTATTAAACTGTCTATTTTGGATATAACTTTAGCAATATTCATTTTTCAAGAATTATAAATCAGTGATTAATGCCTCTCTTAAAATTATGAGTATCACTTTGAAGGGAAATAACTTAAAGTAAAGTATCCATCAATACTTTAAGAAATACATTAAGAAACAACTTATGATCTGAGAAATATTACCATTATAATACATGTAAAATATTTGGATTTGTGTATAACATTTTTCCTACTGCATTGTCAATATAGTGAAAGTCTATTTTCGAAAATTTACCCTTGTCCAAATTGGTATTCCTGATTCCTAAGCTCTGTTTCATTTATATTTGCTTATAAAAGGATTAAGTCGGCATAAGTTATTTTCTAAATGTTTTCAAATTATTTCACTGTATAAGAAGTATCTTACTTGACAAAAATGCAATTACACCATTTTGAACAGTAATTTAGTTCTAATTTTAGCTATGATACATGAAAATTAATTTTACGCTCAAATTTAAATTTCAAAATCGAATTGATATAGTGCAAGTTTTTTAACAATAACTGTAAGTAGGTATGAAATCATTTTAGATTTTATTGTGAATTATGTGAGAGCATATTGCCATCTTGTGGTGGGGAATAGTTAACTATAGAGATTATTACCTGCCATAACCACAACTGAAAACCGCAGTGTCAATCGCCTCATAAAAGTGGTTGATATTGGATGCTGTTAATTAATTCACCACAATGACAAAAACACTATAACTGTTCGATTTTATATTAAAAAAAAAGAAAATCTTCCCAGTCCCTCCTGTCTCCCGTAAACGTACGGATGTAACATTTAGCCATGCACCGAGGCCTTGATTTTTACCCATCGGAACTTGAAAACTACACGTGCACAACATCTCAGTGGGGTAAAATGTAAGAAAACTTATCATATAACCTCTTCAAATGGTTAGCATGTATAGGGAACCCATGAAATCGAAAAACTCGAACCTTTGACCATCATTTTTACCTTGACATTAAACATTGGATCTTCATACTTTCTCAATGAGGTGAACATGAGAATATGGTTTATTGAAAAACGTTTAATGGGCTAGGAGCTATAAAAGAAATGGAGTGTTAACAACACCCAAGTTACAACAAACAACCATCGACTCTGACTTTCACCTTCTTTTGGCACAGGTTTAGCACGTGTTCTACATATTGTTTTATAGGATGTGTGTATGGATGAAATGTCATGAAAATCTTTGATGTGTTTTGGAGACAAGGGGAAACACAATGTCAAAATCTCAAACAGTTTGCCATTATATGTAACTTGACTTTTAAGTCAGCTTTGTTGAAACACCATTTTACACATATTCTCTGTAAGGTTTACATTGACCTAAACTTTCAAGTAAATCTATCAAGGTGGTCAGAAGGTAAGGTGGGAACGTATTTTGGTATCAACGAAAATCAATCATTGAGTTAAGAAGATATGTCGAAGAAATATGACATTCAGGTATCATATCTTATTATTCCCCCCTCTTTCATGAAAATCCCTCTAGGCAGTGACAGAACATGATGGGGAAGAGATACAAATCCCGACGGGCAGAAAAACAGACAATTATACCAAAAACAGTATGTGGCATTTTCATCTTTAAAACGATAAAGGTGACTTGAATTTCATAACTTTGTTGCCTGTAGTCATTTTTTTAATTTAATTGACTAGGTACCTAGACTTATGATCTAGGTAGCCAGCTCTGTATCTGTATTATTATCATATTTTATTATTATTATTATTATTATTATTATTATTATTATTATCATTATCATTATTGTTATTATTAGTAGTATTATTATCATCTTCATCATTATTATCATCAGCATCATTTTTATGATTATCATTTAATCAGAGGCTGATTTCTTTCGCAGTGTCATATGATATTTAACTTTTTCAAAATAAGTAAATGGTTACTGTCTAACAAATATGTAAAATTAGAAATTTACTGAGAGATGCAGCAAGTGCACGAAACTATATGTCACAAATTGGAATGTCAAGTGATACAAACAGTTGAATCCTTACAAAAGTATATATTTCATAGATTTATACTTTTTTTTTAGAACAAACTTCCAAGCACATAACCAATAATTAATCTGATATCAGTGGAACTCTCATGTATTCAAGAATGAGCCCGCATAACTCCGTATCAAATATAGTGCCACAGGTCCGGCTACCTAGCCACTGCCCTTTTCAAGTGTAATTTTAACGTGACGGAGCTAGCTCCGCATGGAAGAAGGCCACGCCTTACTATTTATGATAAATACGTTACAGGAAAACAGTACTGGTCCTGTTCACATCAATAAATGAAACGAGACTAACACGTTCTCCGCGGCATGAACGGTTGACGTCCAGTACGCTAAACGTGCATACACGATTCACAGAACGCTGTTTATCTGTTACCTTGGAAACTTATTATACAATGGTTGGATACATAAGCAAAACCATGTACATTTCGGTGTACCGACACGATGAAGTTCATTGTGTATAAGTCATGCCCTGTTTTAATTTTCTTTGATTCATTAATCTGACTCATTTTAGATATCTTGCATTTAATTACACGGTTAAGAGAGAATAAAAATTTAATGTGTACTTGAATAAAGTTAATTTGCCCGAAGATATAATGCCTTCTGAAATTAGCTGACGAAACACATTTTTCTAAACTGGCACATATGCATTAAAACATGTAATATTATGATAATCAAAATCCATATTCAAAAGGTTGGACTGAGTGAATAAACACGACTTTCTCTTCTAAATCTGTGATCTCTTGTCTATTATATTAAGTAATGAACTGCGATTTTCTGGACATAAATGGTAAATTAGTACAAACAAGGAAAATTGAAAAGAAACCATCATGGTAATGGGCAAAGAGATATTTGCATATCTGACCAAGCAATATACGCTTATCTAAGCAACATGATTTCAAATTATCATCACTTTTGCCCATAGCGAACATGGCAATGCTCACATAATATCATAACTGATCCTGTTCAAAGTTAAGAAAGAACAAAAGTGAGGAAGAGTCAGTATTTTGACGTCTCATCTACCCTTGATTAATATATATCACACTATAAAAAAATATGGTAACAGAGGAGCTAAATTATTGAAAATTCAGCAAGAAATTGAAAGTTTGGCTCTTTGTATAGGACTGTACAAAAACAACTTACTATAGCAACACATTATATTGTATCCAAAAGTTGCTTATGTCAATAGTTAAAATGTTTTGTTTTGTTTTTAAATAGTGTAGCATAGCTGTCTTCATAGTCCTGTTGTTTGTCGTGTGCCAAAATAAGTTTCTACTTATTGATTTTTTGCCGTATTTTTGTTATGCAGGATGATAGCTAATATTTTCTATAATCACATGTGAATACTTTCAGCATTTTAGTTTACCACTGAAAACCTTGGCTGTTTCAATTTCAGGATTTGGCGAGGCCAGTTATGACATTAGAAATCCAAGTCCATTGTCTGACCGTAAAAAGTCGCCATTTCAGTCAGAATGTGGTAACCATATGCATGTTCCACAGACACTAAAGCGCTCAAAAACGAAATAACTGAAGTTAACAACACATATGTTAAATGAATCTTTTATATCTTGACGCACCACTGAATTAGCAAATTTCTGTTTGCACAAATTATTTCGAATTATGATTATTTAAACATATCCTTATACTTTTGAACGTGAGTTTAGCTGCTGAGTAATATTAAATGTCTTTTTTTAAATGTTTATCCCTAGGTTTAAATAGCATGAAGTGTATGTACTATCATCTTACTAACAACATAATTAAACTGAAATTATACATAATTTAGATGAAAAAAAGAGTTCTACTGAAGAAAACAAAATGAGTTAATGTTAAACAATGAACAACACAGGTGCATAAAAGCAAGGCTCACGCACAAATGGCGACCCGGGGACTCGTTTAAATGTCACATGAATCGCCCACATACTAAAACAAAAGTTGATAGAAATTCACGAGGCCCAATAGGGGAATGGTTGCAGTTAAGCGGAATGCTGCTCAGCGCTTAATTTCACATAAACATTTTTAAATATAACTTACATTGTCCGTAGCTTATATATAAGAATCTCTGACACAAACCACTAATGCCAATTTCTTTTCAATCTGTAGTCTATTTGAATATGATCAGTGGACAATAACGATTCTAAAATTGTAGTATATCACCTCTTACTGAAAGTATAGTTATGACCTAACCATGAGTGTCAGCTTTTGAGTTGAAATATGTAAATCTTTCTACGAAACATTTTCCATTGTAAAAGTAGCTTTTCTTATGAGATTTGATTAAGCAATGAGAGTAGACATATGAACAAAGTCTGTACAGAAGGACAGTCAGAATAAGTATGATTGATTTATTTTTCTACTAGTAAAGTTTCTTGTTTTGGTAATTACTTCCTAATCGTTTTTGTGACATTCTAAACACATAATTCCTTAAGGTTTAAATTATGTTTCTTTCCTGGAAAATGAAAATAGATTGTTTTCAACATGTTACTTTTACGTCAATGGACCCCATAGAAAACGTCAAGCTACAATAGTTATGCTTAGGACAGCAAGTAAAAATGTAATGTTGCCATACAAACAGAGCTTTAAATGTAACAACTGAAAACCAAAACGTATAAATGTTCACTCCGACATAAGCTTCTTAGTTACTAGTTGTGAGGTAAGCTTCAAGACTGACCAATACAAACATGAACCAAATGAGTATGAAATGAACAATATTTTGTCATTCATGACTTCTACGAATACGGAATATGTAACACGTATTTTGACTTTTGTAAAAAGTGTAGATAGGGAAAGTTAACGTGCTTCATCATGTGTTATACTTAAGAAACATAATTACCTTCAAGTGATAACCTGGTTAATATATGATAGTTATTCGTTAAGATACTCGGTAAAGACTATTTCCAGTCTTATACGTTTACTTGGATCAAACTGTTAAATTATTCTTTTACACCAAGTTTGGTAACTTTCCTTGTAACGTTTCAACGCGAAAACATGATATCCGTTTCAAGATTTCTAAACCGCAATTTTGTCAAAATGGCCGATTACTTGCAATAAATTATCTTAAATGTACCATTTTTATATAATGTTTTATTTCGTTATTTTCATTAGATTACTGTGATATTATGCGTCAACGGGGCTAGATTAAAACGTTTGTGACGTCAAAATATATATCGCCCAACGGAATATTAAGAATCACGTATATTAAATGATGCTTTGATCATGAAATATCGAAATCACTCAGTTTCAGTGTAACTTTTATGGTCATCTTACTTGTATTATAGTTTAAGCACAAACATCGGCAACATAAACGTATATGAACGTGTTTAGGCGAGGGTTATGTTCAATAGCTGGATATAGTTCTGGTAATCCAGCGTGATATACCGTCTATGATATATCATCCTCTAATTCTTAATTACGTCTATGAGACAGAACACCAAAGAACGCAAATATGGTATTGGTACGGTACAATTGACCGCGCTAAAGCTTCTTTATGTTGTATAACTAGTAGATATGGTTACTGGTTTTATGACAGTCGTAAAATAATTCATCGTATGAATACAAATATTAGATAACTTGATGCCGTATCTTAATACAACTTTTGTTCGTTTTATTTAGAATTGTCCTAAAAAAATTATCTGCAAAGCTCAAAGTGTTCCCACTTTTTCTAAATCTTGAACTGTTTGTTTAAATTGCGTTGAAATATTTTAATCTTTACTTATTCATAATATATACGCTTATGAAACCTTTTACAGCTCTTGAATTATGCAGATTCAAATCTATGTTAGCATATTATGATGAAATGCGAAAAATTGTAAATATAGTATATTTACAGCATTCACACCTGTATAGGACATTTGATGGCATACATTATACTACATTATTGCATGAGTAACCAGACAATGGTTGATAATTTCTTAACGGGTAACCAGACAATGGTTGATAATTTCTTAACGGGTCAAAGAGAGCAATTTTTCCTTTTACTTTCGTTAAGATAAGATTTATTTTGGTATGGAGTACATACTTGGCTAAAATAAAACATGAATGCAAAAAAACAATATCACAAAATGAACATAATAACTTTGGCATGCACACCAACACCAGGGATAACACAAAAAGAGTAAACTCTTATTTCCATTGTGGTCCCTTTGTGTTGGTGGCATGACAGAGAGACGCAATGAACAAATGTTGTAGGAGTTAAACTCTACTTTCTTCAATGTTCAGTTTATCGGATGCCAGCAAATATTCGCACAATGGTATTTAAAAATACTTCGAACAGCGTTTAGTCATGCAACCCGATGGGCCTTATTTACCGTATACTAGTATGGGCTTTATCCTCGCGTGTCTCACGCCGATTAGCCGCTGTTACAATAATGCATATTGCTAACCCTTTCCCGATTTACTTATGGTTTGATAATTAAGGGTAATTTAAAAAACAATGTTTTAATCTATGACAAGTGAAATGTTTTAAATAAAGTACTGGGTAGAGCTCAATTTATAAACTTCATGCTACTATATGATTATCATCAAAACCTTTTAAAACAAAGCCTATACTAGCACGTGAAACTCCCTTCAAACCTGTCATATCTTTTAAGATGATTAAATTGTACTAACCTGTATATTCAACGTAAAATGATAAAAACGGTTAACTACATGTGGGTACCTCTGACATGGGTGATTAACAAAATTATTAATTTAAAAATCTAGTAGCGTATAGTGCTTCATGATGAACGTGTTTTCCTTAAAAGTCCATTACTAACACCAATTCAATTTTCTTTTAAATCTGGAATTGTATCGGGCGCCTTCTCTAAAGGAATTATATTAGATCCTACATCGAATGTGACCATATTTTGTTGAAAACTTGAGTTTAACAAAGGAATTTAAAAAAAATACATTTTGCCTTTTCAAAAACGAAAGTTGATTTTCCAGTTTTCAAATATCTTTGAAATTTTGCAGAAGTATCACAGGAAGAGGCTGTAAATAAGTTGTACATGAATAAGCATGATCTTTTTTAATTATTGTTGAAAGAACTTTACCTCCAATGATGTGCAACGTATATCTCTGACTGTTTATAAAATGCAATAAATCGAAAGTACGACAAAAAGACCACCCATGTCAATCTAAGGAAATACAAAAGCATTCACTCGTTGTTCTGCAGTAGTATTTCAAACGGGGAAATACTCCACGGCTATTGTTAAGTTTCAGAAGTCAGTTTCAAACTGTGTTTTCCAGATTTAAAAGAAAATTTGATTTGGCCTAAGTAATGGACCTTTAATGAATCACTGTCTTTTGTATCACAAACTAAATTGATACTGAGCAATTCGTTACTGAAAACAACTTAATGTAACTTAATTACGTATGTCTATTCTTTAGTAGTTAACATTGTATCGGGTATTGTAGTCATAGACTTATTTGGGTACACTACAAAGACACCAACACACACGTTCACAGACTAAACATGACGAAACTAACTTTATGTTAAAAATATTTGTATATCTATCCAATGCAAATCCAAAGTAGAAATTATATTGAAATAAAAAAGACATACTCAACTTTTTAAATACTTTCATATATAAAAGCGGAGTAATAACAAAATTTTATAAAAGTTGAGAAAAAGTAAATTTCTAATAGGGATCTTACTCTGTGTAATGGGTCTTTTTGTTCCTGAAATAAATCTCTAACAGCATATACATGTACATGTACAAACTGTCATCAAATGTTGCTTAAATGTAACTGACGACCTTTAAACAAACTTTCCAGTTTTCCATAAAACCTTTGGAGACCGCTTTCTCATTTCGAAAGATGTCCCTTTAGAACTCCCATTTTTTCGTGTCTAACAATTATTTCATAGTGTCAAATAGAAACATTCAGAATGATTAACGATCCAAATGCTTTTATTTCCCGACTTTTAAAAATATACATGAAAGACCTTTCCAACAATATTCAAGGCAATTGTGCGAACAAAAGTTTCATTGCAGATGTAAATTCAAGTTCCTGTTGAATGTATTGCCTAAGTAAGTTTCATTTTAAGACTTAGTGATACATTTGAGTATATTATTAATAATGAACGAGAACTATACAAAGAGTAATTTAGTCATTGGTTTAGTAGTTTATTTCAACATGTTGTTCAACTAATCAATAATCGTGGAAAGTAACTGCTGACATAAACCATTGAGAGATATATATGGTATTCAAGCGATTGGTTAAGAAGTTTAACAATTTCAGACTTCAAAAATACTTTAATCTAAATAAAAAAGAGCTTAACGGAAATATGCTCCGTACATATCGAAAGTCTGAGTTTTTAACGAAACCAAAAGGGCATAACTAGAAGTTGATGCGATGTGATATGGGATACACATGATAAAAAACTCAAATCATGCATAAGTAAGTCCAAAATTACTCAACACTTGATAAAAAAAGGATAGAGGAGAAGTCTGAGGGAAAGACACACCGACGAACACATAGCAACTGACTTGAAAATGACTTTGCATCCTTAACAGCGTAGCTAGGTGATGGAACTCTTGAAATGAGTTAATTTGTTCAGATCCTTACCCAAATACTATTACTATTCTGTTTTATATCACTCCATCTTATATCATTTAAATAATAACTAAACTGCCAATATTTACCACACGATACGAAATCTTTGATACTTTACATCACTATTTAGTGTTCTTTTGTCGGTTTCTTGTCAGTTTTCAAAGCTTTCCTTTACTGCTGGATACTGTATTATTTAAAATAATTATTTCAGGCGATACGTTTTAAAAATAAATTCATTGCAGTATTAGTTCATAAGCATCTGTTGTCTTGGTCGTGAAGTGATTTAAACATACTTGGAAACAAAATGAAAATCTAAAACATTAAAACATAAAGTATTAACACAAGCCCTTAACTTTAAACTTGCACTTTGTACTGAGTATCTATAGAAAATCTGTTAAACGTGTGTCATTTTATGAATTTTCAGCTTCTTTGTACACATAGAAATTATTTTATTGATACAATGTATACTATATTAAAGTCCCGGGATCTTTTTGAATTAACTGATATAGTGAAAAAAATTTACTGATAGGATAATGATAGAACTATATTTCATTCACTCTAAAACAGTGTTGACATATACCTTTGTTTTCTTTATGAGAAATAGTTGCTAGAAAGCCTATCTTTTATTTGCAATATCATTGAGAAAATACTGCGCTACATTTCTAGCATATACTTTTCGATTTAAAAAACAAAGTTATGAATACTTTTGATATAAAGATCAATTCCGCCAGTAAGACATCTTTCTGGGTAAAGTTAGAGCTACTGGTATATGTGGTCATGGTACTTTAAAGTCGCAAAAACAATGTACATTTGTACGGAATAGTACTGTTAATCTTTACCGTTATATTTGTCCATAGGGGCGCATTTTGACACAACCACAACAGAAACTAACAGAACCCAAAGAAACCTGCTCTTCAGCTTAAATTTGCTACAATCAGAGCAAAAGGATGAAACAGAATAAAACTATTTCTCAGATTTTGCATGGGGGATTTAAATTTTATTTTCTTAAAATAATGGATTTCGTCTTACATATTACTTATGCAAATTCTTTGGCGTACAACTGTTTCTAGAAAACGCACCACTTGATTGTGAAGGTTTTCACGCAACAGTAGGAACATCTTTACATGATGTACGTGTGGCATCAAAGTGTCATATTTTATTCTTCCTTAAAATTAGTTGCATTAACATTTTAAAAGTTGCAAACAAATAGCCCTTTATTCAAAAATTCTCCTTTTTTGTGCAAATAGTTTAAAAAAGGTAAGCAACAAATAGTTTGCTTCATGTAATAAAAGATTTTAAGGAAACCTATAGCATATGCATGAAATCAGTATATTAAAACATTTTGAGTTTCGCAATCTGTCCACGTCGGTAAAAATATATGTTAGTTGCTCCACGATTTTGTATTTCATCTAAACAAATTTGTTACTATCTTCAATTGCATTATAACTCTTCCATTTTCTTGGAAGTAACATACAAACACTGCTTAGAATGCCTGCCATACTAATGCTAGCACATGAAGGTGACTCGTAGATTTGATAGAAATAAAAGAATTAACTTGTGGAGATGATGACAGTGATGGCCGATATGAGATAGCCGACTGCATATCAACTTAAACTGAAATAACAGTGACAAATGATTTTTAGCAGCCCATTGACATTCAATATTATCCCTAGAGCTAGATTAATATACAACATGGTGCAACATTGTCATGGAGAGTTTTTCTTTTTCCAACCAATTTCACAAATCGCATTCAAAACCTAAAGATTGACAAGAATGTGGCAAATTATATTACACAATGCTCTTTTTTTTAACTGTTTTGCTACAACGCAACTGAAACCCGAATGATTCCCTTTCAGTAACAGGACAAAGGCCTTCCGTTTGGAAACGATGTAAACTTCATATCGTTGTTAATTCAACTTTATTGAAATTAATAAAAAATTTAAAAATAAATACTTGGATACAAAATATGTCCATCAATGATTGAATCTAAAACAAAGGCAGGTGCCAATAACTAAAAACAGAATTATTGAAGAAAATATACGTGAAACTCTAATTAAAAAACAATAAAATCCAAGTCAGTTGTAAAATTATAATATTTGGTCTGCTCTCCGTAGTCTGATTACCAACAAAACAACACTGTCTATATACGAGTATGATTCAGAATTAACCGGACTGTTGTTATATTTCTTTAACTTCTCAATTCTTTAATTTGATTTGTACATATAAACTTTAATTCGTCACACGAGTTTTAACAAAAGCACTTCCTCAGAAACACGGAAAGCAATTTTTTAGCGTTTCTATAGTAACCGACAGCTGAACGGGGAGCGTAACTGAATAATCAGTGATTCGTAAAGTTGAATGTTTCTGTCTATTGTTTCTGATGTTAAATATTGCTGCGGAGGTGGACCTGATGTCACATACATCATTTTACGAAAGATCACCGTCATTCTCGTTTCTGTTAGAACAAACCAGTATACAACAAACTGCAAAGAATTTTCAAAGATAGCGTAGTCAGAATCACACATATTGGGCACTTTTATTACATTTTACTACTTACTTGGCAACTCAACTAAAAATATTGTAAAAGATGATAAAAACATCCACTGAAAAGACCGTACCCTTTCATAAATGTTTGAGTAGAATCGGCAATTGACAGAAGACAAAGTCCTTTTTGAAGATGCGTTAGAGCTTTTCTGTTTTCTGTTTAGAGTTTTGTCGAACCCAAGGTTGGTTTCAGCACTCAAGGATGTTGATAGTGACAATAGGATCAACATGTCAAGCTTCGTATAGTTATGGGACATCGTATGGTATATTGAACATGACCTCAACCGTTTCGAATAAAGAAATCAGCACCAGGTGGTAGTTAACCCAGCACAACATCAGCAAACGTCAGTCGTTGACGATCTCCCATAGCTGTTACTTGCCCGCTACTTTTGTATGGAGCTTGTACTTTTCATTGATGGTCAAATAGAGATTAAACATCGAATCGCGTGACTTTTATCTTGTTACTTCAGCGTATGCCGTATTAATAGAAGCAGTTCGGTAAATTCTGGATCACTCCTCATAGATGGTAAATTCTAGGGTGAATGAAAAAACAGCATGCACAAGATACTTTATGACTTTTAACTTAATTTCACCAAAAATCACACAGAACCTGATTGAGCTTTGTGCCACATGAAAACACGTGTAACCTACATACTGATGGACAAACATCTCAAACTTGTCAATGCTCGTTTTTGTAAATGTAAATGAGGATATGGGGAGAGAAATAATTTTGCCAACTTACTAACTTGGTACAGTTTCAGTCATTATCAACATCAAAGGATGAACAGTAGACGTGCAAGATAATGTTAATATGTTTACAAAGAGGAGACCTGTCTTACAATCTTCAAGTAACAGACATTGCTTTTATTTCAATACTAAAGAAACATAAGAGGTATAATGTAATTGCACACTTGCCAAACTATTATGAGCATAGCAGTATTGCATTGCCTAACAATATAAGTAATGCTTCGACACTTCGTAAAAATACTACAAGCTCTGAATAATGGATGTATTTTTTCTCATACGTTTTCTTAGGAATGACATTTGCACATTGGCTACCTACATGAACGAGGTAAACACTATATTTCATATAGGAATGGCATTTGCTCACTGATTAAATCTCTGAATACATTTTCAACATTTCAAATATGAATGGTGTCTTCACACTGTCAATATCTGTGAATGAATCTGGTATAAATTTTTTAACATTCCTATTAATGGTTGCATACTATCTGTGAATGCACCAACAATTCACATAGAAATGGTGTCTTTGCATTGAATCAGGTTTATCGTTAGCATCATTTCCTTTGAATGGTTTGCGCTCTGACTTGATGTAAATGTTTCAGGTTTATCGTTAGCAACATTTCCGTTGAATGGTTTGCGCTCTGACTTGATGTAAATGTATCAGGTTTATCATTATTACCATTTCATTGGTGTGTCAGGTGTATCCTTGGAATGGTTTACGAACGGACTATCTGCGGATGCATCAAGTTTATCATTTTTAACATTTCCTAGGAGTAGTGTTTGCACACTGCCGAAAATAGTGTGACAAAGTGCCAACACATTTATTTTTTCATGTCCAAAAATTTCTTTAGAATGAGGTTTGGACACATCACATAATGAATTTGACATTCCGAAAATAAGCATTAGGTTTATCATTTCTCGTATTTGCTACAGCTATTGCACACATCTAAGGAAATTATAAAAATCTAAGAATACACGATGCAATGCTTTTTTCATGCTTTAGAAAATAATTTAGGAAATCACATAATAGGTAAGAATAGTAGATTTCCTGTACGCAGATGTCTTAGCCAAGTGATGTATTCCCTGTATCTTACAGACGGTCCTGTCACAACAGCTCTGGGACTTATACTGTTGCTAGGTAGATCATAATACTATTTGTCAAAAAAAAAAGTAGCCAGCGTGAAAATTTACTGAGTAATTTCCAGGCAAGTTAGTCACGTGTTCGCACTTGTCCTGTCTCGGTGAGAAAATAACGAAATATGTTAAAAGCAAATGTATAATCGCCATGTTAAGCAACGGACAAATATATGTATAACGCTTCTTCATGATTCAGATTATTGTTTATAAGATTTAAAGATTTCAAAAAGTAATTTCGCTGATACCCCGTGTTTCGTTACCGAGAAGCGTGCTAGCGGGTTCTTTTGCCAGTATATTAGATATGTTTGAATGTGTTTTACCTGGAAAACAAAAGTGTAGTAAATTCTTTTGCAAAATACGATATTTGCAAACAGCTGTCGCCCCGATTCCAAGAAAATGTTGCAACGGAAATGTTAATTGACATACGAAGTTAGATTGAATTAGTGACAAGACTGTGATGTAAACAATAAAAAAGGATTATTTACTTTTATTGATATTGCAATACGTTAGCTTTGAAAAAAAGTAGAAACTGTATGTATAAAATTTGATTATGTTACTCGCCCATAGGACCTTCTTTTACATTTATGTTGGAAAGTCACATTGGTCATTGTCAACATTATTTAATAATGCATATCAACTAAAAAAATTTATTCCTTACCAAAATAGCGTGCATTCAGCTTGAAAATACAAAAACTTTGTTATTGTATTCTAAGTCATGATCTTTTAAAACAAAATTGGAATGACTTCTGCAATATCCACGATTACACTAGTCTTTACAGGTAAGACTGGTTAAGTTAATTATTAATTCCATTCTAGCCGCACCTATTTCAAAATCTATTTTTTTAATTGTTTTATTTCTAAGAACTAACTCGATATATGTTTAGATTAAAAACAATTTAACTGAAATATAATGTACAGGTTTATGAAACCATATATTTATATTGCAGGCAGTATTAAGATAAGATAAGATAAGATAAGATTTAAGATAAAATTTATTTTGGTATGGAGTACGCATGGCTAAAACAAACATGAATGCAATAAAACAATATCACAACATGAACGTAATAACCATGGCATGCACACCGACATCAGGGATAACACAAAAAAAAGAGTAAACTTAGGAAATTAGGAATGTAAAATAAAAAAAAAGTCCTCACATACTATATAACACAGTAACCAACAATGCAAGACCCGCATACGTTCTATGAGAAAAGCAGCAGCTAACCTCAAGCCTATTTTCTAAAACTAAACCCGAAATATAATAGTACACTGTTATTCATTTTTATGTTTGTTTATATGTTCTGTGAAACACATATTCCAGCAGTTTGCTTTATTATTATTATTGAAGTATTCGCCATTTAAATGCATTAGAATTGGATACTTAAGTCCCGGGAAAGAGTATCCAATATATGCACAGTAAGTTATATTGAGTGTCTTAGTATTTCTTGCAGTGCTATTGACCTAGGCGCTTCTTTGAACAGACAAATTAACCTGTAACATTTGTTAACTTGGCAAACCTATTACTGTGTTCAAATGTCGGGCAAATGTTGATCAGTCATATTTAAAATAAGCTCTTATGGAGATTCAAGGCTATCTTTTGAAAACGAAATCGTATTTGTACTATAAATTACATTAATTTAAAATATTTGAGCTATTTTCCCCAAACTTTTACTTTTACCTACCTACTCAATTTTTGTAAACCTTCTCATTTTAGGTAGTATTGATGAAAACGATATTGATAAAGGTTAATTTGGAATCTTGGTTCATCCAATATAACATTCAATTTAGCTTGACAGCTTAAAAGAAAAAGGCCCAACTTGCTTAATGGCAATTAAATGCTGCTATAATTAAAATATCAATCATAATAGAGAAGTTATGTATCACCGAAATAAGTTATCAAAACCGATCAGAAATATTTCATTACACTAAAGACTTTTTCTTGTTTCAATTTCAGTAGGCATTTCCATGCAGTTTTAAAATGTTTCTTGTTTAGATTTTATGTAATACACTAATCCTTTTTCGATTGCTTTATTCCGGTGTAAATCAATTTTACCTATTTATTTACAGCGTATGTACAAAACCGAGACACGTTATACCTCATCTCGAGGGATACTAGCTTTGAAACACCATGTACAGAGTCGCAGTAAGTACTCAGTTTAATTTTAAACCATGCTAGATCACAGGATACTGGTTAAATTCTATGGTTTCTCACCAAAAACAGTTATATTTCACACAAAAACTCTTTAACATGTTAGAAACAAATGATACAAAATCCTATCGCTATAGCATATACATTTACAAAATGTTTAACGACTTCGTTACACTATGGGATTTAACTCGGAATAATTGTAGTACATAAATGATTTTGAAAATCTGAATTCACACACCTGCAGACTTTACACCACAAATCATACTTTAATGAAAATTTGAAGTCTGACATATTACTACATAGGAAAAGTTTTTTTCAACTATACCTGGGGATTCCAGTTTCAATTCAAAGTGGTAAATCACGGAACAAATGAAATATGATAAATAAAAGAATATGTCCGTTGGAATTGTTTTTCTAGTTTCATATGATTATTTATGGAGTCGGTCAAGTAAATAAGTAAAATTTGAATGTTTATCAATGTTAGCCTTGCAATTATGTAATTTTTGACTTTTAAAATGTTCTACAAGTATTATGAGTTACTTCCCGTAGCGCTACACTGTCGTTAAATACCTTGTCAATGTTTATGATTCAGTGATATAATTTTTATTATTGATTGTTTTCAACAAATAAAGATGTAAGTAGTGTTTTTGAGTGAAAAAGGTAAATGTTTTTGGTGAAAAAACATTGAGCTAGACCATTAAACATGGGTGCTAGAGATGCAATGCTATGTTTAGGATGTACTTTATTGACATACGTCGACTAATTATCATCCCTGTCTAGATATATAAATATAAAGTTTATTGAGAACCCCATAAAGGAATGCAAAGAAAAGTTTCGCTATCATTATATGTCATGATAACTTTTTTTATATCTTACACATTATACCTTGAGCTTAGAGGGCGCTAGGGCGATGCTGTGCACATGAGAAACAAAATGAAAATAATGAATATGAACAAAGGTTTGTTAAATATGTCGTTATTTTCAAAACCATCAGATGTATCTTTTCAAACAAAGTCATGTGTCATCATCACTTTGTGTGAGTGGACAAATTTTCACACCGTAACATAATTTGTCGGCCTGAACGTCTCGAGTTGTGCACATATTTCATCCATGACCACTGGTACAGTAAACAAATATGGCGGATGTGACCTGTCGTTTCGTTTGAACGATTGGAGATTACTCTTAATCAAGTACCATTTTACTATAATTCTTGCTTTCATACTGATGTAGCTGATTCTTGTACTTATCGTCAAAGTTTTAAAATCAAGATGACGTAGTGAATATACCTGATAACGTCATCAGCAATTCGTACGTAGAAAATACTCCCCATAGCAGAATTGAGGCATGAATATTTGACCTGTTTTACTACATTGCAATTTTCAAAATTTTCAATATTTATGCATCTCTTCTATTTTCATAATATAATCCACACACATTTTGATACATTCTATTCTGTCTTTTCGGTCATTTACTTAAATTTTTCACCAAAAAGATAAGACAGATAAAGTAGGCTAAAAATTATTAAAGAGGATTTTTGTATTACAAAACACAAATGCATATTTATCAAAATCAAAATTCAAAAACAGTCAGGTTTCCATGACCCAGACATACAAACTGGGTCAATCGAACTCACAGATCTCATTTGTCATCGCAATTGATTTACCTTTTTGCAACAAATCAAATTCACTGTTTTATCATCAGAGCAAATGGTATATTTCCGTTTATTTAAATTGCCTTGGAAATATAACTGAAGTAGGGCTGTAACGAATACACTAAGGGGCGAATACGGTACGTATCACGAATATACGAATATTTATTCATGAATATGAATACTATACTAAAATCATTTAACAAGTGAACATTATATGGCTTTTGCCAACAATATATTACAGTCTGCTGACTAGATAATAGTACTTTCTTTGTACTCAAATTACTGTGAAATAATACTGTTCAAACGTAAAAAAACACCGAGTATACATGTAACTTAAAGAGCTCTGGGTTCAAATGACTAGAACCGTTTAGTAAAAAATGACTAGACACGACTATAGAGTAAAGAGGATCTACGATTTCAACGGTATTCGATGCTAGACATGTTGTTGATGTAGACGGTTTTTGGATGTCGTAAAATGGGAATTCCCACTTGTTGATATCAAATTTGAATTGAATGTGAAATTTAAATGTATTCAATCAGTTTAAAACCCAGAAAGTTATGAAAATCAATTATTCAATTGTAAAACAACATCAAATATCGGCCCGACGACTTATTAAATAATTGTCGTGAAAATATCTGTCAACTGTTGTGGGTGGGGTATTACGACGAAATAGTGCAAAATGCGCTATGAAACGGAAGCGTTTTCAGTAGATTTCATCTGTTTTAGGTAAATTCAAATGATTTTAGTTTAAATCATGCAATTTTTATCTATATTCGTAAATATTCGGTTCGGCACATGGCGAATAACGAATACAATTCGGACAAAACTGTATTCGACTAAATCGAATATTCGAATGTATCGTTACAGCCCTAAACTGAAGACAACTTAAAGAAAGGGGTCATCTTTTCAGATAATTTAGATTCAAGGCAAAAGGTAAACTACATAAATATGTATATGTAAGGCCAGCATTGGTGGGAATGATGAATTGACTTCATTTACGCAAAATAAACTATAACAAGTGAAGGAAATAAATAGAAATATTACCACATAATTTGCATCACAACTGCGAAACATTAAGTCGGCTGAAATGGGGTTGAACGTATTGCAACGGCCAATTACGAGACTTGTCTTTAAAATGCCTACCCATAATGCTAATAAGATAATACAATTTGGCTTCAAAATACATTTATAAACACATGCACTATTGCCATCACACTTTCAAATGTAAGTAGAGAAAAGAAATAACGATATATTCAAAATACGGGCATATTCGAGAGCAAAGTGTGTGCCTGTTTGGCTAAATGCATTGCGGTGTATGATATTGTCGGCATTATTGCAATGTTTTATAAAAACTGAGAAGGACCACGTTGAAGACTAGACATTCTGACCTCATGGGGTGCCAAATACAGTTATCAGTTATCATAATGATAAGGGTATACGTACCTGATTCGACAACATTTACAATTGTTTACAAAGATCTTCAGGTCAACAACAATGTCCCATATCTTCACATACATCGTATTAATGCTTAAACTCACTCAAGGATATTTGTCAAATTAGTTACAGATGACACATCATACGGGCTGTGTATGAACAGCAAAGCTACAAGAAGCTAATATAAAAAAATATTTTATGTCAGCTCAAACAGCACCTTGATGCTTATGATTTTTCCTGCACATACCTTCTGCATGTCAACGCTTTTTCCAACATCTCAATATTTGCAGTGAAAGAAAGGTACCAAGCCATTTTGCTTCGACTTAAAAAAAAAACAGAAAGTTTAGGTCGCCTTTTTAACTCACGTTGACCTTTTCCCTGCATATGCCAGTTGTACGTAAAACCATTGAAAACAGTAGCATAAATGTTTTACAATGTGCATTTCATCGTTCTTAAATGCTTTTATGGAACATTGTATTACATGTCCGACAGACGTCACTTCATTGAAACAAATCGAAGATTACAATAAGTGTAAACTGTAAAAATAACTTTTAAAGATAAAATTCCTATTTAACCCATTTGATAACAGTGCACATCCCTCGAGCATGATGATGAATAACATTATTCGATAAACAAGTCATAGGTCATGATCAGCCAGTACATCCCTGTAGTCTGATCATGACTGAAATGTTCTCTATCAATAAAATTTCCAAGACCTCTTTGAACATTCATGGTGACGACTAAGTTAAAGCATGGACAGGTGTTTTGTAAAAACTTAAGTAAGAATAGTATTAGACGGCTCTTGCTGTAAATGTGGAAGTGCTTCTGATTTAGCTGGAGAAAGGTCTTTTCAAATCAAACTCGATACCGGGATGATGTTGATAAACAATTTAACCAAACATGGTGCTAAAGATACAATATGAAGTGTTAAAATTACGTACACACATGCCCAAGTTTAACCATTATGAACGTCGCATCATTAAAAGAAATTGTTTTCCTTTGTTAATCATTTGTGTAAGTAACAAGAAACAAAACTCAGTTATAAAATAAGTTTAAGTTAGTAAAATAAATAAACAGAAAGTTTAGTAATTTTGTCAGCATTGTTGCAAAGTATTGTAGTGCAACGTTTTTCCAAAATATGTTTTGATTGTATAACAAGATTGAAAGTGTTGAAATGCCTTTGTCAGATAAAATAGATAGAATGACTGTAGTACAATTATTAAGTAAATGTCATTCTTTGCGTATATTTTGTCTGGTCTTATTTTGCCTTGAACTTCCCTCTGTGCAAATATGAAATGTGAATGATAACGGGCATAAGGTTGCAAATTCAAATCTTATAATTAACACTAAATCAGACAGGCACTGTACAATGAACCTCGTTTTATCAATAATTTAAGGCTACATTTTAAGAATGGTATTAAAGTACCATCTAGAATGAAAGCATAAGCCTGTAGGGGTTTTCAGTGTAGTCCTAGAGAGTTTTTCGGCGCTGTCGTATTAAGCTCGCTTTTGACCGGAAGTTTGGAACTCTTCAAGAGTAGAATGTTAAACATTTTTAGAAATGATAAATTAACGCTGTAAGGCACCTTCTGATTGGATAAAAACGGGTGCATAGAATAACCGAAAACAACCGAAAAAGACTGAAAAGGGACCGAAAAGCAGTTTATGCAGATAGAAAAACAAAAATAATATCAAACAGGGAATGCCACGACTTTTTTTTCAAAAGATAATGTATGACCAGCGACACGGGAAAATGGGCCTTCGGACAAAATACTTTGAAACTAGCTTCTTGCACATTTTGAACAAACAATATCTCAATATCAATATTGGAAAATTTCAGTTACCTACGTCCAGTACATACAAAACTACAACATTTTGAAAAAGTATACCTATGGCGTGGTGTCATTGTTCACTATAAAAATGACGTCACATACCACAATTTGACGTCAAAACTCACTTCAGTTTACATGGGTAGTAAACTATTCCGGTAATCATTTCCGAATAGTATCATTTATTTTCGGTTGCAAAATTATATACTCTTTAATATATATCATATCTGGTGAACTAATTCATGTCTTCTTTCCACGATATGCCTTTTTTCATTGGGTATAGTCAAAGCAAAAAAAAGAATCATTTCAAATTGCTGTTGCCATAGTAATGGTCTTGGAGGATTTGAAAGCAAATAGTATGTTTCTGTTGAGGAAAATATAGTGGCTATCAGTTTTTATCATTGGTTTTGCATTTAAAGAGGGTGACAAAAATGCAAATTTTATGGGGTTTTTATCAATTATTGTCGAATAATGTAACAAATGTCCGAAGGTACATTTTCGCGCGTCGACGGTTATATAATTAATTATTTAAGTTCAAATAAATGAAGGAATATGTAAATATTGAATAATCAATCAGTACTAGCGATATAATATTATCTTTAGAAGAACAAGTTGTTTTCGGTCAGCAGTATTTGTTTTTCTGTCTTTTATGGTCATTTTACTTGAGTTAAAATACGATATTTGCATTTTTTCGCGGACCTCTTTACTAAAAATTGCGCCGGCTATCTTTTTTAAAGGTAGTATTGTTAGATTTTATTTGTTTAAGCTACCAGGCCCAAATGTTCGAAACTTAAACTGGCAGTTTAAGATAACATTTTAAACGATTTATTACTACAAGAAATACCCACAGGTTTACCTATATTTCATACAACATGTATTTGGAAATTGTTTCTTAGTCAATCGCTTGCTTAATATACGAAGATCTTACTCTTGAATAAATAGTTTGCGTTCAGATTGTGTGTGGTTAAAAAAGCAACATAGCTTGCTCAGAAAAGACTAGTAGTGAGAGAGCACATTTCACAGAATATATTTAGCTTTCACGTCTCAACAGATTAGTTTCAACAGTTTGACAAAGTAATTTGTTACTTCTTTTTTATATATTGAATTTTAATTCGCAATGCGGGTATGGTTGCATGTTGTGCTACATGTAGCCGATTGCATTTTAGCTCGCCCCCTTTCCCTCCCCACACACATTTATTTTGTTATCAACTGACTGAATAGCCTCTCCGATGATGTATCAATGTTTGAGTTTGCAACCTGCAACCCTCAACCAGACTTTTAGTCAGTACCTCAATACGGTCCAAAAGTAAATCAAATGACTACTCGAATTGCAGGTGATTTTATGTGCCACCTATTCAAACGCATGGTCTTTGTTAAGCTTGACTTAGTTCTGGAAACACAGTACAATTTTTTGCAGTTGCAACAAACATTAAAAGGAAATTTAGATATTCTTACAGTAAATTGGTTTCAATTCTCGTGACGTCATTTGAACTTATCCCTTAATGGATACTCGAGCCTTGTAAATTGATGCAAGAATTACGGTCCTTTGGGACAACTGAAAGGTTCTTTGTTAACTTAAACGCCATGTTTATAGTAGGAGTAGGATGTGTAGGTGCGTTTATTTTTTCACAGACAGGATTGACCCCCAGATATCAACCTGAAAATTTAGTTTCGTTTATTTAAATGTTTTTGAAATGTTAAGGTAAAATTGAATGCGCTTGTATTGCATCATTTTCAAGGTTTTGCATAATGCAGCCTCATAGATAAAATTTCGTGTTCTTATTTATGTTATTAATATGAAGCGTGCGTGTTTGGACACATGTAATATTCAAAACAAAATTCACACTATTAATAGAGCATCGAATCAAAATCATCAGTGTGATTTAGAGGCAATGGCGCTAAAGAGGTGGATTTGATCTTGGAAATGGTTTAGACGTAGTTTTTCTAGCAAGACTTTCTGAATGTCAAGTGATGCATTTAATGTTATGTTCTCTATCAAGATATTAGATACAAATGTATATTCAGTTCAAGCCAGAAGGTCACGATAATACATTTACAATTATGGCAAAAGAGCATTAACAAAAACTAATTTAGATTTTCACACAAAAGTACATTAACCTATATAATAAACCTGCTAGTAGTTTTTTACACCTGAATTAAAGTGATAATACCGTTCAAAGAGACCATCATAATTCTAAAAAGACAATACTCCTAGAATTATTATCATTTACATAATTTATAAACAATATATATAAATATGTTTAAAACTTATATTCCCATTGAATATTGTTTTGTTTAAACAGAACTATAGACTGACCAGATAGAGAAATAATCAGGAGCAAATGTTATCAGGATATTGTTACACTCTTAACAAATAAATCTGTCATATTACCTGAGACCGGGGCCATAAAATTGGCCTGACATATTGCCCTAGACTTGGGCCATAAAATTGGCCTGACATATTATCTTAGACCGGGGCCATAAAGTTGGCCTTACATATTGTCCTTGGCCGGGGCCATAACATTGGCCTGACGTATTGCCTAAGATCATTAATAAGCTCTTATCGTATATACAGTCAAGGTCCCGACAACATCGAGCGACGAAACCCTATCTGTCAGATAAAACAAAACATGCACCTGAATCGCCCCAGCTATTCTTGTAAAAACAAAAATAGTTTATAAATTGAAATTGTCTACACGGAACAATATACATTAATTTTCGTTTTTGTAAAGATGTAGTAAGAACCTTTTCTTAAAAACTATGAAAGAGATGTATTAAACAACCAATGAATTAATATTTTGAAAAAAATATCATTTTATAATCATGAATAATGGTATGTCTGTATGTTCGTACGTTTGTATATTTGGATTTATAATCTGCCTGTTGTTATTTATCAAATACTTTTTTATTTTTATATACGTTGGAGTATATATATACAGTTAAAGTATTTTTTCGCTCAATACAAGACAGGTATAGATAGCATTATTTGAAAACAATCTGTTCTTTATCTGCTATCCACAAATAAAAAAAAGTATAATGGCATAATTACAAATGCAGTAACGACTAAGACTTAATATAAAGCATTATTATTAGTTAACGATGATTTTCTAAACTTATGTCGTCTTTGTAATTAGAATTGTTTGTTAATAAAATACCCTTGAAGGTGACACAAAGATTATTATTGTTGTTGTTGCTGCTGCTTTATTTATTTAGGAAGTGCTGATGATATAAGAACAATTAATTTAAATATGAATTTCAAAACATACACATACCGTTCTTTTTCTTGATAGAAACAAAGTATACAATTTATTCATTATAGAGATATCACGTATTAAAGGTTAATGTTCGTATGTCATGTAGCTTGGCCTCAAACTATGATGGTGCTCAAGCATAAACACACTTTTTATTAAAGATATGTATAAACTATGTAACAAGAAGTATACTAATATTCGTTTTTTGTTGCGTTTGTAGACAAATAATAGTATTGAATCAATTAAGTAAAAGCTAGAAATAAGTAACGTTTTGATAGTCTTGTTTTGCATTGAAACAATATAATCATCTAAACATGTATATATCATGAATTCCAAACGAAATTTTAGTTGCCTCCCTTTAACTGAAAGAGTAGATTTTTGAAACATAGATTTGGAGTAAAACACTTTGCAATTTTTAGGACAGTTTTAAAACTGTTTACGAATAGCATGTTAATAAGTAACCTTTTAAAGATGCCGTGAGTAATTTAATTAAAACTAAAATTAATTAAATTAAAATTTCATGATCAATTCATTAACTCGAAAACCGACAATGCATGTACCTTTATTTTCACTTAATTGTTGAAAATATTTAACATCAGACTACTGTGTGAATATTTTCAATATTCTCATATAAATTAGAATTAACTGTAGGTAAGTGCAACCCCTAATAAATAGTGTATATTTTCTTTCCTAAAAAGGGTTCATATAATACTATATCAGCTTAATGTTTTAAATAAAAGATTCAAAAGTGATATTTGATTTCTTAAGCTATTTTATAGACACATTAGAGAAGTTTTCAATTTCAGTATTTTAACATTCTTATTTCTATGGCAGTTTTTAGATTGTATGCATTAGCTATGGCAAGCTTCATTGTATCGTATGTAATTAGTATGGAATCCTGTGTGACATTGTTGTATGCAAATATTATTATAGTCTCAGATGATTCTCACATAGAATGGCCAATTACATGTCTATATCTTATATCTATATACGTTTTTGCAAGTGAAAGCATGCACTGTATTGGATTAGATTTAAATAAGCAATTACATCTAACATCTTACATCGAAGTCACACGAAGAAACATGATAACAAACGTTTGTTATTCTATAGACTTGATTAAAATCAGTTGTTTTAGACAATACTATGATGATGTCAAAAGTAATATGGAATGAAAAGTTATAAGTTTGAGAAATGTGTAAATGAACAATTAGATGATAGCATGTGCACCAAATGAATGTCATTTTAGTTAACATAGTTTCACACTAGAACTTTAACAAAGTTTTCTCACATATATATCACGACTTCCCGTCTGTAGACAATCCAAAAGAAGAATACAATTTAAAAAATGTTTTGAAATTATCAAAGATCATTTGCTCTTTACACCGCTTACCATACAAGCTATAATTGGCCATTGTAATGGGGGATTCTTTGCAAACGTTTCTAAAACGTTATCTATTCATTTAGAAGCGTTTAATGTCTTAGCAGTTGGGCATTTAATTTACCCTTTTCAGTTCTTGACATAATTTTCATCTGCCAAAAATCAATAGGTTGATGACAGTCCGGGTGGCGGGATCAGATTATTTATGTTCTTGTCAGGAAAGTCTAGACAATATATATTACCAGCGATCAAATTTATCTGTTCCCACCATTTCGACAGCCTGCAGACTATTTATTCTTCTGCACAGAAGAAAGATTATTTGCTCGTTCAGATACTGTATAGGTGCTGGTTGTTTCCAAACCAGTGTAAACAATTTCTCTGTAATATAAGTAACTAATATGTAAGGCGATTTATCTTTAAAAGAATTCGCAAGAAAAGGATTAACCTATCATTGATACTGGTCCAAAGCAAAGAAAATTGATGTATAGTTGACTTTCAATTTTGTTTATGTCTATACCCTGTATTACTACAACACATATATCGAGTGCATATTAGTATATGAACAATGTTAAGATAGACTGGAAAATGAATTAGGAAAGGGAGAATTCCCTGAGAGTACACTATACCCAGAACAGCAATGATATTTCAGACAAGGTTTTATTCAGTCTGATTATGAGAAATAATAGTGAATGCAATATCTTCTACGCCCCTAGGACCGGATCTTTTGATAAGGCTATGGATTCCAAGCTCCATAGAGGGCCTGATGTTTAATAACCATACTTTAATCAAGCACATGGAGACTTTAACAACCGCCACACGGCATTTAATACTTCATGTTGTGTATGTTTCATTTATTTAAGGAGGAAGTTCCTCTAAAAATTAAAATATATGTAAACCACAACACAATATTGCAAATTCGATTTGTCTAAGCCTGTACATAAGAGATAATAGAACACAGTTTCTTCTAAGCTTCTAAAACGGATTTCAATAATAGTGTTAGTGGACAATTCTGAAGGTTATCTTACACTGTGACGCTATACAGAAAGACATTTACGGTCAACACAATACACGCCTGTTGTTTCATATAATGGACATCCCATGAAAACGAGATTCACACTGAGCTTTGTCATTTGGTTCACCATTAAGGACACAGCTTTTGGCAATCCCATAATTTGAACTTCACTTCACTATTGTAATACATGGGTTTGTGTACGGACCTTACGGTGCAAAAACACTTCGCCATACGATTATACTTAAAGTGCTGTTACATTTTTCTAAAACATTGTATATCGGTCACTTTCTGGTTTCGAATTTTCTTTATTCTTTAAACTCACGGGTGACGTATTACCACACAACACCCCAAGGTCATAGTCTAGACGCCACTTAGGAGTGACAAAATACCACGATATTATAGTCTTGTATAATGATACTAATACACGACTGTTAAATGTTACAGTGGATAGTTTTGGCAAGGTATGTCCAAGATCTCAAGGAAACATGTAAAGTTACAAAACAAAGCCAAAAGCAGATTTGAGTTATTATATTTATGATACCACAAACTACCTTGTAATCTAGCGTGACATTTAGCACTGTGTTTAGTGTATGTTAAAGTCTCAAACACAAAAGGTACATGACGGACACAAAACGTATAGGAGGCCCAAATGACATACTTCTGGACCAAGTTGTTCGAAACTTTCAAGGGCTGTAATGATTGTATTTCTACATCTTGAAATATTTGTTAAACAAATGTATGCATTTTTAAAGAACAACCATAAAACCCTTAAACGTAAATAGAATACTTTCCTACAGTTGTGTACTCATGGTATCATTATTGTTTTTTGCTATGAAAATATTTAACATTGAGCATGCTTTAAAATGGTTTCTGAGGCCAGAAATAAGCAAACGGGAGATACCATACCTCTCTATGAGCCTCCTAAATATCAGAAAGTAAGGCTCTTAATAAGTTTTCTTCCTACAAGTAATACAAAATTTAAAGATGATCATATATGGTTTCCAAAATATCGAGACCACAACATTGGTCGACAGAACCACCGCAGCAATACGGTACAAATAGAATTCTCAAATATAAAACTGTATACCATGCATATTTGATATGCACGTTTTGTGCACGCTTTGTGTTAAATTACAAATAAAGTCAAAGCATACACTAGCTTAATAAATCACGAGTTTTGACTTCTTCCCCTGAATGCTTTATATGACAAGAAAATGATAGAAAAGAGACATGAAAATCGATCGGTTCATATGAAACGTGCCGTGTCTCTCGTATTCACACCCATTGTCGTCTGCAACTAATGTTATTAATGCAATGACTGAAGCAAACAGAATTTAATTGACAAGAATGGCTCCAACAGAATTCCAGAAATAAATGCAAAAGTGACTTAATGCCTTCTGCATTCTTTTATTCAGTTATGAACTTCTTCCTCTGAGAACTTAAGAAGCAGACGACATAGACGGACATGGCAGACATTATTACGCATTCCTTCAATACATAAATACTTCCGAAATTATTATCATTGCTTTTTCTCGAATTAAGAGAAATCTTCGTGCGAAATAATGATTACATTATGGTCGCTTAGATACAGACAGAAAAAAGCCTAAATATAGCTTCAGCACCAGGTTATAGACTCAAAGAGAAAACTCCGTCGGAGACTGTTCCAGGATGGGCTATTAATAGAACTGACTATAGGGATTTACGAATCAATATTTTCTTTGCTTTATTGGAATTTGTTTGCATACAAAGTAATGCAACAGTCCTACTCTGCCATACATCATGTCAACGGCTGTCTCGCTCTTCGATTATCATACGATTGTGCTATACATCGTACACGATGTCGCTCCTTAGGATACGTACATGTCTGAAGTGTAATGTGTGTTCAACTACAGACCATATTAAATTATCTTCTTATCTATTAATTTAAAGTATAATATGAAAAGACATTTCTGTGTTGCCAGGTTCTGACCAGAAATTGTGTCTTTAAAAATAATATATGAATAAACCTTTACTTCACTAGGTGTTAATTGAATAATAAACAGAGCAATAAGCTGTGTGCTAAGTTTTTATTTCCTCTGCTGGTGTTAAAAAGTTTGATTTGATGGTGTGACACGTGTCATAATAGTTTTAAACCTACCTGCTATGAGAAGAGTCGATGAAGGCGACTTTGATTAATCATATGAAAGTTAAGCATACACTCAGACTTAGATGTAGTACCTGCTGGTTGGAAGGCTCCGCATTGTACATTCATTGTTAGCTGGTTTGCGAAGTAGACCACATAGTTTATTAGAAGAAATATAATAAGTAAACATCATAATTTAAAACTTTTAATAATGCACCTGTGTGATTCATTTAAGACACTCCACTCACATGTAATCTCAAAGGGTAACATGTATCAGAAATTCGACAATCAACTAGAGATGAGAATCATTTGCATTTTACGAATTTTAGTACAGTCAATTATTCGTTAAAGATTATCAATTGCTCGCTCGTAACTAAGGCTGGTGCTTCCCACTTTCAACGGTAGTTCATCAACTTTTCTCTAAACATAGACAAAACAAACTCATAAGCAGCATTAAATCTTTGCTATAACAATACATCTTACCGCTAAACGTTTAAGAAAAAAAAACTGTGTATTAGATAACAGCAGGCGCTTTCACAACTGTTTCATCTGAATATCTTGTCTCGACATCTGAATATCAGATATTTTGCTAAACATTCATGATATCACGAGTTAGACAGCTGTGTCTAAGACAAACAAATGGAGGTCGGGTGATCTTGAAATTGTCCATGCCAGACTAAAAAAATGTCTTTATACTGTTCTAGAAAAACGGCGGATGACGTCATTCAACACTTAGACCCATTGTTAATGGACGTCTAATACAACAAACAACTTAAGGCTAAAGAATACCTATCTTTTTAATTGTCGCTGGGCCTGTCATAAGTATGGTTACAGAATGTGTCAGATAATGTCAAGATTAACTTAACTGAACAGAATATATTATGTTTACCAACAATAAGAAAAAACACCTAAATATATAAAAGGTAAAGAGAAATTAATTGCTATAATTTAGAAAAGATTGAAAATATATTGTACGTTCAGTGAACCGCGTCTTCACTCAAAGTTCATTAGAACCAAGAAATATTTTTAAGTCAGTCTTCATTTATTGCTTGGACTCTGATGTAAGTACGATCAAATCTACAATGATAGTTTGACTTTCTTATTCAAAATATGCATAACATATAACATTTATGTCATACCTAAAAATATCTCCTGTATATACATGCAGGATCAAAATTAAAAGAAAAATTTAAAACTTTTTCCTAATTGTTATGATATTTTAAAACGTTTTGCTTCGTATGCACCGGACATTGGTGGCAGTGTCCTTATGCAAGACACATTCATCCAACTATGCCTCTCTCCCCGAGGCAGATTCCATCTGGATTGAGTTGACCTTAGTTGTAAGAACTTGCTGCAGCAAGCGAACAAGATAATTTTGCTATAGAATAGGTTTAGCTAAATTGCATACAGATGAAACATTTATATATGTGGTCATTAAAATATCATTTGAGTGGGCATCACATTTGCAATATTAAAATATCTCTTTAACAGTAGAATATATGTCTTATGATGGCGACTGCAACTGAAATTACCAGTTTAAAAGGTTTCTGTGTTGTAGTGGGGATCAGTACATAAGGAAAAAGGTTAAAACCGTTATTTGCAAGTACCTTTAGCCTGAGTAGTACGGCATAATACAGTAGCCTTGAATTTATTCGATCCTTTTATTGCACTCGGTGCAATAAACGAATTTATATAAGGATAACAATTATATCGTGCAAAACATTTGCGGAAGCATTACCTTTGAGGGTTATGTACTTGAAAGTGTTTCAAATAAAAACAGTTATAAGGGAACTGATGTAGAAAGTCAACACTGTAATTATTGAAATAAAGGGACCCTTTTGTTTTTGCGTAGTTGGATATATGAATGTTAATTTGACAGGAATGAACGCAGATAAACATTTTGTACACCCCTTTTATAGAGGTAAGATTTTTTTGTCAACCCTTAGATTTCTATAATATTTTGTTATCAAAAAAAAAACGCTAAATGTTCGTTAATATGCTGCCATGTAGACATGTGAGCAACAATTTGGGGGTCACTTTATATCTCTATTGCACAAGATATAGTTGCATGAACCCTTATTTGGCTATCACCCACAGCATCAACTTTGAAGCGAGTATGCTGCTTTGATGTGCACCGGGGAGAGTGTGGGTGATATTCACACTATCTCGAATGACAAAGGGACACTTTACTGATTTTAGAATGAACAAAATGCAATTCGAATAAGTTTGTTTCTACCGAATGCAATGTTTTATTTATTGCCATTGTCTTTTACTGAGTATACAGTCAATAATTGATGAGAAACAATCAGTTTTGCTTTTTAGGCAAAGTGCATCTTTATGATTAGACACAATATTCATGAGCATGAAAATATTGATATGCAATTTCGGTAGTTACAACCTTTTCATCGAACTTTCACTGTCCACGCTATGTTTCTTTGGCAATCTCTAGATGCTTATTTAACGTCTTCTTCAACATCAAATATGAAGGAACTGATTAACTCTGCAGACGAATATTAAGGTAGCTAGAAGCCTTTCACATTGTTTTCTAATGAAATAAAGGTGTCAGCGGAGATTTATCTGCTCTAACACATTGTATCTACCCTTGATTAATGCCATGATTTTGAAGCAAATATTATGGGCCAGGTGTTTTTTATCCAAGTTTTATTATATTTCATTCTGTGTGAGATTATAGAATAGTCACGTTTTGCATTTAATCAGCAAAAATAGATACAGCGTCTGTATCCTATTTTCTGTGCTTAATCGTTTAAATTTGACATCGTATTCTTCATTTACAATACTGTATGCGCTAACGTTGAAACGTACATACAATGACTTTGCCATTCGATTACATGCTATTGCAATTGATATTTTATATCATGGCTTTAAATCTCTCTTGGTTTGTTTTTTTGAAACGTTAGGATTTTCTACCCAGATAAATAGTTGATATTAAAATACCCTGAGATGTCATAACAAATCGCAATTTTTATTATAAAATTATTGTTCAAAATAACGTCGTTTAATTACGTTTTTGACGATATAACGGCAGTTTTATAATTGTACGTATAATATTTGGCCTCGTTTCAGTCCAGCAAATATGGATATGAAGACTTTAAAAACGAAAGTTGAAAGTTTCATAAGTCATATTTCATTCACATACTCAAGGGCAAAATTCCCGAACAAGAATTCGAACAGGCAGCGCTTTACATCAGAATAATGTGTCACAAATTAAAGCCCACAATGATATTAAAATTATGAAATCAAACGGATAATAAGCAGGTGAAAATTGCAGTACTATCTATGAATTCACCCATTATATGGTACCGGTATTTACACTATTTGTACAAATATATGAAATATTGTTTGAGGTTTGTATAAGGACTTGATGAAAAAATGGAAAGAAACATGGATGAGGCGCCTAATTATTATTGCGGCATGGTGATATGGAAAACCGCAATGGTATTAAACTACTGGTCTCTTAGTACTTGTCAAATTATCTTAATATGATTTATTAGTGCGATACAAATCGAAACGTCAATAAAATAATAATGTTATCCCTACATCATACAGCATTTTGTTCAGTCAAGGTAAGATTAACATATCTGCGGTGTTCCAGACTACGGTAACGTGCGGTTTCTGGTTAACCGCAACAATTATAAAATGGAAATTATTCTGTACGAGGATAAACAAGAACTTTCTTGAAGCTTTTAACGTCAACTTTTGAAATACACAACAAAATGTGAACGACACAAATATAGCAACGAAAACTGGTGTTTGTGATTCAGATTAATTCAGTTGCCAATATTTTCGTTTGTAATTGAGTGAATAATAACAATTGTTCATGTATTATAGGGTTAACTGTTTTGTAATTTTGATATAGATTCTATGCGATTGTATATACGGTTTTTAATAGTTGCAAATATTTTTAATGGCGACGGCGTCAAAGTCACTTAACGGTTAACTCTGTTCTAACACACAATACTCTAATATGCAATCATTATTGGTGGTTCGATTTTTGCGACGATATATACGTTATTTAAACGTCGGAAATTTAAATGACGTAACCAATCAGAAACGATGTTTCATTGATAGTGCGTTAAACTGCAGAATAAAATATGCGTATAAATCTTACCATGAATTTATCGCTTCGGGTGACAAACAATCAGACAAAGTTGATGGCTAGTTTCCTGTCTTTGTTCAAACATAAACTGTAGATTGTTGGAAAGTGATTTAACTCTTGTGTTTTAGTGTAGTGCCTTTCATTTACATGTAACTATACGTTAACATTTAAATTAGTATAGCTCATTAAAGAATTATGATAATAATTATAACGCGACATGCATTGCCGATAAGCTGTTTTATACATTTGCATGACATGATGAATGACCGCTAAATTATTGATATACTGAAAGTTACATAGACCTTCGACTCCTTAAATTACAGTTCAATTTTTAAAATATACATGACTAGGAAGCAAAATTTTTAATTTGTTACGCAGGTTTTTGCTGTGTACATCTTGAATGTATCTTGCTTTCACCGTATGTCACAACCAAACCAATTTGATTCATTAAAGTTTAATAGTTAGTATTTAACGTGTGATAACTGCTACCGAATACCTAATTATATTGTAAGGGAAGGTTATTCTAGATGACGTTATTAAGAATATAAATGACGTCATCTTTTTTCAGTATAAGACTGAACTACACCGTTATCCTCCTGTTAATCGAACTTAGCAGTCATTTTGATTGATATGCAAGCAAAGAAGAATAATGATAAAACTGTACTCAAAGAAGAGTTATCTCCAATAGTCCGGATTAAGCGATGAACTTCATCCGCCATAGTTGTTTAGTGTAACAGTGGTCGTGGTAGTTGTCCAGCGTTACCAATCAAAATATGTGGTTTTATGTAGGTCGTTGTTTGTTTTAGGTTAATTCATTAAGTTACTGCTATTTCGGTAAAGAAAATATGAGCCGTTGTAGAGTAGAATGCATTTTGGAACTGTCACCAACATTGTTATTTCGTACTGATTAAGGAACATTCAAGGGATTTTTTCTCACAAGGAGTCCACGTTTTAAGTCATTTTACAATTTAGAACTAATCGAGACAGGCAGTTTTCTTTTCCGTAACTATTAGTGGACGTTTTTATCACCAAATTTTGGTCATCGGTTACTGTAAGATTTAAGATGCAGTTCAATCGACTTGACTGACCTTTAGGTCAGAACTGTTCCACCACAAAGCACCAGCGCTGCATTATCTCCAGACTTCGAAGAGGAAAATGAAATAAGGTTTCCTTGCTATCGCCTAGTAAATGTTGTACTGTTTCTTTGAAAATTGAAGCAAGAATCTATCGATATATAACATTAGAAGCTAATATATAATGCCACAGATCATTATTTTATTTGAGAACGTGATCTATGATACATGTACTCAATTTGTTCAGCTATCCTGTAAAAATTCCCTTTCTGTAGAACTTATACGGCCCGTATATTAATATCAATCATTTTAAGCTTCATTTTTGTCTTAACAGCAAGTATAAACTAGACGTAGCACTCGGACACTGTATCAAATAATATTCACACATACACTCCTACCAGATTTTATTTAATATTTCAATATATGTCTTCGAGATTCCTTCGAGACTGCTGTTTTTGTATTTACATTTTGGAATGTTTGATAAGTGTAAAATGTCATATAGACAATGTGATGACAGGACAAGAGAACCGGAAACAAATTTATTTGTTGACAGCCATGTGTTTTGCAAACGCCCACATTTTGTTTTGAACAGTGCAATGTGAGAACACTAAGTAAAATATTTTTACACTAGAATAGAACAGATAGTCCCGATACATATCTATTGCTTTAATAAACATCATGTGTATTTGAATAGTACGTTGTGATATCTGAGTGAAAACTGACCATGTGCGTAATGTCTTGTCATTTTTGTGTAATGCAACATAATTAATGAGTGAAAAGTTTGCTTAAAAGTTAAAGGGGAATGAAATGACATTTGAGTTTGAGACGGCTGGCCTTTTTGACACAACATGAAATGAAAATAATGAAATTTGAATCGTGACTTAGAGCTTCCCTTGTTACCATTTGATGTTGCACGTTTCTATCCCCTTTTTGCAAAACCTGATACGATGCAGTGTTTAATTATTGTTTTCATAAGCACTTCAGTTATGTACAGAGGGTCAAGTGCCTAAAAGTGTAAGAACATTTTTCCTTATTTGACATGTCCAACATTCCGTATAAAGATTCGAGCTGGATCTTCGGGCCTGACAAACGGCCCCTCAGTTACCATTTTTAAGGAGTATCTATGAACTTGAGTCAATCAGGGCATGGTATGCAAAGAACAAATGTCACCTTTATATGACAAAGGCACTCTAGGACCGTTACTGGCATAAACAAAATGTAATATCCATTGGTATCAAAATGCATTTCTTACATATGTTTAATTAATGAAGAAGGCATAGATATAGATTAAACTTCGCTTTAATATTTTAAACGGCAACATAGATATAAAGCGATTTGAACTTACTCTTTCTTGTAAAGATACCATGGACATCAAATGTATTCATTTCTCCAGCTCGGTAAGTTTTGATCATCTCTGAAAGTAAAATCGGAATACAAGTAGTCACATTATCAAACTCTTAAACCACCTTGGTAAAGTACTCTTATTTTTCTTTCAAAAGAAAGAGACAATATACGTTTGCAAACGGGGAATGATAACTCGCAAAGATGCACAAATCAGTTTATTTCCTTTAAGATTACCTGTACAGTTCTTACATGCTAGCAATACAGTCATTTTGTACAAGACATTTACCATTCTGACATTAACTCGTATCATGGCGTACAATGATGATGTTGCTACATGTATATACTAATAACCAAAGTAAATTAAGGCTATAAACTTTCTAATAGTAAAATATCAAGAGCTATGAGAATGTTTTTTAGTGCTAAATTGTTGTTTTTCGAATATTTTTCTGGTATTATTATTTGATAACTTTCTTGCATGTACTTATATGCCTTGAAAATGTATTTTTGAGAGTACTAAATTGATTCCATAACTTCATTGTCTGATCTTTGAGGGCAAACGCATTTGGTTGGAAAAGAGCGGGACAAACAAACATTAATAGAAGCATGAAAATATAAAGATGGCGACAGTTTTGATTCTTTTTTCGGTGCAGCTTTTGACCGGAAGTTAGTAATTTTTCAACTGCCAATGAAATGACAAGTAGAATGTTTAACAGTTTTTGAATTGAGAAATTTACTCTGAATGGCACCATTTAATTGGTTGATAACGAATTTAAAAGGTCAATAAAATAGTATTGTGTTTTCACTCTTTCATGAATAGTTTGTATTAAATCATAGTGCGCAACCACCATAATATGTTGCTACCACCAAACTAATGTGTATTAGTGTAAATTTTACTTTCTCGACCTGTGAATAACGGTCCATATTTCGAGTAACATATTTGACGAGAAAAAGAAGGATTAGGTTTGTTTTCCTGATGCACATGTCACTGTACGGACTTAATAACAAGTTTGAGGCAATGTGTAAGGGGCCGGTTAGTTCAGTCTTGAGAGCATTAGCTGTGACAACTCTGTAAGCGAAGGGCCATGGGTTCGTGTCCTGGTCAGGGTGCACACTTATACTCACTATATGACATTTGGCGCCTTTTGACTGCATAAAGATTAAACTTAAAAGGATTTTTACAATTAAGTCTCATAATTATTTACATGTAAATGTTTGAATGTCATAATTGCAGGACCATCTTTTTTATTTTGTTTGAATTAAATTTTATAAAGGTCCGGCACTGAGGGTAAGTTTGTTAACTTCTTAAACAAGCTGAGACCCCGGCATGTCTCCCTTCATGCCTTAAAATGTAGTTTGAGTTCCGTAATAGAAGATAGAATTTACCTGTTTTAAGTTTGAGCTGTATATTCCAGTCATTACCAACAAAATCAGCGTTTCAAAATACGTTGCAGTACCGTAAACCCTTCAATACTCTATATAAAGTTGTTGTTGTATAATTAATTGGTGGATAGCGATTTGTTATAGAAGGCCTCTATGTTGATTATTTCTGGTAAAATTGAGCATTTTTTCGATATAAGTTGCTTTTTGAAATAGCATTTTTTTTTTACATTCGTCGAACACATTATTTCCGTTTGGAGTAGGCCAGATGTGGGAAGTGTCCCATTAATGTGTATGCTCCAACTAGGACCTGTTAATGTCAATGGACATATTTGATCTTTGTATATGTTAGTTTGCCAAGCACGAATATAGTTTATTTAATGAAATTTAGCTGTTCATCCTGTGACTAATTGTCAAAAATAACAAAACAAACCGTTTGTAGGATTTCAATACCTCAATGTTAGCTCATTGTTTGCAATTAAGGAAAACGCAGGTTCGCAGCCATTGTATGAGATTAAGAATATAGGAAAAAGCAGATATACATCAATTAAATTGGGTGACATGCAAAGCTGACCACTTTATTCTGAGTGAGTTTACCCTATATATGTATACAGTATGAAACAATTGCCTGAAGAAAACTCATAGCAATTCCATCGAAAATGTGGGTACAACCATCTGCAACCACAGGTTAATGGGAATTTATTTCGCCAAACATTTGCTTTTCACACAAAATCACTTTTATACCAAAATCTGTTAAAATAAATTGATGATAAAACATCATATTTCAGTCATTGACAAGGTGTTTAGCGACATCATAAGACTATTGAAAGTAACTAGTAATACGTGTAGAACAGTTTGAAAATCAGAATTTACACATTTTCCATATTAACAGAGATAACATGCTTGGTAAGCAGTCAATGTTTTACCTATTTACTTGACCGACTTCATAAATAATTATATGAAATTAGCAAACAAATTTTTTCAGTAATTCGAAATTGTGATTATCCATGTTACATGAATTACAACTTTGCACGAAAGCTTAAAATCTCCAGTTTTAATTGGAGAAAATCACCTGTAGAGACTTTCCAAATGTATTAGTATGTTATTGATGGAGTCGGTTTAGTAATATGACAGTAAGACTTTAAATGTTCATTACGTATGATTTGCTGCATAAAGCCTGCAACTTTTTAAATGTTCTACAAATAATAAGATTTAAATCCCATAGCATAAAGTATGCCTTGTCAATATATATGTTTTTGATTTTTTTTAAAGATATTAAGGTATGAAAATGTTTTTGTCTGAAAATTAAACTTTTTGGCGAAAAAAAACAACATAGAACGGACGATAAACGTGTAGCTTCAACAGTCATGTCATCATACGAAAATGAGGTTTTATGGCAAGTGTGCCCATGTTTACAATGGCGTCACCGTTATAAGTAGTTCTTTAAATGTCAATATATCATAAAAATAAAGTCATTTAATGATAACTGTTACCTGAAACGTATAACACAGTGTCATCATTGTTAGAAGTGCTATGTATTTCAGTTAATCATAAGCTAAAAAAGTTTTATTAAACATGACAATATATTAATAATCCTTGTTCATTTCAGTGGGAGTTTCTAATGTATCACTGATTTAATTATATTTTTGCTTCTATTATTACCTCTATCATGACTTTGTATGGCGCCTACTTTCAATGACGACAAAAATGATGAGAAACATTGGCATTTCACATTTTTTTCCAGTACTAATGTATTTTTGTCTCAGAACTTATATGTTAACTGCAGACTAATTATAGCCATAAACTTGTTTTCTGTATCAATGATAACTGGAGTCATACAGTTTCAAATTAAGTAAGTGTACTTCTTTGTACTCTGCATACTGAAATCCTTACAGTAGAAGACGTAACTGTGAATGATCCTTTCAGAGTCCTAAGTGAGCCATTTTCTACAATTATGAAACTGTAAAATCACAGAATGCCGTATGGACTAGTAGAAATCTTACAAGAAGAAAACAAAAATAGGAATTGCATTAACAAAGCCCAGCGTTAGAGAAGTATTAATTTATAAGAATGAGATCCGATCCATGACTCTGTCTGGAAGAATTAAAAAGCACGTTTCCTGAAAATTAAATTTACAAAATGAGAGCTAGAAGCGTCGTGTTCAGTTAAACCTGCTGGCATTGACGTATTTAAAAAAAAAAATTCCTTAAAGATAATAATGACAATGAATGAAAGTGTTTCTAAGTAGCTATTGAAATACTTAGCCAAATTATTGTAGATTTAGAAGAGTGGTAGGCAGGCATTACACTAATAGGACTTCAACAGTTTTACTAGATTGCTATTTAAAAAGGCTTTTCATAAAAAAGACTCATAAGGTCGGATCTCATCAAAGCTTTGTGGTATTTGGAGTGTATGCAAATGGTTGTTTTGAAATCATACAAGCAAAGGAAACTGGAATGATATAGACATAATCAGAAATAATTAGATATGTATTGGAATCTATAACAAAAGGTCAGTAAATCTGCAGTTTCAAATAATATGAATACCACATTTGCTAAAACTGATATGATTTTACATCCTTCAAAGATACGAAAGGAAACATGAAATAAGAACATATGATAGCCGTCAAACATAATAGTCAAACCTTTAGTCAACTTCATAATCCTTTAAAACAAATACTTAATACTGTATTGTATTTTACTATATTTGTCAAAATGAGGATACAATTTTGTCAAAGGAAGATATTTTCAGGTTTGAACAGTTGCAACAAATCTTTTAATTTATATCATTAGATATATTTGTCACAGTTGTATATTTTTAGTTTAGTTTGGAACTATTCTATATGCAAGGTGTCTACGTACCAAAATTATATGCACCTAAAATAAATTCTTACCAATTCAATCAATACAATTTTCAAAACAAAGAAATACCGCACGTAAATTATGACTGTCAACGGGAACAGAGAACATTAATCAATGGTAGTTACTGAAACAGCAGAAGGTATTAAATATTAATGCGGATTTATTATAATTCCTTAACACTTAGTACGTGAAATGACACCAGCATTATTTACACTGCGAACAAAATTCCTTTTTACACCCTCATGAGTCCTCAAACATATTTTCTTCGGTGAAAAAAACGGTCTTGCTGAGAATGAGCCATTCTTATGCATGCTAATTCATCAAATGCAGACGGAATTGACAAGAGGATCTTGAAGGTCGTCTGGCGGCCTGGTATGATTATTTATTTCATTTAATATGCCATTTCCAGTATTTACACTCCCTGGATAACTTTTCAAAAAATAAAAAAAAGAATCTTTTGGGGTAAAATGGTACATTCCTTTAAAACAAAAATAATATCAAACAGGGAATGCCACGTACCAAAAACGCAGCCTCTGACTGAATTAAAATTCAATATTGTAAGGTCATTCTTAGTGGTGCACCCCTCACGCGACCTTGCAACGACATAACAGTGAAAGAACCGGAAGCGTTATTGCAAAACACATGTTTCAACACTGTTGTTCTTGATGTCAATCTACTTATTTGGGTTTTTTTAAGACGGTTTGATAATTAATGAATGCTAGTCCTTTAATGTACGATTTATCTCCCTGTCACCTTCGAAGAGCGCCCGAAACAATGGCAGATGCTATGAACATTTGAAACAAAGTAATGAAACCATTGTTTCACTCGACATGATGGATAAATAGTTTTCAGATGAAACATTTGTTCACATCTACATAGATGATTTCTGTTTTTTGCTAATTTTGAAAATGTTGTTTGTGTTTGAAGACATGGACACAAGATTAATCACATTCATTTTAGACAAATATGGCGTCCTCGGAGCACGATTTGTCATTGTCTTTTATTCAGAAAAGCTGTACAATCGGGGCGAGCATTACATTGGCAAGGTGAACAGACTGGTTGAAAAGGGTTTGCTCATTTTATAGTCAAATTTTAGAAGTAAATAAATACGATAAAAAATATTGTTTGATGAAGGCCAATCTTCATGATTTAGATATCATAAAGTAACATCTAGTTTAAGGCGCTACCACTGAAATTAACTTTAAGTCTCGTATAATGATGTCCATTGATAGGGACAAGGATATCAACAATTAAACGTTGCAAAGAAGCAGGAAACTGGGTGAGAACGCTTGTACTCTTGAACCACACATGTTTTGTTATTGTCTACTTTTCTGTCAGTTATTACTCATTCCTTTTTGATTCAGTTGTCAGAATGACATTTTGCACACAACCTTAGACGAAGTTGTTATAAAGATTAGTCAGTTCGATCCAAATATTATGATAAGTGTATGCTAATTCTTTGTTATGTTTCTTGTACTTTTACATGTATTATGATAAATAAATATGTTTAAACTAAAGGTTGGTCAATGTACTTTTGGTGTTATTGCCTACAGCAAAAACTATTACTTTATGTCAGTAAAATCTGGTGCGAGGCGGTGATTCAATGTCCATTCCTTTGATTAAATGTTAAGAAATGCGAGCTTTATGTAGATTTAATCATCGACTGATGGTCTACCGGTCTGAATGGTTTTATAGGTGCTAGTGTATGTTTTCATGAACGGTTAGGCACAAGTCTAGGTTTTCATGAACTATATCAAAGCACTGGTTAGGTATAAGTTTAGGTTTTCATGAACTATTCTTAACAACTTTAAAAAAACGCAACCAAAAATTTGACGGCTGCAGGTGTAAATTGGAAAATTCTGGACATATTTTTTGTCTTTCCTTGGTTTAAGTAAAGAAAATGCAAGCATCATTTCATTTGTAAACGTCAACCTTTTTGCATGTAATGAGATAAATACACTGCTCTTAATTTATGACTTATTAAAAAGGTTGCGTTTTTAAAGTTGTTAATACTCTTCTATTGGTGGAAATAAGCTGATAATTTAATTTAAATGTGCATTTACAACTTAATTTTGCAGTATACAGTTCATTTATGATTAGGATTAGTCATAAGTATTTGAAAGTTCTATTCTCACTATAAGGAAATGGTATTTTGTTTAGTCATTTTAAAGGTCAGGAGCTCTGTAAATCTTTGGTTAATCGGAAAATGGACATAATTATCAAGCTTGATTCAACTTTTGTAACCACGGTCAGAAAATTGTAAGCAGTGTCTTTCGGTCCAGGCAAGATTTTCAAACGAGATGGATAAGGTGTGGTACTGACCCGATACATTTGTGGTAGTTACTAGAAAACCCTATGTATTTATAAGCTAATAGTTTATTTCGCTAAATCCTTTTTTATTACGCTAGAGGTACTAATTGGTTTATCACTAGAATCTTGATGCTAATACTGTGTGTTTTTAATCGTTGCACCTGTTTGAAAGAATTACAAAAACAGTTGTTTTCTTGGAAAAGGAATAGTGGAATGCAAGTACATTTCACTGCCTTTACCATTTCATAAATACAGTGGTAAGTTAGCTTTTTAAGCAGCTCGTTCACAGTTTTCGGTGAAAACTTAAATTTCTCCAAAATGATAAAGCCAAACTTTAAATGTAAAAGAAATTGTTAGATTCAACAACACAGGTAACAATCTACATAGGAATTTCAGAAAACCTGTTAAAAATGATGGTGAGCTTGGTTTGACGGAACGGGTACCCTCTATGTTTACAGAAGCGATTTACAATTTAGCGTATAATTTCAAAAACACAGAAATAGTTTACAGAAAATAATACTGGAACCTTTTAATTTGATGAATCGTTATAAAATACTGTTAATTTCAGACAATTTGAAGAACCTCTTTTTTCTCACCTTAATCAGAGAGCGAGCAGCTGTAATGTGCCCTGTATGTCGGCAAAAGTTGTAAAAGTCTTTTCAAAAAACGAAGAGAACATAGAACCTTGTTAACCTCCTTAAAAGGCTGACTGTGTATCTATAGTTACTCCAGACTTGGTTAGAGTTGGAAACAATATTTCAGAATGCTAAAGCATAACAATAGGCTACACTGGCTCCTAAGTGTTCATATCTAATGGTTTATTTGGTTTATCTTTGTCAGCTTAGAAGTAATGTAATTCAACATTAACAATGGATGAAACTTTTGTCAAAAGGAAAATATAACAATCTACAATATGGGGTTTAAGAGGTTAAAATGAAAGTGATGTTAGCGAAACATAATTTGCAACAGTAGAGCTTTTAAGAAATCGTGATACTATAGCAACATTTGCTTCGCCTGTGTAGTTCTCTATAGCATGAAGATATTTATAAACTGTATTTTCAACCATAACAAGACCGTTTTGTCACCGTTTTCATATTTATGTTCGACATATATAAAAGTTGGCCTTCAATTTATACAAAATTTCTGGACTGCTGCATTGACAAAGCTTTTCGACAATAACATCATATTAACTTTATACACAACAATTTCGTATTCAACGATAACGTATAAATCCTTCACAAACTATAGTTTTCTTAAGATTATCATATTTTAAAACTCTAACCCTTAGCCTCTTTTGAACACAACACCAACAAACAGCCATACTTACAAACAGAAGGATGAATCCTGAATTATGATAAATGCAGCGGACAAGGTAAACACTGGAACTTAAACATTAACTTATAATGGCTACGTTTTTTCAGGTATACGATATCTTAAACACGCTACAAAAGACAGACGAGCAAGTAATTAAGTCATAGATTGAATCAGGGGTTAATGTCTTTGAATGATCAGTTATCAAAATGTTGGCAAGCGGTGGTTTAAACTGGTTTGTAGCATGTCCACCTCACTCTTAACCAGTAACTATCTAAACAACAAGAGAGGTAACCACTGCTCAAAGTTTATACACTTCTACAAAAAGCAATCTGGGTTATCATGAATTGCAGTATTCGCCTTCTTCTAAGTATAAATTTGTAACAAACATTTGTAAAAAAATGGAATTTAACCAAATATTTGCCCAGGTTTCATAAAAATGTCATTTTTATGTTGACAACATAACGTAAGCATGTATACATTGAAAATACAAAGTTTTATACCCTCATGCAACAATAATATTATGTTAAAGTTGCTACATGTTATAAACAGAAGGTTTTTTAATTTTATAACAACTTGAAGTACACGTCTTTCCGTGTTTAGAACATTTCAACTTGCAGACTTACTTATTTTCGTTTGGAAGTCAGACTCAAAAGTATTCTAACACAATGAGTAAATGTACTGAAAAGAAGTTTGTCTTAAATGTCACTCTCGGGTAATATGCATAACAAATAAAAGATAACTTTCGATTGAAATAAATTGAAATAATTGAAGTGTATAGCTTTCGTACTATTCTGAGACATTTATCCACATCGATTTAGTAAATTGTTTCAAAACAAAATAAATGCAAATCGAAAGCTTTCAAAGTTAAAGTTATTTTACTGATGACCGATTGATATCCTGCTTTAAAATACCTTTTTTGTGAGAGGCACGATGATCTATATAAAGGAATCTGACAATGTAAATGATGAAATAAGGCTTTGTAAAAACAAAGCAAGTACCATTCCTCAGTAAAATGTAACAAGACAGGATTTTCGAACAAATCTTCCGAAAGCACAAAACTCAGCTCAGGAAAGGAGGCAATGACAAAACTTCATATAAGCGAACCAAAACCAACATATTCTGAGCTACAACAGCTTGCAAAGTTCACCGTAATCTCTAAAATGGTAAATCTTTTGCAAAAGGACACAAAACGAACAAAACTTAAAGCAACAAAAAAGGCAAAAAGTTTTAAATAGTATAAATGATACTTAGACTTGTAGTCCAAGTTAGTCTTTAACAAGACAATAAAACGATGAAAGAAATATTTTTAATGCTTAATACGCAAGTGTCAAAAACTGCAGTAATAGAGAACACGTATCTAGGAAATAAACACACGAAAACATCAAAGCTTTTTAAAAACAATACAGGCATTGGAACCCTCATATTAAAGTATAATATAATACAAACATTAATGAAATTTAAATTTGCACGGTCTTTTATACCTAATCTTTTTTACGGTAGGGTGGATTAAGGCACATGCAGTCAACCCAAGTGGATCTCGTGTTCTCTGAAGTACGAAGCGAAAGACAACTGAGGCCCATGCTTTGTTTCCTTAGGAATCTTATTTGAACTGAAGACAACTTCTAAAAGAGAAAATAAAGTTTTTACAAATGGAAAAAATGCCTTCAATCCAGTATAGAATCGATATTTTACTACCCCAAAACTTTTCAGTATAAGACATGATGACCCGGTGAACTCAAGGAGTGAAACTAAATTGTGGAGATGTTTTATTCATCTTCAAATTTACACTTATCATTGAATGGTTATATTTTTTTAAAGTTAAAAGGTTCAGATATTCTCCTCAAATAAACTATGGAATGGGTACATGCATGTCCAACCTGAATAGTGTACACTTTAAATTCCCTACTATGCATTCTTATAAACTAACACATACTTGTAATATAGATGCATATAATGTGGATTCAAATTTTACTGTAAGCCATGACTTCATACTCCAGTATTTGAACATACCGTTTCACGTCACTACTCTTCTTTCTTCAACGAAATGTCTATTTTCACTTATTTCAAATACTTTTATGAGTTTTCTTAATCCTTGAATTCCCTACATACATTGACAAATAGAATAGCACAAAAGATCGAATATTTTATAGAAACAAGATCGCTTTAATATTATCTACTTGAGGAACATGTAAATTTAATACAATTATGAAGGTTTTGATGTCATGTGTGTCATTTAATAATTCTGTTTTAGCTAGCTAGTATTTTATTTAGTAAATGTTGAAATAAGAGGGTATGAGTACAGTTTTATTTCACTTGAATATTTTTAGGAACTTTATTATTGTTACAACTAATGTACATATCATACGTAAGCATTTATCACTTATGTTGTGTATGAAATTATTTGCAAAATTATTTTAGGCAAAATAAATCAAAATTTCAGAAACGTAGATTTCATTATTTGTCTGGATTTGAGAATGTTAAACAATTTCTCCAATGTACATTGTAGAGATTAGGTTTCAAAGTATCAAAACTGGATAAAGAAAGTAACAGGTATCCTGCACATTCAAATGTTATTAAGGATATTATGTAAAGAAGATAAGATTTTATATTATTTCTATGATATTGTTTTTAAAAGCTGCATTTTGCATTTAATGCAAATTGGTATTTTGTTTCAATAACAATAAAATAAGACATTTCTATTTCAAAACATTTACAAGCGAAATTTTAGCTTCAAAAATATTTTTGCAACGCTTTATAAATTTATTTATTGAACACAAATGAATATTAACAAGATCAGTTAAAGACACATTTATTAGTGAGTTTTTATATAAAAGAATTGACTTCAAATGGTTCCGTATCTTTCACTGTATCAAACTCGTGTCAATGAATTCTTAAAATCATAAAAATCATGATTAATATCATTATTTGATATTTATCATTACTTGATCTTTATATGCTTTTAATGGAGTTGAAACTTAAGTTATATCCCAAAATCATTGTAACCAAGGGTATATTTATGCCTTAACTGCTATACTCAAATTTGGATATATAGGAAAAGAAAATATATAAAATTACTATTTTTTTAATGTGGAAAAGCTTTATCATCATATTTATGTTTGTATGATAAGAGATAGTTACAGTTTATTAAAAAGCTATTGGCAATAGGAATACTGTGTCCTAAAATTATCTTGTCACGAAAGATGCACAAACAAAATCAAACTTTATACAAAATGTACATATTGTTGAAAATACAGATTTAGATAACATAATGGTGAAAGCTTTTTAATAGCACAATCCATGTAAGAACGAATAAACATACGATTTGTATATTTTCACCTAAATATCAATACTTATTTTTATCTACTTATTTCTGATTTCTAAAATAGAATCAGATCGATAAAAATGATAAAATGAAGTATTGCATTCGTCAAAAACGTATAATGCTTAGCTCAGGAAGATATGTTACAGGTTACAAGACAATGCGACAAAAGTGGAAATTGCAAATGTATATTTTATTTGCATCTTGTAAAACCAGGAAATATAATTTATAAAAAACAATTGTCTTGTTTTTTTGTTTACAAAAAATCATTTGTTGGCTTCTTGTTCAAGAATTGTTTTAAATTTTAAATCTGGAAGTTTGAACTTTAATAAAATGTAAGAAATAATTTATGTAGCCCTTGCTGTTTACAAGAACCTAAACTTTAGAGATACACTTTATTTCCAAGGCCTCTCCTTCAAATACAAGTTTTGCTGGCTGTATATGTTGTGTTTCATATATGTTTCTTTATTTCTTATTATGAATCATTTAAACACTTCGTTCAGAATGCATATTTTCATATGACTGTTTAGTACCAGACATTTATCATTTTATATACATATTTCTATATATTCATTAAAATAGAGCATACAATTTCATACACCAAGAAATATTAAAAGCAACATTGAAATAATTTTGATGGAAAGTTTGAAATAGAAAGCCATATAAGATGAAATATTAACAACAACATTTAAATACTTTTGTTGGGTAGACTAGTTTATTATGAGAAATATTAAAAGCAACATTGATTAATTTTGATGGAATAGGCATAGCTATTTTGAAAGAAATTGTGTCGTTTTAAAATATATATAAGAAAATTTTGGAATGTTTGGAAAAATACTTATTACATTTTGGCAATATGTTAAATTAATTTATTTCAGGGTATTAGTTCTGACTTACACCTGAAGACTAGTGTGTACTTTTAAAATATTTTGTAATGTTCTATGTATAAATTGTTTCAATTAGATTAAATAACACTAAAATCCTTTGTGATTCTTCAATATCAAAAGTGCCAGTACCTTGATAAAATCGTTTTAAATCGTGTTCAGTTTTAAAATTGTCTGTAAAATAGGGTGTCTAAATGAACTGAATTCATTTAAAAACATTTACATTGAAAAAGATATTTAAATTTACTTCTTGGTGAATTTATAGTTTCGTTTGCAGTTTGTTTATTAAAGCTCAGGTATGTGGAAACTAACGAAATAAGTATAACACATTTGGCAAACAAATTAATATTACAGAATATCAAGGTTTAAAAGATATCTGTTGAGCTTAAACTAGAAAATGTAAGTAAAAATCTGTTAAAACAGTATTATACTATATACTATGAAAAAACATACGGTCATGTGGTAAGCCACGTTACCGACGTGGTATTAATATGTGTTATTATAAAGATTGAGAAAAACCCACATCTCGTCTTAAATCGAAAATACGTATATCTGAACAAACAAGATATATGAAAGTTACTAGAAACAACACATCTGATTTTTGTTATTCTTTACCATTTCAAACATGAACAAATATTTGGAAAGTGTTGTTTAGCTTAAAGTTAATTACTTTAACATCGTCTTGAATATAAATGATGTACTGTATTTATTTCTTACAACTTATATTGAGTAGTTCTGAAAATTGCTTTATCGAGAGCGTTTTGCAGTATGTTATTTAAATAGTATGTCAAACAAAAGTCTCCTATTCAAACGTAGTTAGGGTTAGAAAATATAAAAATTATCAAATAGAGTAAAAATCAACGTTACTTTTAGTACATTACAGAAGCTTACACTAATGAAGCGACACATATTTGTAGAGTCTGACCAAGTACAAGAGGATATAATTATGTAGGTGCAAAACTCGAAATCTCTGTCTCGTCTCATTTTCATAATACCGATCAAAACACAAAATATCTTATATAAGGCAAACTTTAAGCAAATTTCTTTGAATTACATCTCCATTTGATCCTTTTCAGAGACAAACATAGAAAATATACCCAGACAAATGTCCACCACTTGTTGATTTTTATTTTATGCGCCTGACAAATGCTCAAATTTAATGCACCAACCTCGTCAAAGTTTCTTATTATGATAAGAAAGTATTCAAAAATATGCATTTTCGAAAAAGTCGTTCAAATCATGAAGCATATAAACAAAACGAAAGATATCAACAGATGGGGATACCCCTTATACTGAAGATTTAGCTTTTGCATTTATATACATTATTCCCCGATTATGAAAGCAGTGTCTACGATTTTGATATCTGTCTTCAACGTATGTATGTTGTGATAGGCGGTTCTACCTCTAGCCATAAAAACGGTCAAAAAATTGAAACAAATAAAGCTTTCCAAAACTTGTTGCACAATATCCAAAATACAGCAAGATATATATGGTAGTGTATAGCGCGTTAGTCTTGTAATAAATTGAACGCAATTAAGAATATGTACTTACTTAAGTGATCGTTTTCTTCTCAAGCAGATTAAGTGGGCACCATTTTTGCTGTGCTATATTTAAGGCCATTCCAAAAATGTGTAGATTTACATATTGTGTAAGCATAATAAGAAAGATATAAACGTTTCAAGACGTCTTGCGAATAAACCTTTAGTTAGACTAAGAAACAAAACTATCATTGAACTCTAAATGCAGAATTTTTACATGGCGATTTATCATAGTTTGGTCTTATTGGACAAGTTCAAAAATTCTCGTTTTTTATTATAAAGAGTCACGATCATAATTTTGCAAGAGTGGTTAGTAACAAATATTATCATCTTTCCCCCTCTTTCAACCGTTCCGCATAACTGTTCCTACCTACTTGCTTCCATCTATAGACTCGGTGAATACAAGACTTTGACCGATGGATTGATGGTTTTCAAAACAATATAGTAGAAGACATTCTATGAAAAACGTACTTGTTTAAAATTTGTAACACAAACAAAACTGATTGTTTCACTATACTTTATCATATCCCATCTACGAGTCAAAGTTTTGTTTTGTGGACAATTTCTAGTTTTAAATAAAGGTTATCTTCATGTATAGTCTGTGTCTACGTTACATAATATTTTGCACATTAATGTTATGTGCCATCGTTCATATCAAGAAATAGCAGCAAGTATAAAACCCACAAACGAGGCAAAGAATATAAAACAACAAAGCACCTAGGTCATAATATTCTGAACCAGGCACTACTAACAGGATGAAAGGGTTAAATAGAATTTAGTTATGTAGAAACAGGAAGACGTGTATATCAGCTTCTGTGGTCTCTTTAATTGAGGGTCATAGGTTTGGGCATTGCGATCGGCCATGTCTCTTTCTGACAGAAATATGGAAGTTTCTTACGGAGGATAGGGTTCTGGTACTTGTTCTTCCCTGGAACGAAGGTTAGATAAACTACCTGCCTGTGAATAACTGAAATATGGTTGGGAAGGGTGTTTAACTCCGAACAGTACAACAACACTCATATAGAGTATTTCCCAGAAAACAAATCATACACTAAAACTATGACTGGAAAGTAACGACAGCGGACAATGCTTATTTGATTAACTGTTAGCAATTAAAGGTTTATAACTCCAAAATGTCACAGGTGATTCTGATGGTTAACAAACATTTTCCAAGATATTATGGCCATAAACTTTGTCACAAGATTTGTTGAATCCGTGGTAATCTGGTTATCTTGATCTCATATTCATAGACATTTTCAGCAAGTTTTCAGATGATTAGACAAATGGTCTACAATACTGAATTATGTATAATTTTCAAATGGGTTCTTTTATATATGTAACACTTCATTGTTTCTGCATCTCCAATAACAAAACCAACATAATAAATAAATAACAAATGATGTATAGTCATATATCATTGTTCAAAAGTAGTTATTTTATTGATAAGACATAATCTGAACTTACTAACAAGAAAACATCGTGAACAGTTTTGAATAAATTACGTAACCAGTAAACCTTTTTGATATTTTTAATACAGAACAAAGTAATATTTTCGAATTAAAACGATATTTAAAACGATTAAGTGGAAGCGATAGAAATGACCTCCTGCATAATTCTACTTTAACTATGGTTTCAAGTTTCAATTGGACTCTGTTATCTGTATGATCTAAGAAAGATTTGATCTCTAGACAGGTCTGAACCCTTTCATATTTGATTTAAGGACAGTTGAAACAGAATATGAAAGAAACCTTTAAGTGTGGACTAACAATTTTTACATACACTGTATTTACAGTTGAGCTAAAGGTTCTAACATTCAATCATATAAAAAAGCGTCAAGTTAGTTTTCGACACCAAGTTTGAAAGTTCGAAATAGAAGAAATAATCCGACTTTTCAGACGCTACAAGTGTCCTAACAATACTAACATTAGCTGTGTTATATATGTACGGGTATATGTCAATATTTGCAGGTTTATACGTATGCGCTAAATGGGAAAAACGTGACCAGCTTTTGAATGTGATGTGGAAACTTTTAGTAAGGGTTCTCCAACTTACAATTACCTCTTACCCGAAAATAGTAAAAGAAATTACAGATGCTTTTACAAGTTCACATTCCTCTTTTATATTTTATATAGAAATTGTTACTTCATACGGAAATTCCACATCACGTCCTATTTGTAAAATTGTGAAAGTAAAATAATTATTTTGCATAATCTAATCTGCTCTTGAAAGAGTTTCAAATTAGGTAAGGTAGCCTAGGTTTGCAATTATTAAGAAGTATCTAAAATTCGATGTATAGATCTTATATGAAACATTCATTAGGTCCAGCAATTCTATTTCAAATGTGCTAATATACCTCAAATTATCAGATAAGGTTTGGCTCAAGATATATACAGGATTTTGTCCTAACTTATATGTTCGAAAAGGACAAATGTGTTTGATAATTTATTGTACTTTTGGTCAGTTTAGAAACTATGCTTTCTGTAAAATGTACTTCAACTTACACTGCCTGATTTCGAGAATATGGGACCTACATCCCTCAGATGTAGCTCAACGATAGGGATTATGTACCAGCTAGCTATTACGAACTTCAGTTTCAATGTCTCTAGTACTGAAACATTCCACCTTGCTTTACAGTCATATAAAATCTGTCTGATCTGTCAAACTTGTGATACAGAATAAAATGAAATTAATTCTCTTAATCCTCAAAAGCACTATGTTACTATACAATTTTGACACTTTGAAACACATTTAGATGAATCTTTCAGTTCGTAAACTGTCCTGTTCCTACCAGTGAAAAGATTACAAATTTGATATTGAAAATTACTGTATTTTATGAGTTACTGTATCTCTAGCTTGTATAATTTTCAAAATTATTTCTATATGAGCGTCTCATGACAGTAAGTTAAATGAAAGCATTTGCGCACCAACCGCAGCAGCTGCTTTCTAACTTTTATAATCCTTTTCCAGCCATCATTAAATATGAACAGACTTATCTCGACCAAGGGACGTAAGAAGATAGATCATAGTATACACAATTGAGTTGTTACTCTCGTATTAACGAATTTAGGCCAAATTAACACTGTCCACTCTCAGCTTTTGTTATTCCATTTACTAAACCTTGTTATAAATTCACTGGCATAATTTCAAGTCATGTTTAATACCCTACTAGATAGCCAAAGACACACCGAAGTCATGACCATTCGGTTGCAAAATGCTCCCAAATTAAAACTGTCAGCTTTCTTGCTAGGAATGCCTGAACTCAGAGCTTAACCAACATGACCACCATGTGTAGTCAAAATTCCCTAGTGATTTCAGAGTAATAGCTTTTTATATGTCGAAGGCGAACCAGATTGTAAGATATTTTATTAAAAAAATCGTAATTTTTCATAAACTTCTATCCAAATACATTATAATAATTGTACACCCAGCGTTTTGATAACCATCCCTTATAACTTATACATAGTGGGCGTATCGCGTGACATTTGAAGGTTTTTTGATCGATTTGGGTCAAGTCTTCAATCCATTATGACTTGACCCGTCAATTGTAAGGAAGGTCAAGCTCTAATGATATTGTACGTATTAGAACATTTTATGCACATATTTCTCAAGAAATGTTTTGTATCATTAATTTGAAAAGTTATCCATTATTGTGAAAATAGATAACACTACATATATGTTTATACAAAATGTCGCAATTTATGTTTTAAAAAACCTATACATACGAATTGCACATACATGATTTGATCTAAAACTGAGACATTTCAGAAGTTACATCAATTTATACATGTACGTCACTGGCGTGACTTTATATGATTAGAACAAATGTGCAGTCATTACCATGACTCCAACACGGGGCCATTCTAGTCGAAGGGTCTACCGACTGAACTCATAACCGAGTTGTGTACAGTACCATATAGATTCTAGGTCCTAGAATATATTAGGTTGAAAAATATTTCGAACAAAACACAAGGCGAACACTTATTGTATTACTAAATTTTGGTTTTACTACTATTATCATTACATCTTGAAAGCTGCTAGGAGCTTTCACCCAATCTGACAAGTCGTGACTATTTCTTATTTAAACATGTAGAACGAGCGTAAAGTGTTGTCGAGTTCCGATTGTCTGAATCTGTGGTACACCAAAACGTTTTCCAGGAAATCTACGGGCGGGTAAGTTCACAATAACTGTTTTTTTATATGAAATTTTACAATTGTCAAAATACCACAATTCACTTATCAGAATATTGTAAATGTATTTAAATGTGGTGTTTTTTTCTATTTAAAATCATTTTATTAGTTTTATTAGTTCACCAGAGCACAAAATGCTAATGGATATCTAATGCGACCGCTTGATGTCCGTCGTGCGTCGTCTTTTGTAAGTCGTTTGTCATCAACAATTGTTTCAAATGACATCCGTTCGTAAACCATAACGCCAATTTCAACAAAACAAATACAAAATAGTTACTCGGATGGTCCTCTACCAAAATTTATTAACTGGTGCCGCTCCTCTATATATAATGACCAATGGAGCTAAAAATAGAACGATCTTTCTCCAGATTAACCATTGGGCCAATTTCAAACACACTTCACAGGATCGTTGCTTTGAAAGTCGGTCCTCTACCAAAATTGATCACACCGTTCCGCTCTGCCACAAAATGGCCACCATAGCCTTTTAAAGACATCTCTTTAACTATTGCTACATTTTCAACCAAACTTCACAGGATTGTTTCTTGAATGATCCACTACCATAATTACGAAAACCGTTTGGCTCCACTGCACAAAGTGGCCACCAGAGCTTAAACAGAAAATACGTGGGCCCCTTAAAGCCAAACTGCACATAATTATTGATTCGATGGTCCTCCACCAAAATTGTTCCGCTTTTTCGCACAGAATGGAAGTTAGAGCTAAAACCGAAAAACCGTTAAACGACATCTTCTCCTTAACCACTTCTCCAATTTCAACAAAACTTCACATGATTGTTTCCTGGATAGTCCTCTACCAAAATTGTTGAAACCGTCAAAGCTAAAAAAAATGAAAAACCTTAACCAAGTGGGCCATTTCAGCCAAACTTCATGAGAATCTTGCTTGGATAGTCCTCCCCCAAACTGCTCAAACGGTTCTGCTCCACTGCACAAACTTGCTACCAGAACTAAAAATAGAAATACTTTAAACAACCACAGGATTGGTCCGTGAGCCATCCTCTGCAACAATTAATCAAATGGTTCCGCTCTGCTGCACAAAATATAAGCATTGGTTCATTTGATCTCGACAAAGGAACAAAAATGTCTCTATAAACACTGTTAGAAGATAGATTTGTCTTTCCCATGATCGTTGACTACTAAATGTATTTTCAAATATTTATCTTCCCAGGAGATTTTGGATTCAGTTGTCTGTCTGTAATATGTTTGTTTGTGTATAACATGTCAAATGCCCCAATACTATTCTGCTCAATTTGTACTTGATTCTATAAATATACAAACGATGGCATTTTAAGAGTGTTACGGTCTTTGTATGTTCAAAAAATTCAGGGGAAATATATTTTACCTATTTGTTTATAGCTTTGGTCGCGTACTAGACATTATCAGTATAACATAAAAAGGAAATAGGTTTTAAAAAATATTTCGATTAAGAAACGTTTACAGGCAGAGATGTCATCAGTATTTAGGATAAACTAATTTATGCATTATCGATTTAAGCTTGTCACTATCAACTCACTAAAGAAAGTGGAACCATCAACCAAGAAAGAACTAGGCTTGCAATTTGAGTTGTTGTTACCCGTTACATACTAGTATATGAGAGAATATTTACGCATACTTGTGTCGCTAACCGAGGAAACACCTTAGTCTTGAAGGTGGAATTAAATTCCATATCTCTAAAATATTATCCGTCTTGATATTAGATTGAAATGGTCAACACTATATTACAAAACGTGTCAGCCCTAATATATTGCACGTTGAGAGATTATCACTCTATACAAGTAGAATAATAACTCACAGTGGTTTATGACCAAACAAGATTTGATTTGAATTTATACGGACCAGTTACACTGCACAAGTTGTAACTTAACATTATAGTTGATGACTTGGTTAAGCCCCTCCAAAATATATTACAGTTAGGAGATTTGTTGGTTAAAAGCCATTATGGTGTCTACGACATATATGCTTCCAATCTGCATCTCTATACAGGTATAGTGACTTCGAAGTAAGAATACAATGTATTTATTTTGCAAATTTCAGGAAAGAAAACGAAGCTGGCGCTGTATTTCCTTTTAAAATCATCAACGTTTTTTCTAATGGTTTGCATGAATGGCGCAATGATGATGATGATAAATTTACTTTCATTTAGCAAGAAAATGTTAGAAAAGCGTATATATTTATGTGTTTTTCTGAAGATTTTTGACTTATCCAGTAGATATGTTTATTCCTCTTGGGTCTCACAAAATCAAAGCTAGAGTTGATTAAAACAGGTGAAAGTCAATTTATCACAAACAAAAAAAAACATTTATGGCTCTATAGTTTGGTAAGAAAATTAATACGTGACTTAGGAAGGTTTTGAGCAATTAAGTTTCTCGATCGGTGAATCGTAGTCTTCCATTCTTTATAGTTTGCCTGATAATGATACCTTTAACAATTGGAAAGCTTAAATTAATATTATCATGAAGTCATGAACTGTGATGAAATGGAATTGCTTGGTAAACTTGCTAAGTCATTGCACATTTGATAGTATATTAATATAAATTATTGGTATTCACACGTATGTTCCGATGTGGATGCGACTGATTTCTATTTTTAAACATAATATATAAAATGCTGTTTATTATCCTTAGTATTTAATAATAGATTTTAACAGTATTGATTATTTGCATATAAGTGGATATAATTAAAAGGTTTAAGCTTCAGGTACTTGTAAGTGTCACTTGTTTACAATGTAATTAAATCTAAATGGTGTAAGTAAAAGAATAATATAGATAACTAGGAAGTGAAGTCGCCCATGCACTCTTTTATCAGTTTAACAGTCATTCAATAAACGTTTTTAGAATGCAATACAGCGTGAAATTTAACCTTCAAGGCCATCTTGTAATTTAACAGAAAAATAGTTAATAGATTTCCTCGTCAGAAAAATGTCACAGACACTCTGAAATTTGTCAGTTATAACAGAAAGTACTATAATTCTGTTTTGTACAAGAGTTATTAGTTTTATTTCCGTTTAATATGGAAATAACTAAAACTTATTATTTAAAATTTAGAGACGTTTTAATTCACTTTAATTTTATTTATACGTATACAAAATACAAAATCATGATTACTATCATAAAACCTAGTGCATTTATATTATACTTATCCAAAACTTAAAGTTTAGAAATTCCAAGCAGTCTTATAGTTTCTGCTCCATGGAACTGTGCCATATGAAACTGACAACTTCAAAATATAATTATGTTCCAGTTTCTCTTCATACTGAACTTACTAGATAACAGTTCAAGAAAGATGCGCGTCTTTGATAGTATGTCAGTAACATATTCATAACAAAAAAACGTTTTTCCGTTTTGGTCTCTTGTTGTGTTCAATACTATCGTTTGATTTGACACTAGGTTTCCTCCTGCTCTTTACAGTTTTTCTAAAATATTCACATAAAGTATAATACTAACGTAAGTAGTCGTTACTATGTTCACATTCCTACATATGGCAAATATTTCAAAGCATGCATGTGTTCAAAGTAGAATAATATAAACATACTAAAGTACAGAAAAGTAGGGGTGGGTTGGGGACATTCATCTTAAAAAGTTATTTCTCATGTCAAACTCATGACCTTTTAGAATCATCACATGAGGTAAATGATTTGTTTCCCTCTCTACATCTTCAAAAACAGATGTTAACAAAATGTCAAAAATTTATAAACCTTAACACAACTGTCAATACTAGTGAAAAATATGGATTTCTATGTAATGTTTTCAGTACATGTATTGATTGAGGGCTCCAAGCCCGCAAATCTAGCCTACATGGAAGTAGTGGGCGGAGCACCGATCTAAAGTATTGTGTCTTGCACTTGATTTTCGTAAGGTGCAAAACACTGAATTGCAGTCAAAGAGTAATACAAGGATTGCAATGTGCAAGTTTAAAATCTAAACAGATATAAACTGATATGGATATACTCTATTGGAATTGGTAAAGTATTTTGTATTCAAATGTACATACAATATATTACTTGGCTCGTGCTTCCATATGTCTTTATTATATGTTATTTATTAAGTCAGTATTTACAATTTACATAGCTACCCGCTTCCAACGCCCCATACATCGTACAAATATGGAAATTTAAAACGAACAAACAAACCTTATTTTTGCATATTTGTATCAAAACACCTATCATACTACCGGTACATAAAGTTATATTTACAAAAATCAAACCAAATGTCTGTATCATGTCTTTGAACCATCACACTACTTGAAGAAAATTATAAAAATCATTATTACAACATTATAATTATTATCCACGAGTCTGAACGATTACTGCTGGAGTTCTTTACACCAAGCTCTGTTGAAACCATTTGCAGGTAAAATGGCGTGTTTACTGTCAGTCAATGAGATCTTCGTTCAGTCGCAAGTCACTTGAATGAAACAAAGATACATACCATCATAACTGTCATGAGATTTTTTATCGAATTTGGGTATCACATATTCGTGTGAACCAGGAATGCTTTGAAAGAAAATCAGCTGATATCGTTTATTTAGAGGATCAAATCTATTTCCTTTCATGAAATTGTAAAGGCATTTTATTGTCCCAGGATTAAATGTTAAAGTTTAATTATGTTCATGTTTAGAGTTATTAGTCTGTATGTAGTACTTTTTCATGCCCTCCGTTGCGTCCGTGTATATAGTATAGTTTGTCCCACCTCATTAACACACATCCATACCGCATAGACCATCCATAAATTAATATATTACTAATAACTTCGTTACAGGCCTCTAATGTGTACTTGTACTTGCAGCACTGAATGGTAACATGCATCCTATGACTATATATTCTGTCACGTTTGTTTGAGCTTATCATTCCAAAATGCTTCATGTGCCTTTACAAGTACCTTGACAAACAAATACACACATGTACGTGTAGTCTCTGAATGGCCTATAACTAAAAAGTCAATAAATCTGCTTGTAGAGGTACTTTTGAGTTTGGTACATGCAATAATCATACACATGTAGAGAACATTTTGTCTCGGTAATGGATAAAACTTTGGTATCTACAAACTCTGGAACAGGAAAGCGTCGCTGGTTGTTGTAAGCTCTGTTAGCAAAACTGTCAAGGGATGTCATTGTTACACTGCTGAGAAGTAAGTTTTGCCTGTTGTTTTCTTTGTTTCACGTATTCAATGGTCGTTGTTAAATTGTTAAGAAGTTCAAAGTAACCTTTTCGGAAAAGAATCTTGTTTCATTTTAAGATAGTTGTTGTTTCACTCATATGGGAGGGGATTGCTTCTTTACCTATGGAGGATGTTGTTTCACTTTTAAGGTAGGTCTTTGTTATAAGTTTGATTAAGATAACTCTTTTGCTACTGAGAAAGTGCATTGTCTAACTAGTGAGGAATGGAATGACATTGTTTTACTATTACTTAGGAAGGGTATTGTTTTACATCTGAGAAAGAGCACTGTTTTACTTCTCAGGAAGGGCATTGATTTGCAACTGAGAAAGTGTATTGTTCTATAACTGAGGAAGGGCATTGTTTACTGAGGAAGGGCATTGAGGAATCAAGTGGCATTGTTTTACTACTGAGGAAGACATTGTTTTACTACTCAAAATGGGCATTGACTTACAACAGAGAAAGGTCATTGTTTTACTACTGAGGAAAGACATTGATTTTGTGTTGAGGAAATTCATTGATTTACTTGTGAGGAAGGGCATTGTTTAACAACTGAGAATTTATTTCGTTTTGCAACTGAAGAAGCTCTTCATTTTAGTATTGAGGAAGTACATTATTCATAACAGAGGAAGGGCATTGCTTTACTCGATCAAGTACATTGTTGTACAACTGAAGAAGTGCATCGTTCATCTAATGAGTAAGATCATATATTCTCATTTCTGATGCAGAGAATTGTTTAAGTACTGAGGGAGGTGATTGCTTCAATTCTTAGGAAGATCAATGTTTCATTTCTGTGAAAGGGCATAGATTTTCTATTTTGAAAGTCTATTACTTCAAAGTTTTAGGAAGGTCAATGCTTACTACGGAGGAAGAGCAATGATCCATTTCTGAGTCTGATGAAGGGCTTTATCTCTACTAAATAAGGTCATTGTCTAATATTGACGTTACTTATTGTTTCATCAATGTGGAAGGTCTATGTTTCACTACTGATTCTACTGATAAAGGTATCATTGTTGAAGAAGAGCATTTGTTTACCACTGAGAAAGGGCATTGGTTCACTACTGAAGAAGGGAATCGTTTCACTACAGAGAAAGGCAATTGTTTTACTACTTGTGAAGGATGTAGGTTTGGAACTGAGGAAGATTATTTAAGCTATTGTTACTTTTTAGGAAGAGAATTGTTTAACTACTGGAAAAAAAGCATTGTTGTAGTATCGAAAAAGGACAGTGTTCCACTGCTGAGAAAGATTATAACTGAGAAGGGCATTGCTTTACAAGTGAGGAAGGGTGAGAAAGAGTTTGTTTTGTTCTATTATTGAGGAAGGGTATGGTTTCATTACAAAGGAAGGCCATTGTTTTTCTTCAGAGGAAGAACGATGTTTTAAGACTGAAAATGGTCATTGACTTACTGCTGTTATTGTTTTTAATACTGATGAAGACCATTAGTTCCATAATGACGAAGAATACTGTTTTGTTGCTGATGAAGATTTATGTTGCTACTGATATAGAATATTGCTTTACTGAGGTTTATTGTTTCACTAAAGAGTTATGTTTAGATCTACATAGATTTTGAAAGCGTGTGATAATCATGCATGTTGCTGTAACAATTTTTTCTGGACCTATTCCTTTTTAATTAAAAGCGGAGAGCAATATCGCCTTAACAATGAAAATGCTTTATGTTTTCACAAAGTTATCTTATAAAATAGAGTATATGGATAAAGCTTAGAGTCAAATTGTAGTGTCTCCAATTTTCAGGTGCATTGGAAGTTTGTCGATTTCTTAATCAAGATATGTCTTTGAAGAGGAATGGGCCTCTCCGTGTTTTATTACAGCAACACTGTAAAACTCGTTTGTCTCATTTAACCACAATCTGTTCTTTGCAACATATTTGTATGTCCCTTTTGGTAATATTAATTGAAATTTGACTCTTTAATAGTAAAGTTTTAACAATGAATGTTCGGCTCCGATGTAATGTAAAACCTTTTTATTCGTTTATATGTTGTTGTGGCATATGAATATTTTTACCCAAGATCATAGTCTGAAATAAAGATTTGCTTAATATGTACATCAACATTTAATATGTACTATATTAGAAACTGTATTGTTTCTGAACACCTGATAAACATAAAGAAGGAAACTACTGTAACGAAATTTTGAGCAACATCATTTTTAGAGGTAAGCATGTTGTCTAGATTCGTTTTGGCAAATAGCTTCAGTTGCTGTTAAAACACCAACAATAAAAGTGTCAGAACATAAAAAGATGAATTAAGAATGACTGTATATAAAAGATAGGGTCTGCTAAAAGACATTCCTTATATATATTTAAAAGAATTTTGCTGTGTAGAAAATAGGGATTATAAGAGTAAAGGGACTTTAATTTGTTGCTGTATAATGAAAGGAAAAATACATAAATAAAAGGATGCGTCTGTTTCTCATCAAGTTTAACACAGATTCATTGTGTACCAATTTTGTTGAAAACCATATTTCTGCATTTTATGTCAGATACAGAATAAAGCTTTAAGTAAGTTGATGATTGAACTTGACTAACATCCTAAGATAACTAAATATGCTTACGTTTAATCCTTGAAAACATCAACTAGATAGTTACCTGTTTCCAATAAAATTATTTTTGTCATTGACATCGTATCTAGAATGATCCTTTAATAATGATATATTTTTTTAGAAATAGTATTTTCATTATTTAGTGGGGAAAACATTTTACGGAGTTATTTTTTTCTTTTCTGACAATCTAATTTTGCATACACTTTTGTGCAGGAGAATGTACAGGAGAAGATAATTGAAACAATGATTAGTTTGCATTAGAAAAGTAAAAACAAATTGAAGGTATTTTGAAAAGCATTTCATCTTTCTTCATTTGAGTTTGTCTAAAATATGTATTTTTCTAACTAGTTAAGTTTGTCAGATTGTCATACCTAGTCGAATCTAGTTATTGGTGTATTGATATATGTAGCAGATCTATCTGTAGTGGAATATGTGTAGTGATGTGTATTACACGGTGCAATGTTAAATATCTTTTGGTAACAGCCCCTACAAAATATCGATATTCAAGACACTCGAAAGTATTATGACGAGTTTTTGGGACCTCCGAAGTCTCGAAGTCTATCTTTTAGAATGTTTGCCTTACACTCAAGAGGACTCGGATTAAGGCCACTTGGGGTTAGACAATACATCTTTCGGAGCAAGTGCCTAAAACCACCAAGTTGTTAATGAGTACTAACAATATATATTGCGGGTTTCTTTTGTATATTGCTGAATATACTAGTAAAAGTAACTCTAATCTGCATACAATATACCCATGCTGTTTCAATTAAAAAAAACTGCTTATCTGATAAAAATTAAACTTTCGATCATTACAAATACATATTTATCATACCAAGTAGTATAAATTGTAGCGCATACAATGTACAAGCGCTATTGTAGTATAAGTACTATTTCTAATACTGTTCATTTTTGCAATTGTTTGTTTATTTCTTTATTTATATCAGATTATTCAAATTTCAAATGATCCTAAACTCTTCTAAGTTTCTTTACTGCCGCAAATTCAGAACTAAAGTAAACTCATTATTTGAAATTAACATAAATAATGTCATATGAATATTTTCAAAATATATGCACAATGTACTCGTAACCACACATATGTATGCCAGACTCTAAGATTAAATTGAATTTAACGTAAAGGGATTTATCTTACATCGACTGTAGACGCTAGTTCCGGCAATTTTTATTAACTACTTTGGATAACTGATTCCTTGAGTTCAGATCAGTGTTCATCACGAACAATCCGTCTGTTAAAAAATATTTTGTCTCGTTCTCATGACCCATTACACGGGTGGTATTGTGTCACGTCGTGAATTTGGCTAAGTTTCGTTATGATAGTAGTCTTGACCCAGCGAAAGATGTAATAAAAATCTGCTAAGTCTGTATATTTTCAAGCTGTATACTGATTGCTGAAAATACCACTTCGTTGAATAACGCTGATTGGATTAAAGGTAATCAGAATGCAATGTCCTTTACATGATTCTGTATTGACATTTTAAGCTTTGGTTTTTAAGACGTATTTGCGACTTTTCAAACTATGGTATTTTGTGGAATTATAGCTCATTCAATACATTATTCAGAATAGTAAACCTGCATTTCTTATGCTTATGTTTTCCTTCTCTGTTATTCATATATTATGGCATGGCACCTTAAATATCGGTAACAGTATGCTTTCTTTTAAGACTATAACACTCTTGAATGATGTCCCCTTTGTCAGGTGTATAAGAATTTTACCTACATTAAAATCCATTCTCAGCAACGTTCCTAAACAAGGGAATGTCCACCCGGGTTATTTCCTTTTGTGTTAAATAATACTCTGAGAGTTGAAGATTGCTTATACTCATATTTGGATTATTTTAGTCTCTTCAAAACTACAATTATTCTCCAATGCTCAAATGCTTAAGCACTTGAATATGTTTTACTCACGAATCTTCAAGTTTTTTTTCTGGATAAAGTACTAAAGTCTATAGACTTAGTCACATATTTTGATAGTACAGACAGTTTGCAAAAATGCGTTTGAAAATAATCCTCATGGTATCATCGGGCAGGAAACTTCTTTTTCTTTTATTTCATTGAATTTAGTGTCTTATTGTCAAAATGGAAAAAATAAAAACATCAAAACATTTCTTTATATCTTTTAGTTATAGATTTAACATCAAAAGTTTCTATAGATTGTCACCCTGCGAATGTTATTTAAAGAGTTACATAGGAGTGGCAGATCATGCTTTTTCTGATCTATTATACTTTTAAACCAATTATATCTACTGCTTAGAGACCATAAAATGTTGTGTTAAAACATGGAGAACTGCAAGAGTTTAACATAACGTTATGTAATGCACCTTGCATAGACGTCTTTGGCTCTTTTGACAACTTCATTCTTCTAATTTCAACCTGTAAACTAGACTTTTCAGGAATTTAGTTCAGGTAGATTGTGTTTATACATTACGCATGTTGCTTATTCATTGTTTTTTCTTTTTAAGTTAGTGTACATAAACAGGTGTGTTATATGCCGGCTTACTTTTAATTTAGCCTGCAGTTTTGGATGTATGATCATATGTTTATATTTGAGTATGTATGTCAAAATGTTAATAATTTATGTTTATTCTGATAAAACAACGATGGAACTTGTATCAAAATTGTTGTTGACTATGTCGTCTGTAAACGGCCAGGATCTCTAAAACGTAAATTGACACAACAGTTACTTCGCAAAAACTATGTTAACATCAGTCATATACAATTAAGTAATGCTTTTCCCTGAACGAAAGAATAAATTGGTCTGTACATATGTGCAAAATTGATACATTTTTGGACGAATGATAGTCTAACAGTTTTTGAAGTACGATTTCAAAGGTCTATCATTAATAAATTATTATCTAAAGTAACATAAGCAATAAGTACTTTGCATGAAAAGTCGTTTTTACACGTTTTCATTTTGTCAAAACGGAATTACTCAGCGGTGTAAACATTATGAATATATTATTACATCGCCATAACGATAAAAGTTAAACGATCGTTATCAATTTACAAAACATTTCCATTTTTGGAAGTACCCGTCCTATTCATTTAAAGTTTAATACATCTATAATATACAGTTTATGTAAGTTCTAAGCCCATTATTACCACTTTTTGTCAGGTTTTTTTTAGAAAAAAAATGCCTAAGCTTCATATTAGATGTAAGAAGATCGGTCATCTGTCCCATTTAAGTACATGTAGTTTTCTTTGAGCTAAAGATTTTTATTTATCAAATAAATATTTGCCTGTGAAATCAAAATATTGAAAGTGCGATGAATGTGCATGCGAAAAAAATATAAAATATGATAAAATAAATATTTCCATCTGTCATTTTATAGGTCGGAAAACTTGATATTTATTAGTATAATGAATATAGTTTTCTCATTTTCAAATTACCTTTTCACGTTATATTTGCAGTATCAACGTCTTAAATATATAATTCATGAGTTTTATTTTCTGCATATTTTTCTTTTCTGTTGTATATCAAAAATGGTGATTTAAAATGGTAAGGCCATAGGAAGAACGTTATTACAGTTCCTAATACTTGTTATACACAATCACTTATACATGTAATTGAATTTATAAATATGATAATATTGTTCATAATTACATTTGATCATTTCGAAAAGCTTCTGTGCTCTAAATTATTTCATATTCATTGATATTTTTAATGTAAACAACATGTTCTAAGGTTGTTTTGTTAAAGGTAAATATCATTGTGTTCATTGCATGAGTACTTCCTCCTTATTTAATATACATTCTTATCACAGTTACATACTTTTCTCTTCAATAAATATATTTTTGTAACTTTTATTTATACTTTATATAATGATATATGAAATATATATCCTTCAAATATAAGTGAATTAAGGTACAAAAGGTTTAAAGAAAATTTAAAATTATAAAAGTCAAATATATACATTGTATTTATATTTATTACATAGTGAATGGAACACTAAAACCTTCTGTGTGAGAGCTATAAGAGACTCTATAAATTGCACAGTCGGTACATATCAAATTATCACAGCTAAAAACCATAAATACTGTTATGTATTAATATTAGCATATTGATTCATTATAAGTTATTACAATTAACGAAGGAAATAAAATTTATGTTTGCAAATACCAAAAGTAAATGATAAATCGCACAAAATTGATGATCAGTGAAAAATTATTTAAAAATACAGTGATTTGGCATTTATTTAGTAAAAAGAAATATACGTATATAATTAATGCTGCTTGTTTAACGGCGTCAATTGGTTTATACTCAGATCAGTTTTAAGACGTGATTTTCACACACAAAAAAAGGAAACTCTATCAAATATGTAAAACTTTTGACTGTCTTTTAAATACAAGGCTTCAAATCACAATAAGTATTTGATTTTTGGTCATATAATTTTTTTCGTGTATTGTGGGAAATGACATATATGTTTAACAAAACTAAATAACTTTAACATATTGCTGTCAGTGCTATAACCGATAGTCTACATTAAATGATTTAAGATTGAAATTTAAGAAGAGTGTGTGCTGATTGTGCATTATATGACTCTTTACCTACGTGACTTACATATAAATAACACATGTTCTGCTATTAAAGGTTCAAAACCTTATTACCAAAATTGCCCTATTTATATTCATATTAAATAACATATTTACATCAAAAAGGATGATTATATGTGGTTAAACTGCATCATTTCACCGCGAATTATATTACTTTTTAAACATTGAACTATAGGGAAAATGTCAAATGCATACTTACAAATACCACAAGTACACGTATACTTAGCAAAACCCCTCAGCATAAGCGGCCTTACACATCTTAATTAATTATTTGTTTGCATGTTGATAAGCTCATTTCACAAACAAATATTAAAAACAAATCTAAAATATTTAATTTTATTCTTTAGGTTTCTGTTAAGGTCATACGTTATTTCGACGTTATTCCTACAATTTGTATGAAATATTTTTTTCAATATAAGCATATTCTAAACATTAATTATGCGTAACAAAGGATTTGTAACTATCAAAATTTAGAATATTACCATTCAATCATATTATACCATATAATTTAAGCATATAAGCATCATTGCTTGAAACGTCCTTCATTTTGAAACATAAAATGCCTGTTTCTTTACCTTCTTATCTGGATACGCAGTTTCTGTGCATGTACATGTTAGTACTCAGCGATGGTATTGAAATTATTATTAATATATTTTGGAAGTCTGTAGTATTAATTAATCTGACACTTGACAATTGAAATGATAAACAAAAATCCGTCTTTTGTAAATGCTGTTTTGACAATTAAAAATTATCTGCGCGGACAACAATAGAAAAATATACTCCAATGTATTTCAGATCCCTTATATGTTTGAAATATTAAAATCAGATATAATTTTTAAATTTAGAATAATGGAAAATAATTACATAATACGTATATTCTTATGACATGATCAACCGAAATCTTACGATCGGCGGCCGCTATATAGTTCACCTCTTGGGTGAAGTAAGTCTGACGGAATGTTTCCAATGTTTTCACAATGTAGTTTTCTTGGTAAAAAAAGTGTAACCAGTTAGGCAAAAGTGTAGTAAGTTTTTCCCATGTTGTTGTACATATAGACTTACACGCAAACAATTCTTTTTGAAAGTTGATCAGAACCGATCACATGCCCAACACTTAAAGATTTTAAGTATAATGGCCCTTAAATTCGATTTTAAAAAAGACAGTTGATAAGGTCATAAGAGATTGGGTTTTTATCTTCAAACTAAATGATAAAATGCATTTATGTACATGACTGACACAAGGAGAAAAAAGAATTGCGCCGATGCCAGCTATTACTCGATTTCTCTCCCTTTGCATTAACAGCGCGCGTTTTCTGCACTGAGCAGCCGTAATGTGTTGACGAACGGGTCGGCGCAGTTCACCTTGAAGAAATTCGGAAGAAGGACACGTGTAAGTTATGCTTTTTATTTTCTATATAGATATGTGCTTATTAGCCTCATTGTTCTTAGTAACCTTTGGTGTTTACTAGCAGCTATAGCTATGCAACGTTGCTTAATTATTCAAATTCATTTGAATTAAAATTCTGCAACCGCTTTCGCCGCATATTTCTTATCACAGAGTTAGGATTGCATTATGAGCATATATAAAAATGGTTTTACATTTTATACCATGTACTTTTAAACGTTTCAACTTATTTTTATGATGTCATTGAGCAAGTTGATTCGAGTATTTACCGATATAACCTTGACTAAACAAAATATATTGCACGACGTAAATATGGCTGGCTACCGAGTGGTTACATGCATTTCCTGTTCAGTTTTGTCAAAATATTTTCAGATAACATTTACATGAATAGATGATGAAAAGATCTTCGACAGATTTTTATTACATAAAAATTGTTCAAGCATGATTTTGATGGAATGTAAATTGTAAAATTTTGTAAGATTCATTTCATTTCAATGTCGCGGAAAACATTAATGGAGAATATATCCTATAAAAAATTTCTTTATAGTATCAAAGTTAATATATAAGTCTTTCAAAAATTAAAAGGGCATCTTTTGCAATGTATAAGAAAATTTTAGTTTCCAGAAAACCTATATATGCATTTCCATATTTCGTATAAACTGGAAACAACTACCTGCAAATATTATTTTGAAGTGCAGATTTTTTCCTGAGAAAATCAGTTTTATTGCAAGTCTGTTTATATCTAAATTTTGTGTGAACTAAAATCTCTATTGTTATTGAACTATTGTTCAAGAATTATGTTGTAATTCTTCAAATGAAATTTTGAAATTTATTTATTTATCACTACTTTTGTTTTTACAAATATGTCTTTTGTGACTGCATGATGTTGTACATTTATCTTGTGTAGTAACCAAACGCTCTACTATATTTGTTTATGATTCAAGCATAATTTGAAGTTATTTTCAATGACATTTTAATCAGCCATTACTTCCGCAATGAATAAAAATCTATTACTTGTCATAAAAGTACTGACCTAAAAGTAGTGGATTTTTTGCTTTGATAATCATACAAATATTTAAATATCTATTACCTCCACTGTATGTTTACAAATTTGCACTTCAATTACTTGTAACCTGTTTTTCATTTTGTTTTTTTCAAATCAACTCGATCTAACTTTTTGTTTTAACTTTCATTTACTTTGTCATTTCTTACTTTTTACCATTTTCGCTATATTAACAATATATCAAACACTTCCATCTTTTCATATATCAAATGCATATCCATAAGCAAATTGTGGTAATTAAAATTTATGAAATATAAGAGTATAGATTTTAGATAGAATTTTAGTTTTCTTTACACGTAGCTATATTATATTCAAAACAATCTGCAGGATATGCTAGTCACTCTTGTCCATATTTGTTGTAATTATTATTCTAGTATTCTCTCAGAGGAACATTTGTTATGTAAAACATGAAAGAAATATATATTTGCAGATTTTTTCTTTGTTTCAGTAGGTCAAACAAATCTTATTTCCTTAATTTATTATTTTGCTTCATTAGTGATCATTTAAAAAAGAAAAGAAAAGAATTACATGTTTTCTTCTTACCGTATCTAGATTGTTCATTTATCAAAATATAAACATTACTGTCTAGTGTGCAGTATATCCAAGAATACGAATCATGTTATCACCAGCCTTCTTCTCACATTTTAACAATTGTTGTACCACATAAACACTGATTTAAAATATCAATTTTTAAAAAAGGCTTTTGATATCCTTTATTTAGTTGTTGCTCATGCAACAGAGAGTTTAAAGCTTCTTCTGAGATGTTCAAAAATGTGAAAAATAACGCAGAAAACAACGACCAATTTTATTCAATTTTATAACAATTTTACATTTTAAAATAGAAATTTTTTAATATTACCTGTTATGTTTAAATCAGTAACATTGCCAGTAATGTAACTATATTATCAGTGTTAAAGTTACAATTGTGTGCGTCATATAAATAACATAAACATAGGGTATATATGCACTCATGTTAAAGTCATGTGGCGCCCGGAACCATACATGCAACACTTTTTTATATACCGTTTATATGTATATACTTTAATCTCATTTTCTGTGACAAACACGGTAGATTCATTTGATATTCGTATATCTTAAAGTGCATTTTTGTCCATCTTTTTTCTATAAGTATATCTATATTTCTATGTGTATAAACATTGTATTCAAATATATTTAAGACATGGCTTATTAAAATTTCAAGAATTGTTTACATAAATCAAACTGAAACTTAAAACATAGGCTATTCTCAATTATAATACTGAAGACAATTATATTTTCAAGGTTTGGTTAGCTTCTATATAAAGAGACGTAAAATCTAGTAATAAATCAAACCATCTATTAACATTTCTTTTCTATGGTATACCTGTGCACTTTTTGTATGACAATTAGCCATTAAATGTATGAATGCACATATTGCATTTACATAAACGATGCTTTCGGTAAAAACTTGGGTCTTATACTGGACTCTTTACTTAGGATGGTCAAAGTAATCAACATTTACCAAACTGTGCATTTTGCTTCAACTGTGTTTTTGGTGTTGTTCTTGTCGTTTCTTGCTTACTTTCCTTTTGGTGAGACAAGCACAGAAGATTATTACGTTAGTCGGCACAGCCTACTATGGTATAATGTTGCCCTTTGAACAATTTTAACAAAAACGTTAAATACATGCAATATGCGTCTACGTTTGCAATTTGAATAAATACAAACAAAATGTCTGTTGTTTTAATTGGACCGGAAAATTTAATTAGCTAATTAGTTTAACTTACTGATATCTCAAGTAATAAGCAAGCATGAAATTGATGTGGTATACATAACCACAACAGTTACGGTGGCTTTATTTAATGATTTATTTATACACATAAATTTCCCCGCTTCAACTAACTTGAAGAAAAGTGTTTTTAGTTGCATTCTGCATCAAATAGGGTTACATGCACATTTCATTTTATATTGGGCTGCAACAGGTTATGAACTTAGTGTCTAAGTATAGCAAACACCTAAAGATAATTTTGTTAAGCCAAAAAGGATTTTATCTCTTATAAGCCAAATCAATTTCATCGTTTATGTTTTGGAAAACTTAATATTCTATCATGTTATATCTTTGCACATTTGAACGCGACAGAATATTTAATACAACCCGTTTGTCATGACATTATTTTAAGAATTTACGTATATTTCAATCAAAATGTTTAGAATTTAGATTTTAATGAAATAAAACTAGTTTTAAAAACCCTTTAAAGGAATATGTTGATGAATGTTCAAACACTCTTGTCGGAATACATATTAATTTTGCCTTTATTTCAACATATTTGAAGTTACTCTTAAACACGAGTTACTTCCCTTTGACATAGATGATTTGGTTTTCATATAAAGTATGATTATAAAACTTAAAAAAGAATTTCCAAAACTTTTATAACATAGATTTTGTATATTGTTGCATAGATAACGGAACCGTAAGAAAATGATATGATTTTGCATTCAAATACATTGCTATCTACTAACAACGAATTAAAGACGAATAAAATATTTCGTTTAAGACTTGAAATAAGTAAAATATTTAAATTTACTGACATTTCCAGGTATCTCCAATCAGCTAATTACGTATTATGAGTCTCATCATCATCATCATTATTATTATTATTATTATTATTATTATTATTATTATTATTATTATTATTAAGCATGAACTATTACTTATTCACAGTGTCATAACTGAATTATAATTTTTATTCATCCAGAACTCAAACCAATTTTCATTGAAAAATATATTATTGACTGGAAAATAATGTAAGAAATATTAAGACTTAGCAAGACGGTAAAAAGTAAGTAAAACATCCTTAATCTTTTAAAAATTCTAAAATGAAATTATGATTAAGGTTCTTACGGAAAAAACATGAAACTTGCAGACAAAAAAAACGTTGACATTATTACTAATTTGATTATTATCATTGATAATTATTATAATTATTATGATTATTATTAACATTATTGATATAAATATTAGATATTGTTAATTTAATGCCAGTTGATTGTGTAAGCAACTTGTACCACTGGGAACAAATTTATTGTTCCTCGACTGAAACATAATTAAACCGTCTTCTACTCTACTGAAGTATGCTAACTTGTAAGGTTTGGGATTTTTGCAAATTTACATTAGTTAAAAAGAACATTGACCTCATATTTTGTTTGTGAAATTTACAAATTTTCCAGACGACAAACTGGGGGTAAGGATACCAAAAATAGCATTTCTCAATACCAGTTTAACATATTTACTTAATTCAAATTTTACTACAAAGGTAATTGTCATTATATTGAAAGACAGTAATAACAAGTTCCTGTTACAGTTCTTTGTTACAGACCTATCTCGTTATATCTGAAAGCTCGTTGAAATCTAATAAACAATTTTTTTCTCAATTTTTTTTTCAATTTCTTTTTTATATGCACATTAACCCCTATGTTTTAATTTTTGCGCTCTAAAAGAAAGGTCTTGTACATACTGTAGGCAAAATATTTCAAAAACTTTATTATTCTTTTATCATGAAAAAATGATTTATCAGAAATTGAAACAAATTTAGCAAAGTGGTAGAGTTATTGATGTGGAAACCACAATCCCTAAGTTTCATTCTAAGTTATAACATATAACATTAGAACAGATGGACAATTGATACCTAGTCTGAAAAAACTTACTATAGAAATAAAGTTTGCGATACCCAAATTCCAGCTTATTCAAAATTTAGCAGCTCTTTTTGATGGTGTATCGCTAAAGACTAATAATGCGAAAAGTTAAATCATTGACCCACCATTGATTTTCCAAAAACTAACCAGCAATATTTTAGTCTCTATCAAAAATGCAGACACTAAAATTTCTTGTTACAGTGAGCCCCGTTAAATTTAAATAGTATGTTATAATTCAAATTAAATCACAGTTTAGGAATAATTTATCAAATTCAGCAGGTTTACTCTTAGCTTTAGCCTTTGGTTGTGACAATTAATAAATAAAAACACACCTGTTCAACTCGCTTTAAATGAATAATTTTAGTTTATGATTGTTAATTTCACATTGTGCAACCAATTTTCTGAATTGAAGTTTCAAATCTATTCATACATTTTGCATAACAACAAATATTCTATCTCGCATGGAAATATACATATTTCAGATATTTATTGTTAATTCTTCCTCAAAACAGATTTTAGAAAATGATTATGCCATAATTGAACATCAATTTACAAAATGTGACCAAAGATGTCCGCATTTTCTGTTTGTGTTTTCAACAAACGTTTCTACATCATGCATAACATCATACTGCGGGTACACATTATAACATCAGTAGTTAGTCACGGTAGAATTGGGATGAAAACGTTCAATTACTTCTTGTTCTAAATGATATGTAGAAAGATCAAAACTTCTCTGAATTACTTAGTATTTTCACTTTTCTTATCAACAAATATGTTAAAATATATTCAAATGTATTTACAGCATGTACGTCAAGATTTTCTAAAATGTATACTTAAACTTAGTACAACCTTTCAATTACAACCTTTATTGATATGTGTTTTTATTCTATTTTTTGACTATTTAAAAATGGTGCTCTTGCATTTTACAAATCAGAAAAATGGAACTTGAACCAAACAGCATAAGCAAGTTTTAAAACAACAATTATCTTTTTTCCTGATTTGGGTGTAAAGAAAGCAATAAGATATGTTATCATACATATACATGGATTCATTATCTTTAATCTGAACGGAGGTCACAATTCAGTTCTGTCACGTGTATATGTATCAACAGGCTAAATCAGACTGCTGTTTTAAGATGCTTCGTTACACTGATCGCCTAACCCCTTTAATAATATCTATGTTATAACCTGAATAATGTATATATGCCTAATCAATTATCAAAGAAACTTTATTGGCTGTGTAACAATAATCTTATATTGTATGACACCAGTAAAATATTTCAGTTTAAAATTTCGTGTATCTAAATAGCAAGATATGAGTTGAGATTTAAAAAGAACAAGTAAGCAGCTTCGAAAATTTAGACTGAATTTTACAGGATAACCTTTAAAATGTTTTTCCATCTTTTATAAGCAGCCTTTTATTATTTTTTTATACAATGCTCCCCAATGACAATCTGAATATCAAGTAATCAAACTTTTTCTTTTTATGCAAAAATGTTAATATATTCATTCAAATCTTGAGAAGAATAAGGAGTTAATCTGGATTAAATTAAGACACAATTCGTTCTATTTAGACAGAAAATGTCATTCTATATGGGTGAAGTATGGTAAAAATTGGTCAAATCTTTGAAGATTTTTGAACAACATTTGATTCTAAATCTTGATCCTTAACTTTATTGTGTTTTAACATAATAACTCTATGCACCGTCTTTGAATGATCTAAACAGTTCAACTTAGAACTCTGGACAAATACATTTATTTTCTTCAGTTGAGCTGTATAAATTCCGTAACTTTATTATTTTATCTTTTCAAATTATGCCACAAATTTTTATCAAGACCTAGCAGTTTGACATATTTTAGTATTTTCATATTTGTGATATTTATCCATTAGTAACTTGCTTAGATTTAAGGAATTATTATAGAAAAACTTTAACAAAGTTTGTAATGTACCACAATTTCGTAGAGATTTTAATCAGATTAGGTCAGAGATTATATGTATTTTATTATTAAAGACATGTAAAGGTTTATTTAAAACTTCGCCGGATAGTAGTTAATATTACTTATTCTTCTTTTCGTCTTTATCTACTATACAGCATGATAATTCACACCGATACAAGACGTGTTAATGTTTCCCAACAAGACAATAATTTATTTATGACATTTTTGGTTCAGCAACTACTGAGAGATTGTTCGCGCAGTATTCCCACACATAAAATAATTTGCAATGTTTCCCCTTGGTTGCCCCCAATGTCTAGACAGAGAGTATTATGTTAGAATGACGTAATCCGAATACCGAGATGAGTCGCTCCGAGATAACATTTTTTCTCATTCTGACAGTTTGATGTTTTTGTCTACTTCTTGATTGAAATTTGAGATAGATTTGAGTACTTTCTGTAATAACCTACCGAAGTTTGGTTGGCTATGTCTGGATTTGCTAACGTTACCATTTATCACACAAGTCTGGATCTAGTTTTATACTTTTGTTTCTCCGATATCCTTTTGAATTGAAAAATCTATTTTATTCACTCTGCTTTTTGCAGCGTCTGCACTATCCTGATGACTGATCTATAATAATTGTCTAGCGGTGGTTTATGCTATGTCTGACTAAATGCTTGGTTTTTCCACCATTTTGCATGACCTAATTTCATTATTGATGTATTTGGTGTATTTTCTCCATTTACTGTTAGCGTTCATACTTATTCCTGCAGTCATTTAATATTAGTAAATGTTACTTGACTGTACATGTTTGTTTGAGCTAACGATAGACATTAATGTTGGAAATAGGGCATTTGCCTTAAGTTAAAACATGTAAATATGTTAAAATAAGCAACAAGGTAAAATTTACCAGTCGTGCTAATAATTTCCAATATATATGTATAAAATCCTCAATATGAATATCTAATCCATGAAAGAAGATGAAAACAAAAGACAACTATAACTGTAGTTCCAACAACTTTATAACAACAAACACTATGGCATACAGAAATTAAAACATTTCATGATTACGCAATGCATGATCATACTGCGCAGATACGAATGTGCACGAAAATGCACTCGATTGAGATTAACAATCGCTGCACATGCATGTTACAATTAGACCGTTCGGATTTTCAACTGGGACAAACTTCATTTTGCATTTTTTTGCTCAAGTTACATTTGCTATGTACTTGCATGTAAACAACTAAAATATAGTTTAATTGTGCATTTGTCAGTTAACTATGATTTTTTAAAAGTTCGGGCGACATTCAGTGCGTTGACTGTTATCAATCTTGAGACGAAGTTTTTATAAAACACTTGTGTCGTCTGCTAGGCAGTATGTCTCGGCAAAAAAAGAAGTTACTTTACACCGATAGTGAATATTGAAGATGAGACAGAATGGCCTTGGATAACACGGCTCATCCACTTTATAAGGCAAAGGGGAAGCAATAAAGCCATTAAGGCCAAATATTTACAATGTGTTTCTTTTGTTTACAGAAAATCACAATGGTGTACTTTGAAGATTTATTACGTGTTTTACTTTCGTCTGACCGTCTGTACATGCCACATACACGACAAATAACTTAAAATTTAAATGTCTTGTAAAATAAATTAAAATGGATTGTAAGAATGACCTACCTATCGCTTTGATATCAGAAATGGGCTTATCAAATGTGCTAAACTTTTGAAAATTGGCTCAGAATTAATCAGTTTTCTTAACATAACCATGAAGAAGGTCTAATTTTAGATCAAGTTAACATATTTGATCTCAAAGTCGAACAAACTTAATAGAACAATTGGTAAAACCATGTTCTTTATTTAATGTAGTTGTAAATGTTATATACCAGACTACAGACATTCATGTTGCTATAAAATCAAGAGCAAAATGCATTATTGGCAATTTAGTTGACTCCAAAGACTTAGTTACACTGTAATAGAAACCTTTGAGTCTGCCTTGTGCGCGAGTAAGACAGATTGCCAGCATTTGATGCTACATTGCTTTTACTGCTTTAGTAATGCAGAAATGTTCACTAAATTGGATGTGAAAAAAGGATATTGGCATGTAAGACTTGAAGAAGAATCAAGTTAGCTGACAATAAAGTTTGCGCAATTTGAATGAAATATCCTATTGGTCTAGGTGATGTTTTATTGGAATTAATCTATGCAACAAATGGTCTGCACGAAAGTTTCGCAACAGCCGTAATGTCAAACCATCTGTGGAAAAATGAAAACATCTTAAAGCAATATGACTTCTATACAATAAATACTAAACTGACATTAATGACACTCTAAACATTTATAAAACTGTACTGCCTAAGCTTATTTATAAACTTAAAGGTAGAGTGAAAGCGCTTGACTACTCTGTACGATGCAAATCTCACGCACACCTCTGTTTGGTGATAATGTGCACCACTAGAGTACCAGCCAGGATGTGCAAGATAGTGCACGTTTGCTTATCAGCAAGTGTTTTTTCCGCTTATTCGCAACACATATCGCTAGTCTAAGTTCTAGAATTTCAAAACTGTTGGACGAATTGCAAACTTTGAGGTATTCGGCTTCTGGACTATTGAATCGCCATCAAACTTATTGAAAAGTGGAACAGTTTTCTCTAGTTCTCCTCTACGCGGAATGAATTTGTATTTGTGCATTCAAATGCATATGTTTACTTGTATTAAAGTATATCGGTTTTATTATATTTAGACCTCTGTGAGGTAATAAGTATATTATATAAGGAAAATATTAGTTGTATTGGGAGTTACTTATGCTTACTAGTTAATTGTACCCATATAGAAGTACACATTATGTATGAGTTTGCAATCTCTTATTCTCTCATTGATTAATATACACACTAAAACCCTACATTCTTGACTATACACAAACCTTCATTTGTCTAGTGTTGAAAACTTAGATCAGACGCGACAAAAATTGATAATTTTAGATCGGGTTAAAATAGTTCTTGCATTGCATTTGTGACAAAATACCATCGCTCTCGAAGTAAATGACTCTTAAGTACTTCTACACTTGATTTAGAGATAGGCTTAGTAAGTGTCCTTTGATTGAAAGCTATTCAAGTGTGTCCACATATACCACAAATGGTCCATACTCTTCCTCTAAGTTATGTTTAATTAAACTAAGACGCAAGCCATTTTTCAACAGTCATCATTATATTAGACATAGCTTGTAAAGCATGTGCTGTATCCTAACAGACGGACATCATATTTGAATGTCCTAATAACGTTTAGAGAGATGAACAATAGCAGGACAAGTTGCACACCATTGACTTATTCTTGGCGAGTTTGAAAATAAGATAATTACATTTTCTGAAAATCAAATTGGAATTATCAACAAGTTTAGCAAACTCACATTTGAAACATTTGGTCTTTGTATCAGTGATACTAAAATGCTTACAGAAACCAGTACTGACCTACGTAAGCAAAGATATGGAAATTAGCAACCCTTAGTACTTTTACATGAATAAATGAATAATGGTAGAAATATTTCAAAATTCAAAGACTGCGATTTTAAAACGATGCAAGAGAACTCAAATAGACATGCAATTTAAGAATACATGTTAAGTGCTGGAATGTAATCAGTATCTGGATAAATGAGTTCTTCGTTTGGCTTTTTAAAATCGTTTTATGATTTTTTAAAGAAATGTCAATCATGGCTTCTTTATCCACATCTTCTTCTACAGCACAACCACCTATTAGCCTTGACTGGCATAGACGATATTCTACTAATAATAACCTTCACAAATTCTGCGATGCATTTCAGTGGTTTCTCTTCATATTTGTAATATCTCTGCCTCTCGTAATTTTTATCTTACATTTCTCAGACGAAGCGAGTTCGCAAAAAAATAATTATCCACTCCAAGACGTCTGCTGCTGTTTTCGTCTCGTTGGATGCTCATGCCAGCAGACGAGAGCATAAATACATTAACTGTGTGTAATAGTGCGTACCCTTTACTCCATTTTCCATTCAACCAGACGATTATGCTGTGTCCTTGAAGGCTCAATTACTGGCATACAACATCTGTCAAATCCGTTTGCACTCTTCAGACATCTTGGGGCGTTGTTTCATTACACTTGATTACGTGCATTCCCGCGCAAAATTATACTGTTCTGCGTTTATTATTATTACTTGAAAGACGTTCTAGAAAGAGAATAAAACTTTTTAAAAAAGTACACATGGTCAGTTGGCAATATGAATAATATGCTTCACAAACATTGTATGAAAATACAGGACTTTGGCATAATGCGATAAGTATTTTTAAACTGAACCATTGTCAAGGCCTCTTTTAATTTGATATACGACCTAAAATTATCTGATTACTAAATGACACAAACTTATCTGTCAAGATGGTTGATAACAAGGGGATGTTTTCAAACATTTTGGTCAGAAAATGTGATCAGTGTGGGAAACACTGCAGCATTAACGGTTGACCTATATAATGGCATATATTAATCAATAGAGATTACTCGTGCATTTGTTTCATTTCTTTACGAAAGCAATCAAAGTATAAGCTAATTAAACTTAAAACAGTCTTGGAATTTCATTTTAGAATTATCGAAAATAACTCGCATATATGTAAGGTAATGCTTGGTGACATTTACATGAATTATTGCATGACCGATTGGACAACATCCCTTCGTCATGTCTTGTAAAATTATCAGTTTAATAACAAATTTCCAGAGTTAGTTGATACTGCCAAATTTGAAAGGATTTTTGTAATAAATAGAAACATTAAGTAAAATAATGTCCACATACAAGTTCAGTTTTTAAGTTGCTTCCTATTATATTATCATTTCTTTCTGCATGACATTCTAAGTTATTACATGACCTAATTTCAGACAAATATACGGTTAGGTACACCAGTAACTTACAAACAGACGGACTGAGAAAAAATACTGAACCCGTTTACTGTTTTTGTAGAATAACTGCAGTATCATATTCGATAATTGTGTCCAGTTATAGCATATTTATAGCAAAACTCCGAAAACATATCTAAATAAGCTTTGCGTACACCACATACGTGTATTTAAAGATGTCATTTAAAATTGAAATCTAGTTATAGTGTTTGATATTATTCTGCAGTTACAATTTGGTATGTCAAACTAAAACTGTTTCAAATTGTTTGTCCTTATTTTCGTGTTAAGGGTTCTTGTTAGAGACTGTCCTTGTTAAATATTTTTCGAAAGACTTAGTTATTAATCCGGGTAACATCAAATTATAGAGACAAAAGTGACTACCTCAAATTTATTAAAACATCTTTGTGAATACTCAAGTTAACCTTACCTATTGCAAATGAAAACTTGCTAAGTAGGAAAGGGCAATAACTAAATGAACATATTTATATAACTTGTCATTGTTGAGTTTCAATACAGTACCACCATTGATAACTGAGTACGTTCAAGTATTGAAAATTAGCTCAGTAGAAAAGGGCAATCAGACTAAAAATGTAAATAATATTTATATAACTTGTCATCACGCTCAATGTTGCGTCAGTGAACATGTTATGAGGTATAAATGCAGTACCATCGATACCAGGGATATGGCACTGTCAGTAAATGAACATTTGTATAAAAAAATGAAAGGGCAAGACAAATTTAAAGCATAGTTATACAATTTGTCATAGCAACTAATTTTGTGTAAACGAACATGCTGTTGGGTTTGAATACTGTATTACCATTAATACATGAGTTATAGCACCTCGTTATTTAGCTGGCACTATACTTTGGAACAGTGAGGCCCACCATGAATATGGCTTCGCAGGTTTGATGACGGTTGCAAAGAAAAATCAGCAGGATAATGCCCAGATCCAGGCCTTAGATTCATTATATGAGCAATGCGTACAACTTCAATTAAGGCAATGGAGAAAGTCACTTCTGTTCCACTACTCGGTAAAAGAAGGGGTGCGAAGGTGCTCATGTAAGTCAGCAAGTATCATTGCTTGCCAGACCATGCCTAGGGCCCCAACAAAGAATCACCTGAAAAGAGGGAGCTTTGTCCATAAATCCAAGAAACTGACAAAAGCAAGGACCACCAACTTCACACCTGGACCAGTCATAGCTGCCATAGCCATGGAGGTATGACCTGTCAAACATTAGAATCTGTATTACAGTGCCTTGTTTCTAAACCGGTGTGGAAGATGAAATTTGTTTTAAAAATCCATGACACAAACCATGACCTCAGAAGAATATCTATCAGAAACATAGACTCATGGGTACAGTACACAGACGGCTTTGTTACAGCTGCTTTACAAGATGGCTGCGCTGGTATTTTCATGATACTCACGTCTGATGGGTCAGAAACAGTCAGTATACCAACAGGCAAGCACTGTATAAACTACAAAGCAAAATAAGAAGCCATCATACAGGCATTGTAAACTATTGAAGAGTCAAAAGACGGCTGTCAACAGGTGGTCATTCTAACAGATGCAATATCAGTCCTGAAAGCATTGGCTAATGCCAAAACTTCACATATTATCAAAATGTCTTGTCTGTAGCTTCGCAAACAAGAAAGTAGATCAGTTGACCATAGTCAAGGTCATCCAGGTTCAATATTGAAACTTGTTAACAAAACTGTAAATATCACAATTTCGTTCTATAGCTTCAAAAACTAGAAAGTGAGGGAAAAGGTAATGTTCAGGGAAACCCCATGTCAGCATTGAAATATGTTAGCAACACTAAAAAATATGGTCCAATTGTCATCACTGAGCTTCAAAAATGGGGGCATGATAACAGTCACGGGAGAGGACCACTAGACAATGCTTTTTACCAAATATCTAAGCTCTAGACCTTGCAATTATGAGGAGACTTTCAAAATATTTCCTCTGTAAGTCTATGTAAACTAATCCCGAAGGGTATGGCCAGTTTTGACCCCAAGGGCATGAAAACTCTTGGACGAAGACAATTAGACGATGCTTTATAGCAAATATCTAAGCCCTACGCCTTATGGTCCTATTTTGCTCTGAGTACCGAAATCCTCTGAAAAAAGTTTTAATTGTAACTGTTTATTAGGACCTAATTTAATAACAAACATGTATGTCTACAGTCTGTGTAGTACTTTAGGTAGCAAACACGTGCATATTGTACCGGTATTGGTTTTGTTGATATCATTTATTGTACCTATGGTTTTGCGGCCTTCATGCCAACAATCTAAAATATTCATTGCACCTATCTTAATAATTACATAAGACAAACTACTCAGCGCCGTTTTCATGAATTAAGATAAACTTAAAAAAAGTCATTAACATTGATAATTAACCATGGTCTGACCATAATTTATTTGGAGGATTCATAGAATAGAGTGACGTTATAGTATTGTATTCAAACACCGGAAAGCGAGGGTTGCAAAATTTATCAATGTCAAATTATAAATTTTCATTACAGTCTTGACACAGTAAATAGTTAGTTCATAGTTTCTATATTTAGTAACCGAGACCTATTTACAGGACGGATACCATAAATAACTTTCTTTTAAAGCAGGTAGAGACAGTTTTAATAACGTTATTCAATTAATGAAACTTAGAATAGTACTTGAGCATACAATACAGTCAAAACTGTAGGTTAAATAAATGTATTATACGAGAAGCATATAGCTGAAATTTTACTCTAATACAGTAAAATTTATCGTCATATTGATGTAATCAAATAGGGAGATACGTGATTGCGATGATTACATCAAGAACACGAACATTTCTGTCATATTCTTCAGAGATAACGAAAACCTGTCACAACCCTACACCCCACCCAAGCACTTGTGTTGACAGAATTCAAATCTCTGATAAATCCTACATAAACTTGGAGTTATAAAAACGAAATGACTACAAAATAGCCTCTGCAAGCAAAATGAGATAAAGAAGATCAATGTTTGGCCGTCGGCTATATCACGTCTTCTGTGAAATGATGATAAAGTTGTCATCTTCTTGCCCCGTTAAATGTCAAGTGACAGCACAAAGCTTATCTATGAAAAAGGTATGCCAAAATCTTAAAACAACAAGCAGTCTTTTGGAATGTACTTAGTATGGTTAATGGCATTGGTTGAAGTCGGTGTATCAGAAACGTTTACATTTACACCACTGGTTGGAAGAAGTAATTCTGGTCTTTGTTGATAGATTGTCCATACTAATGTAGGACGCACGATGACATTACACAGCATACCATCATTGTCAAGTGACAGGGGACATCACTTCGCATTTTTGATTGTCTTTATGTGCAGCATTTCGTGCCTTGCGTTCACATGAGATATGGAAAAGACGCATGACGCATAACAATTCAAAACAAAAAAGTAATGTCTTGTTTGCTCTGTTTTGCACAGCATGAAACACGATTACATGATGATATGACTTACGACCATGCGACACGACACTCGACAACGTGTTGCGCTCAAACAACATTGTCGCATTTTCATTTCGCATAATCGTGCCTTGACCAGTGTTATCTGACAATTACTGATTAGTCCACTAATAAAATTATATACTAGGATGCTGACAGGGTAACTATATCTTAAGGAAGACAAAATACTAAAATGCGATATGACATCGCAACAGTATCCTTGTTACATCATACTGTCGTTGATTTCATTGCATTCAAGAGCAATGGAGCCTGCATTATGGAACGGACAACAGGTTTAATGACACGAACCGAATTCTGTAATTATACTAACACAAAAAATTGGGGTGCATTGGAGTCAGCTTGTCGCCCAGTCAGTCGGTCTGATGGCTTTTCGTATTCGATCCATATCATGTATTTTCGTGAAAACTTTCATATCATCTAAACTACCTGCAGACCTAAGTTTTCGTGTCCATCTCCAAAACCTATTGACGGATTTCGTCAATTTTTTATCCCTTGCAGAATTCTAGTTTTAAGTCCTCCAGCTCAATACCAAGGCCATACTTAAGGGCCATTGGTCTTCATGTCCGTTTCATATCACATTAACCCTTTTCATGACATTCGGTTCAAATATTCAGATTGCAGAATTCCTGCATATCCTGCATATTCGACTAATATAAAGTAAAGGTCACAGTAGGGATTAAAGGTTATGAGACCATTATTATCTCCTAAACCTCTTGAAGGTCATTCATGAAACCTGGATCAAAAGTTAACCATTTCAAGGTGATGTGCACAGTGCGTGTTACTGTCAGGTATCAAAGGTCTCGTGGCTATAGTTTGTATCCTATCTATAACTAAACCGCATACTGGATTCGCAGCATGTCACAAATTATCATCATTTGGTGGGGTAAAAATGTTGGTTTATGGTCTTTCAGTGATGATTCTAGTTTTATGACTGTTTCTGCTACCGTGTAAGGGTAACAGAGACTGAACAGCAAAACTGAGCCAGGCCTTTTCCGAATCCAGCGACGTCTTAAGAGGATGATTCGTCATCATGCAAATTTGCAAACGTATGCCTCTGTTTCCACAAATTATGTAAACTGTATTTCTAAAGCAACTTTAATGTGTTCAGTTTAGCGTTGTACTTCCAAAATTCTAAACCTGCAATGTTTGCTTCTAAAACTGTTGGTAGATAACATCGCTGACAGACTGGCTTCTTAACATAAATGGGAAGCCTGTATCGCCTGAAAAGTTTTATCCTTCGATTATTCGTGTTTGCCTTTTCAACTAATTCACCTAAGTCGAAGTATAACAACTTGTACAGCAAGAAATGCCAGACTAAACATGTAGAACACATGTATTCCAAACATGCAGTGTCAGATGATATCAGTGCTTACATGTGATATCAGAATTCAAAGAATCCCGTTTTCTTCGTGATCCACGTGTTGCAACTGTTTCTGGTGCTGATATTTTCCCTCAACCAGACATAGTCAATTTCAGCAATACCTATCTTAATTCTAGATAGGATGTAAGAAACACTTATATAATTGCAATGGCCCGCGGTTATTTATTGCCTGTTAACAGTAATTGTTAATGAGCCACAGTCTTTCTCGTCTGTGTGGGCCAAAGAAATTTAGATCTTTCACTAGACCATTCAACTATTTCAAGTTTAATTTTTTAGTTTTTAATAGGAGGTAGGCGATAAAAGGCTGTTAAATCGGGCAACTATGCCGTTACTTTGAATATCATTTATGTATGTTGGCTGGCCAAGCAATAAATTGTTTAAGTGACGCCTGTTTAAAATTCAAATTATTGAACGTAAATCTTTTAATGTACGTTAAAGCCGAAATGAGAAGAAATGCATAAGAACTGCTTAGTTGAAAATATATTACCTAATACGTGTCGCCCTAAAAACTTAGTTGCCTTGAAACAATAGACTTTTAGCTTCTATTTGCATTTTGCTTTTTTGCTCTTCGCCACACATCATTAATAATGTTAGGCAGACCATATGTTATGTTTCGATATCGTTTTTTGTCACAGTGTGCATTCAAAATACTTGCCCTTTCATAAGAAGTGAACTTATTGTCTCAATAAGTCATTTTGAATTTTGGAATCTCATGATTTCCCTTCTTGTTCGTTATTGTTGTTTTGTTGTTTAATGAACACAATTTTACAATGGTTTACTCACCCAGATTCTAGTGACAACTTGAAGACTATCGGTATATATTTGTCTGCACAAAATTTCAGTTGTCGGTGTAATACGTGTTTGATATATAATAACACAGAAGCAAATTAGATCAGCTAACTCATACGGGATCAAGAGGTAGACATATTTGAAATTCTTACTCCAGGAATGACTTTGTAGGTCTGGGATCAGATTGATAAATTATTTCCAGTGCTATTGTCAACAATTGTTCTTAAAGTCACACACTCTTTGTTTAATTTTATATTTTGGTTGGCGTCTGAATTGACTCCAGTATCGTGAGACATGATAAACGCAATTTAATTCAGAGATAAGAAGTTTCAGCCATTGAAGTTTTTCACTTATTCAGACACCACATTGCATAACTTTTGCCCTCTTCCTCCGGCCCCACTTTCCCTACTACCAATAACATAACCGGTATATTAAGGAATACGTATATTGCCCTGCCGATGCATTGTCCCCACATCGTGTTCTTTCTTTATCTTTCATCAGAGATTGACCGTTGTGAAGACGTTTAGCAGACACAGATTATCGTTGTTGCTGCAAATTACAGTATGTAAGCCCTCCCTTTTAAGGATAGGAATATAACTATTGATTTCCATAGTACTTTTAGAATCCAAAGTTTATTTCAAGAATGGTTGACACCAATGTCATTTTTATGACATATCTTTTAACACTTACCATCCAAGTCTCAGTGCTGTGTTTCCAGTATTGGCGACAATTCATATATTCTAGTTGTGTGTGATAAACGATATAACCACAATAACAACTAGCTATATGCAATATCTATTTAATTCTATTTGATATATCATTTTCTCTTCCTCCTCTTTTTGAGTACTGAAATGCCAGCATAGTCACTTTTAATAATCCTGAAGACGGAACTTTTGTGAACAGAACAAACGCATAGCTTAACTTGCATGTCAGTTTATAATACAACAAATTTTATATAAGAGCTCAAATCTTTATTTCTCCATATCAATGTCAATATATGCTATGTCGAATCAATCTATACCGCCTTTCTTGCCCAACAGCAGTGCTTTTCAAACGATATGTTTCTATTTCCAGGGCAAACCACACCCTCCTTTGAGTTTTTTCAATAGCTAAACGTTTTCCGCATCGCACCGCATGCCATCGGACATACTATGACATTAATGATGAAAAAGCGTATCAGTTCAGACAAATCAAACAAGGCGTTTTAAGAAAGCTAAGAAATATTCTAAGTAATGTTTGATAAGAATATGTAGAAGGTAATTTCAAATACCCATCTTATCATAAGGGTAGGTTTTCCTTAGCAATAAACATATTGCAGACTGCCTGTGTAACTAAGAAACATATTTCAGCTATCAAAAAACAACAAAAAAACAAAAATAATATCAAACAGGGAATGCCAGTCTTACCAGTCTTACCAGTCCATCTCATACTGACACGTACTTTTATTTTGAAAAGTGATTGTTTTTGTGTAGCATTGTTGTACGAAATGAACAATGAACCCGGAATATTGCGAACAGAGCTGCCCTTGTACAGTGACTTGTGCTGTCCGTTCATTTTACTAGCAAAAATCATAGACTTTACTGACTGACTTCAACTAACTAGGGGTTTCCCATTGCGTATCTAAAGTCGGCTAAACAAAAATAAACATATACATGGTATCTGAACTTGTCTTTCAAAATATAGCAGTCGTAAGAAGCGATCGTCCTGTCTGCCCACTACTATCATAATGTTATACACAAATAATGCGAAGGAATTGTTATATATTTCATACTAGAGCAGTTTATCACAGAAATTGGAAAATAGATCAGCAAAACTCCTCTTTAATGGCATATATCTGGATACTGGAGTATATGCAAACAATGCCATAATTGGCAACATAGTGGGAAATTTTTTATTAAACCGCTATCGTCTTTGAAAGTTTTCTGCTATAGATCATAGTTTGAAAGTGAAAGCATACTTCATTGTGACGCAAAGGGCTCCGACAGATAAATTACATGCGTAGAAATTGTCATAATGACTTCATCAAAAGACCATTATGTATGCCATAAATAGACACCTATCCAAAGCTTTTATTTCGATTTTGTTTAACGCATTTCTTTGATTTCATTTTTATCATCCCCGGCCAAAGGCGGAATGGTATTGTTCTATCTGTCAGTCTGCGTCCACGAATTGAGGGTTAAGTGACACAAAAGTCTGAATTCACACAAAACCCTTCATTCCGTCAGAAAACGCATTTCATTAGTAATTCCATCCGTCCGTACATACCATGTAGACATGAGCGTGAAACTTAACAGTATGAAGTTGTTAAAGTTAATTCCGTCATTAGGTGGTTAAAATAGTATTGTGGAGTGAAAAAAACCAAGAAAGATCAAAGGGATACGTCCGTCCAGTACTACAACAAAGCACCTGATATAGAACTTAAAAGAAGTATGGATCAGCAAGACGCAATTTTGTCAGGAATGTCTTCGTAACTCTAATGTTGTTGCCGTTTAAGGGTTTTTGTTATATATTTATTATAAAAACTTAAAAATTCTACTTCTTTTAAACCACCTGTCATAATTTAATTGTAATTGGCTCAAATAATCTAATGAACACTCTTTCTTATATCTACGCTACAGCCCCTGCCCCTGTCCCCGGTCCATTACAACGTTCAGATGACTGTAACGGAAAAAGATCCCTCCATAGATGAGTTCCCAATGGGATGGTGCACTATTTAAAATGCTCCTTTTTTCTGAAAAGGCTCGTTAGAATTTGCTGTCTGGTAGTTTCAAACAATGGAAAAATTTAGAAAATGAATTTGTTTAGGAATGAGACTCTTAAGGAGGTGTAGCTCTTTTCTTATTATTATATTCTATATAGAAATTTAAAGTCACAGTATACTTCAGAACTCGGCCACGCAAGTTTGTGAAACTGAAAAGTTTCCTAGATGATAAAGAAAGGGGATATATCTAATACACTTGGACCTTTTCGTCTTAGGGAAAAAGCAGCCGCTAAACAACCATTAGTATTTTGCATGGGTGTGAAAATACTGCCAGTTCAATGGGTATTTCCGATGACAGTTCGTAAAACATCGGAAGTGTGCATATACGATGGGCCATCGAGAATTAACCGGACTGTTGCTACATTTCCATACCTATGCAAAACTTTTAATATGGTTTTTCGTACAAATAACAACACCTTTTTTCCAATAAACACTGAAAGCAATGTGTTTGTATATATCTTATATATTGTATATATATACATTTTGATGGATGGTCAAGCAGAGATTGAACATCATGTTAGGTGATTTTATCGTGCCTCTAGATCACCTCCTCTACCGTATATGAATGATGCCTTTCGGAAAACTGGCGAAGATATATTCTGAATATACATGACAAGGCTTTTGTAAACAATATATGGTTATTGAACCAATCTTTCATGCAAGACATTTTCGCATTTATGACTGTTTTGTTGTGTTTTAATCAATCATCTTGTATATAATCACAGCACAGTATATGCGAAATAGATTTTGTTTTTGTAACGGAAGAAAACCACCGTTTCTGAGGAATGGTGTGGCTTTTTAAGAATCCTTAAAAATGTCTCTCTCAGATATGAGGCTCCACCGTGGTGGTACAGTTTTTATATGCACACTGTTTTAGATTCTTGTCCCCTGAACTTGATCGTCATAGTTATCCCCCGCCAAAGGTCAAGTAATATTATGCTCGCATTGTCCGTCCGTCTTGAGCTGCTTCTAAGTGACTGTTTCATGGAATTTCATGATAATCAATACATGTATAAGTATATATATCAGCTTCGATAGTATTTAAAGTGTCTCAGACTACTTAATTGTGACACTTTCCAGTTCATTCTTTTTCAGATATTTGCCCCTTTTGGGCGGGAGATATAAATTCACTGAATTTTCTTGTTTGTTTTTTCATTCGTCTGTTCTTGGCTCCATGGAATATTTTCTGCTTTGTGTCTGCGATGTTCTTTATTTGTTCACTTGGCAAAGGCAATGCCATTTCATTTTATAGTATTTGAGTTGTTCTGTGTCTGCTTTATTTTCTCATAATAAGGAGTATCTTCTCTTCTGAGTGTAGATTTTTATGTTGTCGAGTTGCTCATTTTCTTTGTTTTACAACAACGCCCACCTATGCAAGATGAATTAACAGCGAGGTGAAGAGGGCTGTTGACTTCGTCTAGATTACGACACCATCCTGTATCTGATTTGACATTAGATATTACATCCATTGTAATAGTTGCCCTTGTGAAGCATCAATCAGTTTCTGTTGTTGTTGTTTTGTCAGTCTGGAGACAAATGTTACCAGACCTAACATACGTATAAGGCTTCTCCATTGAACATTTGCCATTTGGCTTTGCATGTAACAATTTTACCAACTTTACCAAAGATGGAAGGAACATACCTTTGACTTTTTTTAAGCTAATGTCTTTTTTATGCATTTTAAAATTGGTATCAGAATAAATAAAAAAAATTGAAATTTACTATAGTAAAGAGCTATGAAGAAAAAAAAATTTCAACTTATTTTTTTTTATTTATTCTGATACCAATTTTAAAATGCATCGAAAAATACATTAGCTTAAAAAAAAGTCAAAGGTATGTTCCTTCCACCTGTGAACTTTACATGTAGTTGAAAATCGGCCTTGTTGTTCAGGAAAATAACCGACATTATAGGTTTTATTGAAGAAGAAAATCTATCCTTATGGATCAAATATTTAATGTAAACTCCACAATTACTTAATAAGTTGATTGCCTTAAGCTATAAGATGACTGCATTAAACTATTTACATGAGCATGTTTGTTAAGTACTTCTCGACATTAACATTGGTGCTTCAAATGAACGATTCTTTGATACATGCAAGCCATCACATTCTCCGTTTTCAGTCTCTACATGTTTAACATCTCTACTTGTAATACTTAGCTTCTCTCTAAAATTATGCAAATGAATGAGACAGCCGGGCAAGCTTGTCGAGACGTTCAAATTCTGGTTGAACGGCACAGACACATAACCGCATTGAAGCAATTGCATCGAAACAAAATTAACAAAAACCGCAGTTTAACGAGCGTACAGGTATAAAATACCAAAAAAACTATATAACAGTTATATTAATGCATGGTTTATCACTTTAATGAATAACATGCACCCGCAAAAATTGTTGTGGAGTCTGCGGATAACTTACCTTTGATATAATTATGTTTCAACGATCATGTGAAGGTTGTAAATTATGCAATGTACTTTAGAAAGTGGTAAACCTCAGTCAAAAAAATGAAACATAAACTTTGATATTTCAATTGCACGTGCATCCATGAGTCTCAAAACGCTAAAAATTCTTGATACAGTTTCTCTTACCATTGCCAAATTAAAATACCGTAAGCAGTTGTTCATCTTGCTTTTTTATTATACCCCCAAAACGAAGTTTAGGGGGGTATATAGGAGTCACCCGGTGGTTGGTCGGTCGGTCGGTTGGTCGGTCGGTCGGTCGGGCGGTCTGTTGCATTTTCCTTGTCCGGAGCATAACTTGAAAACTACTAGTTGGAATTCAATACAACTTCATACAAGGTCAAGCACATTAAGAGGAAGGCAGGCACAAGAACTAAACTCCATCTTCACTAATTACAAGTTATTGCCCTTTTTACTTTTCCTTGTCCGGAGCATAACTTGAAAACTACTAGTTGGAATTCAAACAACTTCATACAATGGTCAAGCACATTGAGAGGAAGTGCAGTGCACAAGAACCAAACTCCATCTTGACTAATTACAGAGTTATTGCCCTTTGTTACTTTTCCTTGTCCGGAGCATAACTTGAAAACTACTAGTTGGAATTCAATACAACTTCATACAAGATCAAGCACACTCAGAGGAAGTGCAGGTACAAGAACTATAACTCTATCTTGAGATTTACTGAGTTATTGCCCTTTGTTACTTTTACTTGTCCGGAGCATAACTTGAAAACTACTGGTTGGAATTCAATACAACTTCATACAATGGTCAAGCACATTAAGAGGAAGGCAGTGCACAAGAACATAACCCATCTTCACTAATTACAGAGTTATTGCCCTTTGTTACTTTTCCTTGTCCGGAGCATAACTTGAAAACTACTAGTTGGAATTCAAACAACTTCATACAAGATCAAGCACACTCAGAGGAAGTGCAGTGTACAATAACTATAACCTATCTTGAGTATTTACTGAGTTTTGCCCTTTGTTACTTTTCCTTGTCCGAAGCATAACTTGAAAACTACTAGTTGGAATTCAGTACAACTTCATACAATGGTCAAGACATTTAGAGGAAGTGCAGGCACAGGAACCATAACCCATCTTGACTCATTACAGAGTTATTGCCCTTTGTTACTTTTCCTTGTCCGGAGCATAACTTGAAAACTTCTGGTTGGAATTCAATACAACTTCATACAATGGTCAAGCACAGTGAGAGGGAGGCAGGCACAGGAACCATAACTCCATCTTGACAATTACAGTGTTATTGCCCTTTGTTACTTTTCCCTGTCTGGAGCATTTTTCGAAAACTACTAGTTGGAATTCAATACAACTTCATACAATGGTCAAGCACAATGAGAGGAACTGCTAAGAACAATATCTCTTTTTAGTTTGTTTGCAAGGTATTATGTTACTACGAACTTCTTCAGTTTATAAAGCAATCCTTTTGGGGGTATTAATCACATTTAGTGATAGCTCTAGTTTTGCTTAATTCATGGTGGTTTTCATTTCATAATTATGACAAATAAATTATCTATAGTATTGACACAATCGATTATTAGACTCTGGGACATAATTATACTTTGAGTTCCTTATCTGAAATAATAATTGGTTTAGAAATGAAGGGTATGGTATGTAATGGGTATAGTAGCTTTTGTTCAAATCAATTTGCTATCCCAGTAAACACATTATTGTTTACTATGTGAAGCATATTTAATAAATTCCTCTGTCTTTGAGAGAGAGAAAACGCTGTCACACTATGTTTTGTCTCTGAAATGACTAACTGCCATATGTTCTATATCATGTTTCAAACACTAGGAGTAATATTCCACATCTCTAAAATATGTTTAGATGCTCCGTATCCTTTGATCGCTAGAGATAATATTTAATCAAATACGTTCCATCAGATACGAAATAGAATTCAGATATGTAATCCAAACAATTTACGAGGTTGGTAAAGTGCGATTTTTACTTAATGAAATAAAAACTGTAATAAATTTCGAAAATCGAAGTAGGATTGGCCTTGAAGGATCGACAGAACATCGGAAGCTGACAAGTGTTTTTGAATTTATAAACATCTTTGTGCTGTGATGTATATTGTATGTAATTTTGTCTTTGCCATGTTCGTTATAATTATTTGTAAATGGCCAAAGGCAAGAATTTGCCGATTTTGCCAATAAACTGAAACTGAAATTGTGTCACGAAACAGTTTTAGTTTTTATAATATTCCTTAAGGTATACGTATTGTGAAGGCTTTCCGTAGACTTCCATCATCAGAGCAGCTTCCCAAACTCTCACACGCTCACCTTGCAGAGCCACCCTAGTACTTCATGAAAAGAGCAATATTAAGATATGTTATTCAGTGTATTTTCGAGCAGTATGACACCATTCCCTTCCATTCCTCTATTTTAGTGGGATTTTATAAAATGCCAGTAATTTCAAATACCAAGTAATTCAATTATAACTTATATCCATTATTTTCATCCAATTTTATTTCTTGCCTGTCATTCATCCAGGTGTGACCTGTATGTGACCTGTAATTCATCCCACGGTTATTTAAAGACAAACTGTATATGCAACAAACATTTCTCATATACACTGAACTTACTTCCTTGGAAGACGGTGTTGATTTCTGCGTTTGCTTTCAAAAGGTTGTAACCGCATAATGGAGTTTTTATAATTAGTTCATCAATACGCTACTTTTGATACGTTTCCGTGCAACCACACATCATTACCAGATTCTTAACCTCTCTCAGATTAATTAATCGGGTTGCCACAGAGATGAAATTAATTTTAATATCGACTTACACATTGTTATCTACGTAACGGTAACGCCAAAGGCATTCTCAAGAGAATCATAAAATCGTTCATTTATTCATATTAACACCATGTTATTATTAAGACTTTGTAACCATCAGTATAAAACTAGGTTGAAACAAAGTTATGGGAGACAATCACTGCCACAATTGCATCTTGCTTTCTGATTTTTGAACTGGTAGTTTTTTTATTACATGTAAGATTATGCTTTATCGTATGTCATCGATTGCTTTATTCTACGCTGGATTATGCTTTCTTTCAGCTAATAAATAGGTCATTCCTTATGTTAAGTGCTTCATTTCACAACTGAAGTTCTTCATTCTTCTATACTTTAACATTTATTTAGCATATAGAACAGAATGATTATGTCTTATTGTATATTTTCTTGCTGCTAACCCTTATTTCGCCATGTCTTGTCAATTCCTTTTATATTAACAAACTTCATTACAGCTAGCAGAATGCACAACGGAGGAAGCATAATATAAAGCTTCAATATAACAACAGTAGGCGCTGTTTAGATGAATATTCGGTAGTTTCCGTAAATCTAACCATAGCATTCATCAATAGTGAACATTCCTATGGAAAGCCTACATGTTTTTCCCTTAGCCTCTGTTGAATTTCTTTATGTGCCTTAAGGTTATAAACATGTGGATGCTTTCAATTTCTTCATTTATAATTCAATGTAAAATAAGTGAGCCCCGGGATTGGACCAATGTCAACCCAAGCTATTTTAATACTAATTTATTTTAGCTCGATTGTGAAGAGAGCTTTCATCACAATCGAGCTAAAATAAATTAGTATAAACTAAACTATAAACTAAATAAGAAAGGCTTTCCATAACTTTGTGATATCGTTAGTTTTACGGAGACTACCGAATAGTCATCTAAGCAATGCCTCCATTATGCTTGCCTCGTTGTGCGCTGATATGCATGTACTGTAGGTTCTTAATGTAAACAGTATGGACAAAACGTGGCGAAATAAGGGTTAGCAGCAAGAAGTAAGCGATAAGTCCTATACGCTGAATAAAGGTTTTAGTACAAGAACTTTAGTTGTGAAAGGAAGTATTTAACAACGAATACCCCATTTAATGGCCTAAAGAAAGCATAACCCAGCAAGAAATCACTTGATGACATAAGACAATGTAATAAAAAGCTGAAAGTTAAAATGGAAGAAAGCATGATGCAATTGTGGTAGTGATAGTCTTCCATACAAAGTGTGCATAAACTTGGTTAAATCTCAATCGATAACTTATGACAGATGTAAGTTGGGAGACTATGGCAGAAGTGAAATTAACGGCCCATTTGCACTTTTGAAAATCACATGTTTAATAGAAAAAACGTGAACTTCATTTTAGAAAAACTAAGAAGTATCCGTCTATCAATCAGCAATCAAGAGTATGCAAGGGGCACATCTCTAGTGTGTACTTTTAACTTGGCAATGAACTCCTGTATCAATTAAAAGGTTCGAGTATTTATTTGTCTTATTGTCTTTTCTCATTTATGTACAAGTAGGCGTTTCGAATCCGACGTTAAATATTTAGATTACTTCAGTTAATATCAGAAATATCTTCATTCATTTGCATTTATTTCGTAATTTATTAAAGTAAATATAATGATAAACCCCCGAAACTACCATGTCGTCCGTAAAAGGGTACATGATAAAACAAAACTACTCAGTTATCGCTAAGTTATTATAAAATGCATGTAAGATCAACTTGAACTCGTAACATTAATCTTATATCGTTTAAATATATTTCTGCTCCAAAATTTTCAAATAGCTACCTACCGACGAGCGCATAATAACCGAAAAAGCCACGCCATGTGTCCACAGACATATTCTGTTTTGAGTGACTGTAATTTTGAGTAAATTAATCCATAATTGACAAAAAAGGCATCATAAAGCAGCATGTTCTCGTTACAGGGATATTTTACTTTGAATACCTTATCAGCAAACCATGAAACCACAACCCATATGTCTTACACTCTAATGCTGAACAGGTAATTATTTTCAATCAGATATTTTTCTCTTTAAAGATGCACATATTGCTATAAATCAATGCGACAGAAGTTGTGTTGTTTGTTTTTTTTTTGGTGCTATTTCTACTTGTGGATGCTGTTTACCACTCTTAATTCATTAACTTGACGTCATGTGACAGCAAAATCAAGCGCTTTGGTATCAGCATATTTTGGATTTAGGAGAGAGTCTATAACATTTAGACCAACACATGTTATGACATATCAAATCAAAGAAAACAGAAAATTTAGCACCAAAACATAGTTGTCTCAAAGTTAAATATTATTCTTATCGCTAGCGAGTTACTCTTGTCCAATTTTCAGTTTGGAAGTCATTTGGGTTTTGCTTCTTGCGCTGTTTATTTGAAATTGTTCTTTCAATGCATGCTGAGTTCACTTGTGTGCTTTAGTATGTTTTATTGTTTAACTATAGACAAGTGCGATTTGGTGGTTCTAGAATCCGAATGTCATGTGACAGAACTTATTCTGAATCGAACGGTTCTTGTTTCGGAATAAGCTAAACTCTTCAGAAAGGAGACTATCTAAAAAGTCAAAATCGTTTTTAAAGATTACAGCACTAGTGATAAAATGTATCAATCTAATAATATGAAAATATGCACCCCATTTCGTTTCCACGTGCCTACACGAGACTACAGAAAATCTGCTTGAAATCCTGAAGTAACTAATTCCGATATGTAAAAAGGCTTAATCGAACGCGTCAGAAGTGCTTCTAGGCATCAATTCTCAATTCAGAACTACCAAATCGCACCCGTTTAGTCTCACACAACCTTCGTGAGGAGAAAGAAGAAAATGCATACAAAAAAGACAAGGAAGCTCTTCGTAAACTCAACAGTTTATTACAATTAATAAAGCAAATACAGTCGTGTCACTCCACAAGTGGTCTCAAATATAAGGGTTTGTCAGTCAGAAAAATTCCGTGAACTTTAGACTGTCATCATTTGTTTCGTCCCATATTTCATCAAGATTTCGATATAATCGAGATATCCCGATTACGTTGACACCTGAATTCCCAGAAAAACACTGCGGTCACCAACAAGATTTATCACTGATAAAATATAACAGTGTAAACACATACTCGAAAGAATGGTTACAACCTTGTCTTTTTATTTTTTTTATTTCTGCAGTAATGACGACGCTGTTTCCATGAATGGTCGTAGTTCTTATTTCCAGATTGCGTGTTTCCGTGATTTTAGATAGTCCTCTTTAATTTCATTTAAACATGCAACTTCACTGCATCATTAAGGTAAAAAGGTCATGAAGATCTAACTGAACATGTTATCCGAGATATACCGATAACATAGACAACGGTATTCCCCAGAAATATTGCGGTCACCCACAAGATTTATCCGTCATCAAAAATAAAAAAGTGCAACCACGTACTTGAGAAAAACATGTTAATGCAGCCTTCATTATTTTGAAATTCACACCTTTGTACGTCCTCAATTCAAATATGTCGTGGAAAAGTCAACTTCTACACAGGTCTTCAAAAATTCCATTCTTATTTTACTTATTATCAATGTCTCGTTTAGTAAAACTTAACCGGATAAAATGTTAATATTTGATTAACTATAACACTAATTCTGATGGTTAAAGTTAAAAATTCATAAACCTGTTTGCTATAAGTAAGGTACATACTGCAGATTTCATAATACCGTGCCGTTTCAGTGTTTGCTTTACACACAGGTAGTAAATGACGTCGATGTCACATTCTGTAGTAAGCTCCGCCAAAACCGATTTATCTATCGTACACACTGACTACTGTACTGACAGTATAAATCTTCAAGCTACAAATGCGACATTTGATTTTTTATGAATCTAGTGCTTATGTATTCTTTGTGGATAAAATTGGTTTATTTTAAACCTCGAAAGTTTCTTTCATAAAACAACTTATATTCAATTTTTACAAACGAAACCGAACTGTACTGCGTGTTCTATAATCAACACGAAACAAAGATTTTATACTTTTCTGTAATATAGTCCACACAATAAAATGTTGATGGAGGAAAATGTGTACTCGGCTAAGTATCTGAAACGTCTGCTGAGCTAAGAAGACACGGTTGTAAAGAGTCTGACTTATACGACCGGAACGTTTTACAAACATGATTCCAGGAACATTTCTTGCAGGATGTTTAGAATGAAATGTTTTAAGACATTTTAGATTCGTGAGTCACTGTTGAACCTGCAGAGAATATAGCACCCTTAATCATCTTTCCTGTATATTTTTTCATACCGGAAATCCTTTCTAAAGCGTGGTTAGAAATGTATACTATATATAATTGTTGCTTTGTTGCATCGGCGATTGTATTTTACGAGAAAACAAAAATTCACCTTCGTAAAATTTTTAAAGGAATGTCTAGATCATTGAGTGACCACTCTTAAACTTATAGTAAATGATATACATTATACATGCGCTGTGCATGTAAATATTTGTGCACAGCAAACTTCCGTGTACCATCTCAGATTGAGGTAAATGTATCGCTGTACAAACTTGCGTAAAGTCAAATCGCATGTCGATGAAATAAACACAAACTGAAAACATCAAAACTTGGCTCGATTGTACATGTAATCGTCACCAATGAAGTGAACGAAACTACTTATAAAACAAAGTAAATTTCATTTGTACTGGCGATAGGTCAACTTGTTGGCAATGTGATGTACTGGTACTGTAGTCCTAGAAAAAAGACCTCGCATTTATTATCTTTAGTTTTCACTTTTATGATATTTTACTTTTTATATTCATTGAGGAAAGTCATGCTAACAAAGATGTAAAAAATAAACACCAAAAAATAAAAAAATAAAAAAATCATGTAGAAACAAGCATTATGACTAAATAGTTGGACTACCGGTAGAGGTAAACGCTCTAAATTTTTTGTGAAAGCCTGGTTTCTCCAATTTTACGTAACGACTCTGATGACATGTGCGCTGGATATCTTCAGCAGGAATTGTAGAAATAATCTAATAGTCAAAAGTGTACATGATAGATATAAATCCTGTCTTAAGATAAATTATAAACAAAATTTAACGGTCTTTGTTACATTTCTTGCTACACAGATTATCATTTTACAGTTTTCAGAGCATCGACAGAAACATTTTAGCATTCTTGCAAGTCAAATACAGCACGTGCAATGCATGCACGGTTGTAACAAGATATCAGTATAGTCGTATTTTATAATGCATAATATGCAAGTTTATAGAAGAGTGAAATAGAATGTATATTTACAATATTTTTATTCATTTTACTGCGACATATATTTACACTAAATTTATGTAAGTGAAATGACACTTGTACCGGATTTACACGTACATGTTGTATGTGTATATCCCCTTCTTTGATGGGACTCTAGCAAAGAAGCAACATGTACGTAACCACCGACTAAACACTATTGAATGCCGTAAACAATATGACCGATTTATATTTCTTCTCACTATGAAAACACAGACACACTTTAAATATCTGATTGCTCTCCGTATGTGTAAAATGTAGCTCCGCCTACAAACGCTTTAGTCATTCATTACCTGTATTCAATCGATACGCAACAAACACTGAAACGGCGCGCTATTATGAAATCTGCAGTAATTATATCTTAACTGAACATTCGTTCTTTAACAACAAATTCTGATGCAGGGGCTGATTTGATACTCCAAAGAAGTAATGTTCAATGTTATCATGTCCAAATTAGTCTATTACAGATTTTCAGAGTAGTCATTTTATGGTTTTCCTATAAAAGAATTATAAAAAAAACATTACTTTCGTTTGGATATGCTTTCTGTGTTATAATATCGAAGTTTGATCATACTATTGGATAACAAATAAAGGTAAAACATTATTAGTTTCTTCCATGAGCATGCGGTTCAGATCGAAATATCCGTCACCGAGGGTAACTGATTTGCGGGAACCGAGGTTCTGCCGATTTCCTGTGAAACAGTTACCCGAGGTGACGGATATTTCCCTCTGAACGAAATATCTTATGGTAGAAACTATTTCTTGCATACTGTCTTGAACTTTAAAATAGATATTTAAATGCAAAGTTATCGAAATGATGTATTTTAGTATAAAAACAAACGTTATTCAGATGATGTGTTTGGGAAAGTGACGTCACAATGTTTATAACGTTACGTCACAAGTAATTTACGAGAGTCATATTACATGGGAGGAAGTAACATAAGATTTTCCAGCACTGGTGAAACTGCGTATACCCGATCCGGTACGCAAGAAACATCGTTATTTTCTTGTGATTCTGGATAACAATTATTGTCTATATCTCTGCCATCTGTAGCTGCTTTAACGTTATCAGTATCTGCAAAACGATTTCTACGAGGAGGGTTATCCTGTCTCTTTAACACAAATTATGTACTAATTCCTGTCAAACCTTGCAAACTTCTATACAAGCATAGCAAGCTTCCTGAAGTATGAAAAGTTTTCATTTTAATAACCTTACGGGAATCATTAACCGATGTTATTTCATGCAAACGTCTCAATTAGCATGGAACAAAACAACATTTATTTGGCGTATTTCCTTGCCTTCTCATCATCTCTATCTCAAACCTCAAACCGCAAGACATCTTTCATAACTTTAATCTACCTTGACTATTAAATGCATGGGTAATTGTTATGGTTCAGCTAATCAAGTTTATTATTCAATAAAACACGGCCTTTTGCTGGTGTACGGTACCTTGTTATACCCTTGCAAGTGTTGTGGTCGCCCACAGCTGTTGATTGACGAGAAATACACATTTCAATAAAGATTCGAATCCTTAGTTATTTATGAGGATCCTAGTAGATGATGTGTTAGAATTGGAATATAGAGGCGAATTCCATCAATTATCTTCAATATATTTGTGCATACATGTGTTTTGGAATGTACCTTCGCATAACTGTTATATTTTGTTATGATGGTTGATGTTTTCAGAAGGAAAAATACTTTTTCATTGTATACATTTAACTGATTTACAAATATATAACTTAGGAATTTCACATCCCAGTCAAAACTTAATGAACGTTTTCAAGAAATTTCAAGGTATAGAGTCAACCACACTGGATATAACTTTGATGAATGTCTATAATTCATCTAGAATTTTATATTAATTCGTAATTAAACCGCCGCGAGCACTACCCACCTGACAGTAAATAATAACGGATTTTCTGTATCGTCATACAGTACATAAGGCTTGCTTTATTTCAAAATGCATGTGTATTAACTAACTTAAACAAATTGTATGAGAAAGATATTATCATATGAGTTTGTGTATATGTGAATGATAGCTTTTCTTCAAAATTTCTTACTTGATACCCTAAGTATATGAACAAAGATTCAAATATCGTTTTACCTGCATCGTGTTATGCTCAAAATTCTTGTTTGGTAAACCCCGGCATGTCTCCCGGTCGTGTTCGAAAGTATTTGGAATCGTGTGTCTATTTTTGTTTTCCTTAACTTAGGCACTGAGCTTACAATCTATTTCTTGTGTTTTCTAAACACTTTGAAACACTTTGCTTGAATGTGAAACTCATATATTCAAAATGGTATCGTGTTTCCAGCTAGAAAGGCGAATTAGAGGGCGTTGAACTTACTCAGTAGGTGTAGATGTATTGTTCAAACTGCTCCAATGAAACAGTAAAAAATAACAAATGTTGCCAGCAATGTTATGATTTCGTTATTACCAAACAGGCCCTGTTTTACATCAAATTACCATGCAGACAGTAACTGTATGTATGCGGCGATGCTGAGTGTGTCTTTGGTGTTTTTTTATTGCATCTCAGCATCAGGCGATTACCAAAATGTTTTATTTAATGGGTAAAAAGCGTAAGCAATTCATGTGTTTATACCTGGCATATATTTATGTCGCTATTCGTACTAGATAAATTAAATGTATTTAGCTGTTGTAAATTTGAATTTGTCTGCACTTGTCGACCGTCTGCGAAATTTTCCGTAACTTTGTATTATCGCCTGATTATTGTGTACACGTGCAATCAAAAATAACCATACATCGTCCTTGAAAATGTCAGACACAAATATAAGACACAGACATCCATTATGAATGCATTTCGTTGATAAAAGTTTTGCATTTTGCTAAATGCATTAAAACGTTTACGTTTTTTTATAAATAAAGAGTTTGGCAGCAGGCCATAATTCAACGCGTTGTCGGATGCACTGTACAGGCTACACCTATAACTTGTTTTATGTACAGTCTTAAGTAAGTGGTTCTTTCCAAATCAAAAGTTATGGAGACAAAACACATTTATGGCCCAAGTGAATAGCTGCTACACAAGACAAAGAGAATTTTTTTAATAGTCGCAATTTGACTTGCGGTATAACCAAAGACAATGCACACGTGGTGACATTCTATTATTTTACACAGTTTTTGTTCCAGTTACTTAATTAAAATGCAATTCAACTTACTGCATTGAATTTAGCATTTTCTTTTTTGCGTAAACATGGTTTGTATGTAACGCAAATTGATTGACTCTGTTCTTTTTTGTAGAACTCATTAGTAAATATTTGAGCTCTAGACTGGTGAGATTTTTTCTCGTCTGGCTATGTTGAAAGTTTTTGCTAAGTTGAGGCACCTGGATTCTATCAGACGTACAAAGTAGTTACAAACGAGCAGACGATATGTTCCAACCTGGAATTCGCAGGTAAAGTGATTATGAGCACTCAGATTAGATCGGCTGTTTGGAAGCGGTTTTCCCACGCTGGTGGAATTACCTTTGGTCTAGTACCACGTGCGCCTTAATTGTACATGTTGCTCTAGACAATGAACGTAATGATTTTCTGCGTGATATCTCTAATGTTTTAACAATAGCACATGTTATGTTCTTGATTGAACGTTATAGTGTTGTATGAATGTTTGGGGAGATCATTTTAATCCGTCGCCTATTTGTCGACCATAATTGGTTATCACCAGATGAAATATATGCAGTAATTAACAAGGCTCGTGCATTTCCTGTTATTCAATTATAAATATAGCAAACCACTCTTAAATCTTTAGACCGCAGATGAGCTGCGGGAATCACTCTTTGTCAATATATCAATCGTCCTTCCGTTACTATATATATCTTTTTGAAACATTGTCATAATTCTAGTATTGGTGGATTCTTGCCTTGGATTTGATTTTGAAGGTCAAACTGACATTACGTGTTTGAAAAAGATTTTAATAGTCTAGCAGCTGTTGGTATCATTAAAGTTTCACGAAACTATGTAAGACTGTAGATCTTAATGAATTCTTGTTTCTTATGCCACCTGGGTTTAGAAATGAGCCGTGGGCTTACAGTAGAGAACATTGCTAGCCCAGTATGAAGGTGTATATATTATAATAATTATCACTTCCAGTAATTTCAGGAATATTTCATGATTGTAGAATCTTAACTTTTAGATCGGTTCTTTGAATTTAAAAGAGATTACATTGATTTTTGCTTATATTCGTACATTTTCGATTCGAAGTTGGCCCTGGTGGGCATTGCAGCCGCCCTGCAGCCAACTTGCCATTTATTTTAATCTCTACAAAAGTGAGTAGATAATAGAAATAAAGAGAATCTAGTTTACTTCAACTTCCGTCTCCGCTTATCCATGCATGATCGAGTTGAATCGGATAGATCGCTATTTTGGAAGATCATCAATAAGAAATATGTTGCTGTGATATCTTCTGTTAATTCAAATTGAAGTGTCTGGGTAAACACAAACACCTACACCAAAGAAGTTTTGTTAAAGTTAAAGCGGTTGTTGAAACAGATATTATGTGGTAAAGTTCATAATATAGGTTTCTAGTCCTAACTTATTCGGTGGAGTGTATGTCACGTCTACAGTGTCGTCTGGAGTTAAATTTATTGTTATCAAATAAGGGCGAAAACAATGAACCATTCAATAAAACTTAAACTATTTAACCAGACTTGAAGAAAAGTACCTTCTTTGACTTTGGCTGATGTTTGTGTCAAGTATGTATCAAGTTTTTGTCATTCGGAGACGACACGTGTTGTAACTGTATATAGGAACTGAGTAATTGTCAAAATAAGATGAAAATGTGAATGATTTTACACATAACATTTTCAAATTCTTATTTTCTCATTTGAGTTTCTTACATGCAATTTGTTTTTAAGGAGCATGTGAGAATAAATAACGCTCAAGTTACGGCACTGCTGGTTGTCTAACATTTAGGGACACCAGCACTTTATAATATAACTAATGGTCTACTTCATAACATTATAGGACTGCCATCCCAACGCTATCGCTTCTGTTGTTTCTTTCAAAGGTCCAATACTAAGGAAAGCGAAAAATGAAATATATTTTAAAAAGCACGTGAATAAGTTATTTCTAATAAAAATGAAAGTTGGTTTGTAGAAATTCTAAATAAATCACAGTACATGCACTATTATTTTTCTATGCATTATGAAGAAAGTTAAAAAGACCTGGGTGGTCATTTTGTCGATTCACTGAGATTTCAACATAATACACACACTTTTCTTCGTGTTCTAAACACTTTTTGTAAATTTTAACATGCCAATCTTCATAATTAAGTGTCTTGCATAAGGTAAAATGCACTTGCCATTGAAATAACTGTCACTTAATTTTCGCTTAGTAGTGGACCTTTAACTGAAATAACAATTGCAAATAGTTTTTCATAGGCAACAAAAGGACATGTAGTTATATTGACATCTTAAAAGAAGGTTTCGAATTGACCTCTCGTAATTACAAAAAGAACTACAAGCGCGAGGCTCCTGTAGGTGGACCAATGAAAGTCTTACTCTAGTGTTATAACTGACCGGTGAAACTGGGAGTAGCTTGACACCATGTGCAGTGGTTACATTTTGCCTAGTGTGTATCATAATATACCGGCATTGGGATAAAAAATGTCCGGTAAATGCTCTTTGTCCTATCAATAACTTGCATGCGTTTTAAGCGCATAAACGACCTAGTTAGAACTTCAGTCATATAATATGAAACATTTTGTACCTTGAAATATATGGTTAGTTCTGAAAACATCAAGGTTATATTTTTCAAAAGCCTTAGTTAAAACGAGGTTAAGAAATAAACCTACTAATATTTTGCAATTCAAAGCGTCTATTGTTAATTAATTGGTAGACAGGTTCCTACACTTCTTTATCACACATCTTCGAAAAAAGAGTATGTGCATTACAAAACTGGACAGGCACATCGAACGAGATAGGTTGGTTGTATATAAGATATATGTCTACGTTTGCAAAGTAAACTTAAAGTCGTTTAAGGAACATGCTAACTGTAAGATAAAACGAATATCAGTTGTATATGAGTATATGTTTCTTGACTTTTGTATAAGAAATGTCCAGTTTTAAAAATGTAAATATTAGAGCTGATCGGGCACATTCGAACTTCTAGATGAACGTATAATAAATAGCTTGCTTCACGTTTGTACCAAAAGGTCTAGTGATAAAAAGAATATGACTTTAAAGAGGTCCAGATACATATCTTTTGTTTATTAAGTAAAACATATGGCAGTTGTATATAAAATTGGTTTCGTTACTTTTCTACTAGAAAGGTCCCGTTGTAAAGTATTTGGTATTTAGTTGAATGGAATTCAGATCCATTTGTATTAAAGAATGGTTCAGTTAAACATTAGTACAAAGTTAACTTGAGCTGAATAAAAGCCGTTTCAGAGCAAGAGACTGACACCTTTGTCAGGTAACTGGTTCATGTATAAAACATTACAGAGAACTAATGCTTACTTGTATATACATGATATTCAGTTATGCGCAGGGTTTTTTTCTATTTTAGATAGAAGAGAAATAAGTTTTGATTGATTTTTTGTGCGAAAAGTCCAGACAAGTATAAAACGAGACCTAAATAAATAGGTTTATAGGTATAACATATAAATATAATGGAGAGATATGAACTTATTTCAACTCGGATGTGGGTGCTTCAGATGCTTCCCTTGGTAGTTAAAGTGTTAGTGTTTAATCTTTTGATTCGCCATAAAAAATGAATTTATTACAATGTTTTTTTCCTAATTTAAGTGACAATTAAACATGTAGGTAGGTTACTTAAAGTTCACATAAAGCTGACAACCTTTTAAATTATTTTCACAATTTTGGTATTTAATTCAGAATGGTGTTAAGTTTGCGTATGGGCGTAACATCCGAAATGTTCAATTTTTGTGTATACGCACGTACATTAGCGCTCACAATAAAAAGTGTATTACTTTCATGTGTCACGTCTTTGCTTCTAATACATTGCATAACTGCCTTTAGTATATTTTCAAAAAACATTTTGAGTTAGTCAATTCAAATGGAATGTTAGCAAAAACACGAAGTAACTAGTACATGTACAAATGTCGCCAGTAAGTTGAAATAAAATATTTATTTTTGTCGCACACACTCACTATTCAAATGTCAGATAAGAAAATGTACGAGAAACGCATATCGTTCTGTTATTTCAATGATTTGTCTATTTCAATAGATGCTAGCGTTCTGGATCAAAGTCAAATGTATAAGGTATAACCCAATATAATAACTAACACCTTGTATGATCAATAGTATGTCATTTCAGTATCATTTCCTATACACTTCTGCAACCCCGATTTAAGGAAACCTTGCTTGCTTGATAACAACTCAGCTAAGCATTGTTGCCTTCAGTTTATTATTAACGTCGTCTGGATAATATTAAGACTAACTACCTAATTAAGCCTACGGGTAGGGATAAATTACATTGTCGAATTTTACTGTTCTTGTTATGTTTCTGGTCGATCTAGTGCCCTAAATTGGTCTTATGACGTCCAACTAGCTTCCTGTATCACTAGCTTTAATGAGTTATTATTGCAACCTGGTCACGTATTTATCGTGCTGATTCTAATAGTTGTATTATATAATATGCAAGTGTGAGTTGTTTCGAAAGACGTAGTATTTGAACATTACCATTGACGTCACTTTCAAAGTTGTTTTGATAGTAATTTTGAAAGCATTGACATGAAAAGTGTGCAAGAGCCAACACTGATCACGAGCTGACAAAGACAAATTGAAATAATTTAACTTAGTTAAACACTTGTCCTCATTAAAAAAATCATATTACATATTTCGCTCACGGTCATTTTCATTAAGTGCGAAAATTAAATAATTTCATGTTTGCCCTTTACTTTGGAATTTGGAATAACAAGATACATAGCACTAATTTTCCTCTCTATGACATGATTTGCAATCATATCGAGTCAAGGTCAAGCGGAAATGTCAAAATCAAACATGGTTACTAAATCTTTTCGCTCTCACGAATTTTGATACAAATGCCTACATTGTTCTCAGAAATATCTTCGACTAAGCCATTTGCATTTTCTTGCTCCGCATTTATTGTAATATGTAGAGGCAATCAGCCTTCTATAGAAGTGCATGTACATTCAAGCTGTCCAAACGGTTGAACCTTAAGACAAATATCATTTTTTGATGCAAACAAATGAAACTGATTTGAGATCAGTGTGTTCAGTGTTTTCATAGTTTCGGAAACACTAAATAAGCTAGCTTTTGAGGATAAAGGGAAATAGTTTCATCATATTCTTACGTTGTATTACGGTAATAGCTGAATGTAGGCAAGTAGTTGAGACTTGATGATAGTGACGTTACTCTTTGATACTCATTTGTAATGTATGTCTTAAGTTCTGGTTAGCTAGCTTTATTATTTAAAGTAACCTTTTTAATAGCAAACTAAATGCATATTGACTTGGAGACGAGCGGACGGAACGACAGATGTAAACAATTCCTGTATTTTTGAGTCAGTCAGACCAGTTTTCGTATTTGGCCGAACAGAAGATGTTGTTGGGTTGTAAGACATTCCTGAATTCTATGCAAACTGGTTGAATAATCGTTTCTCTTTAATTATGCTTGGTCACTTTAATAAAACCAGCTTTATGTTTGTTGTGTTTCTTTTTCGTGCGTATGTAATTCTAATCCAGTGTTTGTCGCTTGACAGATCCATGTACACAGCTTTTTATTCAATTTCACAGCAACGTGGTCGGTTGATTTAGGTATCCATTGGTCATTTGCTTTCAAAATATTTAAAATGCAGGGGTTTACATGAACAGAAAGTAAGAAGAGCGGTAATGTACCGCAGTCCCGTTACAGAAGAATTGTTTAAAATGATTATATGTATATTTGAATGTCATGTATTCAGATACTTTGGAGACGATCTTGACACTATTCCTTATTGTTTACTTGGACAAAACGTATGAGTCTTTTATAACAAGGTATATAAAATAGTCTTGAACTTGGTTAAAACGTATGGCGATCAACACAAAGAATTTAACCGTGTTTACTCTAATTGATACGGGCCTGAAGTGCTTTCGTTCTTCAATTTATAGATACATTTTGTTGGGCTATGCATTCTAAAGCTAGTCTACTCTAGCTAGACAGCTTGTAGTGTTGTTAGACAGTCCACAGAAAGGAGTGAGTGCATCCAAAATAAAGACATTTTGTCATTTTATTGCATCTTTATTTCATCTGTTAACAATTTAACTTATGACAAAATTACAGACATATATTTCAGGAAAAAGTACTACAACCTCTAAATTCAGTAATAACAATGAATAATATTTTTAAATGTCACCTACGTAAAGGACATACAGGAATACGATGAGGATCAAAACAATTTGTCAGTAAATAAGAATCCCTCTATTTTAATATATAAAGTGTTTAAACATTTTATACATCTGTGATATACTAAAATAAATCTATCTAGCTATCTAAGTGTTGTATACATTCAATTTTACAACGGACTGATGTAAATATTTCTATAAATAACATTTTTACTAAGATGTCAATTAAAAGTATACGTGTAAGTTTTAAGTGGAGACATTTACAAACAAGAATAATAAAAAGTATGCTGGGGAAAATCACCTTCTGTAAGGAAAGGAAATACAAAAATGATATCTTCCACACTTGAGGACACACTAATAACTTTTTGCTCAAACAAATCATACGATGGTATGATAAATTAATTGGTACATTTTGAACTCATTTTTGAAATAAGGAAGTTCGTCGGATTTTTAGGATCTGGAATCGTAAAGAATATGTAATGTTTATAGGGTATTCTTCTTTACTGAAAACTTACATAATGAGTGTAAATTGAAGAAATAGTCTAAGCTTTGCATTCATGAGATACATGTACACTAGGCCTTAAAATTTACTCATTTTTGGCGTTTAGCAGCTGGGCAATCATTAGACATTTTTAATTAGCTGACAGTGATTTAAATTGACCAATGAAAGAAGCTGAAAATATAAAACATATACATTTCTTTTCGCACTGCAGCTTTCCCACAGGTTTTTTTTTGTTTGCATTGGATGAAGTAAAATTGTCATTTCGACTATGTACCAGTTTTTATATGGATATAAAATGGCGTGTTGTTAAAAGAATATTTAAGTAGGTACTTTCATCAATTTTGGTGTTGAAAACATTGATCTCGATTGCAATTATTGATATGCCTATTGACGTAAAATATACTCCACAAAAAATAAAGAAAAATGTTAAAGTATTTTTACTTTAAGATATGCCTCATATCACCCCTGGATTATGAAGATATTCTTATCACCTCTGGGTTATACAACTCAATCACTGAGTTCTTGTCTTCCTCTGCCATCCCGTAAAGATTTCAACTGTGAGTGACCCAATCTGAAAAATATTTGTAAAATTATTTTGATTCTGTATAAAATCATATAAACAAACAAGTAGATACACACACGGTTTTCAGTTCATGTGATGAGTATTACAATGATATCGTGTAGTGCAATACGACACACGAATACAAATAAATACGTATTTCAAAAAGTGCCTCTACTGTTACTTAATATTTGCTATTTACGGGTTGTTTTAAATGAAATATCAGTTAAATGTTCTTGGTGAAAAAAGAAATATTTCTTTGACGCGATGCTTATTTCCGGTGTGTATTCCCTTTATTTTAATAATAGATCAGGTTTATAAACGCTTTTAAACTTGTTGCAGTGATGTTTTTTTCTATTAAAATCTCAGTTATGTATTGTTGAAAATAATTAATAGAATTTTATTTAGATGAGCTAATATTTAATATAAGCTGCAATAGTATATTGTTTCATAAAGATAATAACTATAACTTGATGACAGATGAGTATAATTTACATTTCTTATAGATGTCTTCACAAAAGAAAATGTTCAATTACCTTGCCTTCAGTTATAATGATATTTCACTCGCGAAAATAGCATCTGCCATTGCAAAAAAATATTTTAATAAATCTATATAATTTCTTCGAAAATTAAGTTGACAAATGCTAATCGTTTACAATTTTGAGAGGAATAAGTGAATAGTTGACTATTAAATATCTCGCTGGAATAATGATTTTTCAAAAAACAGGTATTAATGTACGAGGGTCATTCCAAAATTTCAAAATACTCGTTCATAATTATATGAAAACACAGTTCGATGAAAAAGTGTGGAAAAGTTTAGTAAGATTTAATACATTAATTGTTAGAAATATAATGGTTGATGAGAAAGTTGGAAAGTAAACTAAAATTATTACTTATTTAAAACATCAAGCCCAATTGATATATCCCATAGGAAAGTCATATGAAATATGTATTGACATGCACACTGAATATGATCCAGGAAAACTCTCAAGATATCTTAAAAATCAATGTGTCAAATGGAGAAACATCGATAGGTGAACATTATTCAAATAAAAGAAACTGCTTGAAGTAATGATGAAAATCCGTTTTTGTAGGATATTTATAAAATAACCACAAATGCGTACAAATAGTATGTACCGTTATGTACGCTTTCGTACTCTTAATATGCATGATTGGCGTATTCTTGTCTGAAAAACCTCAGAACTGATGATTGAAGAACGCCAGCCGAGCTTAAAATATACTTATAAAGCAAAATTAAACATGAAAAATGTGTAACCAACAACGACAGACGCACAACGTTCAATTTTCATAGTAAAAAATACGGATTCTGAAATGTAAAAACATAGGATGCAGGTACAATTACAAGCAACAGATTAAATTTTATTTTTGATACAAACATGCATATAAAATTACACTTGACAGATTATATTTTATTCATTACACGTGACAGATTCAATTTTATTCTCGATAGTTTTAATTACACGGAAGAGATTAAATTTCATTCTCGATAGTTTTTAGTATATTGCTAAATATATATACCAAAGCTAGACATTTAATGAAACAAAATTTATCTTTTAAACCTTCGATAGTGTAACACCTATATTTAAAGATGTCCTTATGAACTTTAATCCTTAAAAGCTATTGTTAGAGGTTAAAATGGTCGCCAGTTGTGTAATTACACAACATGTAACAAAATGAAATACCTACACAATTTTAAACGTAGAACTATTTCGTGTTTGTCCCATGAAAAATCAAGTAGGACTTTGGTGGTTTTCACGCGACAGTAAATAATTGGATTTTCTTTGAAACACAAATAACAATTGAAATTACATACATTATCCAGTCAGTTAGGATATTGCAAGCAGACATTGCGAATAGTGAAGAAGTAAAACCTTTTAGAATTTTACTTTCAAAATGCATCGTCAAAACGTCATGAATATATTTTGTATGTGTAGGAGCACAACCCGACAAGCATCTATCCGTACTGTCAAGTTAACTGGTCCTTTTCTTGTTTAAAGTCTTTGACCTAATAAATTATAAAACATAAATGAGCAATTGTAAACGTATTTTATTTATGACGAACTAAAAAGGGTAAATTCCGGTTCCTACCATGTAAATGTTACCACTTGACAGCCAATTTGAATTTTTGAAAGTTGTTCAGACAATCATAGAAATATAAAAATTACACATTAAAGACTTATTTGAATCTGAATTATGCAAACTTGATATGAATCCTGACAAAACATATTTTCATAGATGAAAGTTAGTACAGTACAGTACATGCTTAAGGTACAACTCGATGTGCAAGATATATTTTATGATCACAATCATAAGCGTGTTAATTGAATCTCATTTAAGAACCTTTTGTTGGCAGCTTTGGTCATTTGGTGATGGCCACTGTATAAAAACTTTGTTCTGAGTTCGAAGTCTATTTTGACTCTCACTATTCTTCAACTAAATCCAGAAATATGTTATATTGTCCAAACAGTTTTCCAATTCAGCTTACGCTTGTAGTTATTTACAGAACTTCATTATATTGACCTAAAGTATGTTAAGATAGCGGGGAAAAAGCATTATCACTGGCCAATACCCCATCCCTACTGTAAATACACAAGCCACATATCTAATATTCCATTTCAATTGTCTTTAAGGACAAATAAGGCAATCTCAGTCATTAAAGAACTTTGCGAGGTAAGTACATTCCAGGGTATGAAATGAGAAAGGGTATTTGTAATCTAAATATGACACATACGGATTTCTTTTAAACTGAAGAAAACTAAAGCTATATTGGCATTGTCTCTGTTCTCACATTGATCAGACTTTATAAAAGAAATACTATGAGCATGCATGGCATTTACAGTGACACTGGCACATAAAAGTGGCGTAAGTTATGTAGATTGTTGTTTACACAGTATTGAACTGGTACTCAGAATACCCGTTGATCAATTGAATCGTATAAATAGAAAATAAATGCTGTACGGTGAAACTGGATAAACAGAAAATAGCAGAACCAAAAATACATATTTTCAAGGAGCATGTCTATCCAATTTAAAAAAAAACATATATACTTTATTGTCAGACTAGCCACACGACGAGTAAATTAATTGCTTTAAACTGAAAGATTTAGTTGTGACATCTGTAATTTATATATTAGTCTGGTCAAAGATTTATAAATGGACCGCTTTTAGAATTCAGATACTGTTACGGAACTAAACCGCCGACTATGACTGTTATGACACTCTTAAAATTGACAAATGAACAATTAATGTGGAAATTGTAATACTTATTGCTTTTTATTCAGGAATCCGTCTCTCAAACAATTTTGTTAGTAACGTAATATTTAAAAACAAAATGGCTGATACGTATAACACGTAGTCCTGGTCTATGTTTTGCTAAATGAAAGTTTAGACGTTTCGTTCCCGCAACTGTGTATTAGGATGCATGTCACTTTCATCAGACATTTTCTTCATGTAATGTGTTTGAAAAATCTCTTTTAAAAATATATCAATAAGATATTTATAAACATTGCCATAGAATGGTTATGTATGATGACTTTAATAAAGCAATAAATATATCGATATTTCTTGGCAGTGTACATAACGTTACCTCACAAAAATTCCGAGGTTCTTAAGATTTTTTCCATTTCTTACATCAAATACCAACAAACTACAAAGAAAACTTGTCAGTATTAACTATAATTTGCACGTGAGCACCTTTCCTACGGCTAATAAAAAAGACCTTAATTTTCAGCAAATAAAGATGACATAAAGGAAGTGGTACATGGCTCAAAGTGACAAAGTAAGGTGAAAGTTCTAACTAGTTGGAGCCAACGAAACAGTAACATCGAGTTCGTTTCGGAATATATCAAATACACAAAGATTTTAAAGACTTATTCGGTATTCTTAATAATAATCAGGCCATGAATAGTTATCTTATACTTACGGAGTCAATGTAACAATGAGATGTGCTATCCATGCCGCTTGTCACTCATAGCACTCCATTTACGGTTAAATGAATGAATCAGTCATTTAACAGAAAATAATCTAGTTAAACATACAGTGATATGTTATTTCGTAAGTGCCTTACTTTTGACATACACTCTTTAATGCAAATGTTCATTTTTCATTTCATATTTGCTTTACTGTAATCGTTAACTTAACATTTATATTTTTAGCTTTTTAATTACTTTATTTACAGGTTAAGAACTGTTCAGACAAAAACACAAAGATCACAATTGTTTTTTTTTTCATAAGTTACATTGTTGTTTATTCTTCACAAAGCAAATACAAAAACATATATATGGAAATAAATATGGCAACCAGTATTTTGTTTGAAAAAAATAAACTCACAGCTTAATATATTGTCCCGTCCATGAATTATGATTATAAGAAAATCTTCAGACGTTTTATGGGGGTTGTATTCAAACACAATGTATATTAAAACATCAAGGAAATGTCACTGGGGCCACCACCAAGCCGTACTGTTCTATCTTAAGTTAAGAAAATAAAAGTATTCCTTAGAACTCTTTTTCCCACGGACCTAAGAGTGACAAAATAAAATGTTGTCGCATTCGAGCTTAAATAAATTAGTATAACTTAAATTAGATCAAAATAAATCAATCAAATTACACAATTACGTAACAAAACAATCTGAAATTTACAAATTATTTTATCTTGCAGCAAATAATGTTGCTTTCCCACGTTCTCTGAACTGTATGTGAAGGACAACAAACAATCAGAATACAATATTGCTACTCTTTATGGGGGATATATTATATTTTGAGTATCAGTTGTTTTCCTCGTTTTTATTCCATTTAACAAATCAAATTAAAAGAACACTTACTTTAACGCTTTGTTTTTTTTAAAAATTATCAAATATGTTACTTAATTCCACATGAATATCATCGAACAAAATATTTTGCGATCATAGCAACCCCTTAAGTGATGTTCATAATACATATTTTATTTAATAATCAAATCTACTTAGAATTTCGATATGATAGAAAGAGACATATTTCAGCAAATCAAACTCATTAGACGTCATGGTGGTATGACCTTATTTTACAGTATTCAGTAAATTCCACCAAAATAACGTGGTCTCAGTTCTGAAATTAAACTTATGACTTCATAGATTTGTACAATAACAAATCTATCGCAGATTTGACCAAAACATGTTTGACAATTTAAAAATATTTATTTTATAAAAATGAAAAGGTCAACAATGCAAGCGTAAATCTGGAATACTCGTAGAACATTTGAAAAACGTAATTTTGAAGCGTTGTTGACTGTGTCATTGTACATGATGTTATGACGTGATGTTTTGGTTAAACAGCTTGTACATAGTAGAAAAATATATGTTCATGATGAATATATGCGTACACAGGATAAATAGAACTGTCCCAGTGTCTGTGGCATTCACATAAGAAAAGCATACAATTACGGTTTAAAAAAACAACTTCGAGTTGTATATTGATTTACCACTCATACTTTGGAAATCTGTAGCACGGTAAATCTTACTATTAAACGTCCTAAACCCAAACTTAACTATTGATCAAACCTCAGGTTGATGTCTAGGGTTTTCTTTAAATGTACAGTACAAGTCTGACTTTAGACCCTGGTAGTTTAGACGAAAATAATGCAAAAGTTGATGCTGGTTACTTTCAAACATTTAAAAGAAATTTTAAAGAAAATTGGTCTTGTTGCTTACGGACTTGAACGGACATGATTGGATGATCTGATGTCATGTTTTGATGAACTCTCGTTTCTTAAACCTTATAAGGAGGGTACTGTTCGCTGTTCGCAGATCCTTAATTTATTTTATCAAAACATTAACTATGACTTACGCATGCATCACTGAGGTACATTTTCTTTTCTGTTAAAATCTACTAATTCGATGCAGAGGAAAACATTGCTAAATAAACTGAGGCATTGAATAGTAGAAAGTTCGTTATCTCGTTAGTAGCCAGACAAGAGAGTTAGTTGTTTTAAATTGTTTTATTTCTTTTTGGATCATTTATTTGTACCATAAAATGTCCTATACTGTGCAAGAACTGAACTACCTGTTTTCCTATGCATTATAACACTGGACGACGTGTAGCTCTTAGTATGCATGTACGAACGAGACTTTGAAAATGAATACTTCGGATTGCGTACAGTAAACACAGGTCTTGTTTGTCAAATTAACTACAATTTGGCAATAAAAAGCATCAGCATAGAATAAACAAGTTGTGTGAATTTCAGTGGAAAATATTTAAAATTCTAGGAGAGTTAACGTTTCTCATAATGACATACCCAATCATCAAAGTCGCAATAAGTATTGGGTCTTTAACTCCTTTTTGCAGCAATGCATGGAAAACATTTTCATATTCTGTAAAGAAGGCGTTGTTTTTAAGACATTGTAATTCAGATTTTAAAATGTTCATATTGTCCCTTTACATATCGTCACTCCCGCATATCCGACTTCATTTGGGTGGACGAGTAAAATCCCACCATCTACTCAAAAGAAACAACATTGAGCTATTCCAGTAGTGGTTTTTAAACGCTGCTTAAATTTCATTCAAATTAATCAACAAGAACCTTACTTATTTTACAAAATATGACTGTTACATGTTTAAAGTATCTCAGTGTACAGCAAATGATCTGTACTGCATGATTTCCTGTGCCTTTTTTTGAAGACATACCAGTTGTCCACTTGGAATTTAAAACGGAATATCTGAAGCCTGTGATTTTAATTGACTTTAAACCATGTAAGCTTGATCTAGTTCAAGTTAAGGACCACGTCAAAGATCTGAATAACCAGTTCCTGTATCGCAACTGTGCTCATTACATAAAAATTATATATTTATTTAGACAGACAGGAGTTACATTCAATTTCATCAAATAAAATGATTAGATTGCTCCATGACAAATGATACTATTTGAATTGCGTTGCAGTCAAGTTATTTTAAAAACACATTTGCCTAGTAACATATTATAAAACTTAAAGGTACTTCTTACTACATTCTGGTGAGAGTACTGACTAACTACAACATAATGAAACATGTTTGCACCCTGCATTAAACAACAACAGAAGTCATTGTTTCATAATTCATTCCAAGCTATAAGTTCCACATTTCGGTATTCTTTCTGACAAAATGGAATCCTCCAAAACATTACCACAGTGGTTATGGCTTCGTCTGGTTTCTTTGTTCGAAATATCAGAATGAAAGTACACGTCTAGACTTCTCATTATCAAATTATCGGTGCAATAATGTAATACATTACATGTATGCCAGGTCATAAATAGAGTTTAATTCGCATTCATAAAATTCCACCCATATGATTAATTTAAATCAGTTTTCAATTTTTTTTATCTGAGTCATGGATTTTGTTTATAGTAACAATATGAAAATTGTACATGTTTGTATAACAGAAGAATTGAGTTTCAAGGAAATAAGTCAATTTATTTCTTCTCCTGAAGCAACCAAGATTATACATTTACATCTAAGCTTTTCTTTCTCTTGGGAGATTTCAACGACTCCGAACACCAAATCTTTTATTCGTCAGTGTTTTGTGTGTGCTGAGGGATACACTCCCATGTCTGCATGGAAGAATGATGGATGAAATTAAGACCATGTAGCCGACGCTAGAAGAGCAGAAGATTCCGAAACGCAGCATTTCTTTGGCTACTTTGAATACAATAGAAGCTAAGTTTGAAATTTAAAAACTCATTGTTGAGTGTCTTTAAAAGACACTCAACCATTTTGATGAAATAGATTCTAATGGCGTCAGCTTTTTTCTAATCAAATTGACTTTGTATATACTAAAGAGCATTTAGACACGTGCAACTTCTAATATCATTACAATATGATAATCTTTACAATCAATTATTAAATTGACTATAATATGGTAAAAGGAAGAATTAGAATAAAGGTTCTGATTTACATTTTGCTTATAAGAATCATCACGTATCTATTTATTTAGAATTATTTGTTTGTTTGTTCGTTCATTTCTATTTTATAGAATGATGCATTTGTTTTCATTTCAACTATAAATTAGCAAATATTTCTACCGCAAAATGATAGTACGAGTCCAATGACAGTTTAGTACAATTCAAGAAACATAAAAGACATTTCGTGCACAAAAATATTATCTTTTATAGCTTAAAACAAAACAATACGTTGTTGTCTAATTTCAATGTAGTGAGATGTCAAAGAAAACATGTATCAATATGTAACCATCTGGACAGTATTATTGTTTTAATTACATTATTTTAGTTCACAAGCTGGCTTTACGCCTACTTGATTTCTTTTTCTGAAACTTTGATACACTTTTTGATAGGACGTGCAAAAACCATTTAACACAATATAGTTTGATTTATGATATATAGTAGCTTAAGTACAGATATTCCATGTCATAATTCTATAAATAATCTATTACATTATTTCAACTTCAGAACTCTTTAGTAAAAAAAACTCTGTTGGAATAAAAACTTCAGGAAAAAATATTTTTGGAAAAACAACTGCTGTTGAGTACTTATTGTATCAAATTGTAATACTTTTTAAGAGCCCTCGGTGATTATTATTACAGTTGTAATATGAGTTGTTACTATTTAATCAAATTTTAAAAGCTTTTAAAAAGCTGTCGAGTGGTTATTAATAAATCCAATTTTAGTATTTTTTTTATCTAATTTAATAAATCCAATTTAAGTATTTTTGTTTTATCTAAAGTTGTAATACTGCTCGGAATGGACATAGTGCAAGAAAGATGCTTAAACACAATGCTTATTTAAGAAATAAATTTAATTGAGTAATTTCTTATATTTGCTAATAGAAATAATATTAAACCTTTCAAAGGTTTTAAACTAGGATGTAGTCAAATTAGATATTTTCTATATTCGAAAGAAATCAACCTACAAATTAAAATATATTTTATTATTATTCGGTAATACTCAGAATTCTAAGAGTTTGCATCGGTGCTAAATGTCTTTGCTTAAGTCTTTGTGGTCATTTTGAACATAAATATCATTTCTAACATCAAATAGTTTGTGGTTTTATAAATATGTATATTTTATGATCAACTATTACATTTTTATGTGTACATATTTAAGATGAAGTTGCACACTTGTTTTAAACGTACTCTAAAACGAAATAGCCAGGTGTGTAAATCATATCAATGAAGAGTTCAATCATATTTAGTCAATGTTGAAAGATGCTATTTATGTTGTCACACATTTTGTAATGGAACAAAAACTATTTACATATTATTAATGCCAATGGAAAGTTTGGTTATGGTCCACTCTTTGCTGATATTATGCAATTATGCTTTGTTCAATATGCATAATAAATCTTTTTGTGAGATGGTATTGAGTTGTCAATAGTATACCAGTCATAATTGACAGCAGACTACTCGGTTGAGCAGCAGTGTAGAAAGGTTTTTAACCGGATCCTCATAACAGCTGCTCCTAACTGGTGCACCAGGCCACACGACGAAAAACAAGTTTTGTAATCTGTCAATGTCAGGACTTTTCATATCAAAAAAGCGGCGAAAGATATATCAGGTTGATGGCAAATCTGTATTTATAATAAGTCCCGTACGACTGTCATTTTAGAATCTAGTATTTGTCCTGGTCACTGCAGCTTTTAGCCGAGCAGCCGACGTAAATTTCTATGCAAGGTGGTCCAAAATTTGTCACTTTGTCTTTGTTTTTATGTCAATGTTTTTTCAAGGCCTTGATGCTTTTATTGTATGGTCTTTGAATGCTCCCATATCCAATTTCTGGTCAAGATTTGAGAGAAAGATCTCTTATAAAGTTTGCAATGATCCAAGCAAAATGTGTTTTTCCTGTAAACAATTCAGTTTAACTACTTTTCAAGAAGAAAGTAAGTAGAAAACAAACTGCACTTTTACATGACAAGTTAAATGTTAAAAATGTGATAACATGGAATAGACTTATATAGTCTGTTGAAATTAAGGTTTTTTTCCAATTGTGTTCATATTATTAAGGTTATTTACAGGCATGCCAGTCTACATATGGACACAAAACATCTCGACCAAAGACTTGTAATATGTTTGTGTCTTTTGTGCTATGGACAAAATAATTTTATCTCCTGTTTGATAGAATATACAAAATTAAGTTCAAATAGTTTAAAAATTGCAATTACATTGGTCACTGATAGTATGTACACACACATTTCACGAAACAACAGTTACATACAAAGGAAAATTCTCCTATCGGGTCACAGTTACTTCCCCTGATTTTGTTTTAGTATTTCAATGGGTACAGTTTGATTATGCGTTAAATTTTACACTTTATAAAGATCTTTGGCATTGTGATATTATATCATCGTCAAATATGTACCCTGTTTGTATTAAATTTCATGCTCGCCTAATGGTGCGGGCAAGTGACAGTGCAAACAGGGAGCATATACAGATGTACACGTAAAACAAAAGTGATTCGTATAATGAACAAATTGTAACGATGTACATTAGTGAACGTTATTATATTAGAACGATAATGCTTCTTAAGTATAAGAAAATATGAGAATTTAAATATATAGACTACCGTTATAAACAGGAGTACGGATAGGCCGTATCTTTTTAATTTAGATAAGCTTAAGTGCAGTTATGACAACTTACTACTTTTTTGCACAGTGGTGTTAATGGCTGTTTGTGTTTTGATCCAAGAATTCCAAACTTACGTCTTTTACATTATAAAAGCAATCTTCTTTTAGTCATTTCCAGGTTGGTACACGACCTACGGTTACGACCTTTATCTGCATTCTCAATAACAATATCTTTGTAATCATTATTTTGTTATATCTTACTAAAATTAATAATTTATTAATAACATTTTACGACTTGCTAGCTGAAAGTATTTTGTATTTGTCTGTATGTACTATTGGCAAGTCAACTTCTCGCCTTTTTACTTTCGAAAAGTATTTTGTGTCTTCACTTCCTTTCTCATCTTACAATAAATCGCGCACTATTTTCGTTTTTGTTATAGTGCATCAAAATCATTAATTATTTATGTATTTTCGAGTAGATTTATGATGGTTTATTGCATGCTTCATGAAAAATTATTATGCATTTGCTTGCATACAGTGGTAGTATAATTTGGGGTACATTAGCACACGACCCCTTGAAGAGCGTTTTCACCAGTCAAATATACGTTGGTGATTTTAAGGATTTTAACTGCTGTCTCGCTATAATTTGATAATTTTGACGCAAATTATCTCTTTGAAACGTAGTAATAAATGAATAAAATTCAGCACAACCGCTGAACGGTGATATTCATCATCGGACAAGGGAAAGAGCAAACATTTAGATACAAAAAAGTAGTATTATTTTGTTTACTTATCAATCGCGACTAGTTTGTGAACCACTTTTATCGAACATGATTTAACGACCACTTTTCTTGAAGCAACTTCCAAATATGTTTAATAAGTAATCTTAACATGGCCTTGTTACAGCCTAACATGACTAATGCATGCACTGTGTTGCTATATGATATCTTATCATCTTTATTTGTTCCCATGCTCCATAGAAAATGAAATAGATGTTTTCCAAACTGTTATCTTTGCTCGGCAAAATGTTATTGTTGAGCAAGTTATGTCTGAAAGAGCATATTCAATCTTGTAATTTGAGCTTTTAACGTAATTTAGTTACGATATGTTTTTTTTAATTTTATGAATTAAGAGTAAAACATGCGATTTCTAAGATAAAACATGTCCCAAATCGGTCTCTGATACAAGATTAAAGAATCACATCAGAAAGCTGCTGGCGAATTCAGTAAATATCATGGGCTACTTTCTTTAAAGACTTTGTTGTGTCGGACTCAAAATTATTGGTAGATAGAAAAATGATAATTTGTCAGCCATAACTCTTGTACACTATTTTATATGCATTTAAAATGAATAACTAGTACCGTTTTGTCTTATTCAGGTGCTACCTATACAGAAAAAAGAGATCACTTTTACGTCACATTCAGACGATTTTTAAAAAAGAATAACTTTAAAAAAAATAACAAAAATTATGATGTTAAATATTTATTAGGGACAGTCAGTGTATAAATAAATAGAATAGAGTCGTAACAAATTATATATTTAATATAAATGTTTGAACCGTCACGAAAATACTTGAAACTGAAAGTATGTGTATGTGTCATGTAGATTTCTACGATTACCATAAATATTACAGTAGCGAAAAGAAATGGAATTAAATGGCATATGCTGAACATGACAAATAGATATATCTTCAATGCATTCAATATGTTGAGCCAAATTATAATTGCTTTGTCCATTTATAATATAATTTATTGAGCGAACTGTCCGCTGTTACACGGTTATATTCACATATCGGCTAATTCTTAAAATGCTTTTAGTAATTGTCCTTGTGTAAAATAATATCTGTACAACATTAACATACAAAAAGAGTAAAATCCATAAATAATACAAGAAAAAACATTGTAACATACTGCAGAATTTACATATATGGATTTTTATAAGTCAGGTAGGGGCGGTGATTGGTGCACTTTCCAAATCAAAATTAACCCAAAATGATGCTCAAAATGCATAAGCATTATGATATAAATATTTCTTAGGAACTAAGGCATAACATGACTATTTTCGGTCATTTGTTTTCAAGTGTTTTGTGTCGTTTCAAGGTTTAGCAAAGGTATATTTATTACCATTTTTACCAATTATTTGTCAAATAAATGTACAATATTTATAGTCTTCTGTCATATTATTTATTGTAGTTATATGCATGAATTTCCACATGGTTCTCAGACCTTACGGAAGATAACTGAATAAAACTTGAAACTTATAATCATAGATCCTAAATTCAATTAAATCGGTCTGACATTTTCTCGAACAAGAAGCATTCATTTTAAGAAAATATAGCTAAACAGCTTCATCATTTAGAAACTATTAAAACCAAAGATATGGCATAATAAATACATTGTCGTGACACCAGTATCAATTATGACCTAATGTGGTAGACAAATAATTTTAATGACTTTATAAGTCAAAAAGTATGCACCATGAAACTAGCCGGCATATTGAATTGATGAAAGCAAAAATGTTTTACACTATTCATATCAGATGGTAGATGAATACAATATATATAAGATAAGGAATATAGTTTATTCTTAAATGTGAACATTATTTGTTGAAAGTTATATGAAATTTATTTTTACTTCTGTAAATTACAAATCAGTTTATTTTCGCATATTTCTTTGAATCTCTATAAATCAACAAACACCTTATACATGTACAATCTATGTTTATAGTCCAATTTTTAATTGTAGTTATATGCATGAATTGTCAAATGGGTCTCAGATTTTACGAAAAGAACTGAATGAAACTTATAATCATAGATCCTTAATTCAACTAAATCGGTCTGACATGTTTTCGAACACGATGCATTCATTTTAAGAAAATGTAGCTGAATAGCATTAAAACCAAAGATATGACATAGTAAATACATAGTCATGACAACATTCTGAATTATGACCTAATGTGGTAGACAAGAAATTTTAAGGACTTTATAAGTCCAAAAGTATACACTATTAACGAAGCCAAAACGTTTTTACAACATTGCTTAAGGTAAAACATATCTTATGGCAAATGAACACAATATATATAATATATATATATATATATATATATATATATAGCTTATTCTTACATCGTTACATTGTTTGTTGAAAAATCTATTATTTTCTACTTTTCGCTCTATTTTTTGATCTTAACAAAACAGCAATCACCATATAAAAACAAAAAATCCAGATGTTTATACTAGCCAAATACATGTGGCAGTAAATACATCTTAGTTTATAACATCTTTTGGCTCTTATGAAGTCTTCCAAATACTGCATTTTTTTCACATATACACAATTATGTTTTTTTTCAACGAATATTTTTTAAGTCTTTATAGACTCCAAAGTCTGAGGAATAACTTCATTTTATCTCTTTACTTTTGGAAATTACACTATATAAAGTATAATATGTTTGATGACATATAAGTGTAATCCGAGCTAGTTGTAGAAATTATAACATGAACAACTGAAGTTGCATTTATAATATTACACAAATTTATTTTTTTCTCTTACACTTCTACTTTCCTTCTCAGCTTTCTTGTCAATGATTTGTTTCTATGGTACTTTTTCTATGTACTTTTTCTAGTGTATTTAAATAAACATGACTGGACAGGATAGAAACGAGAAACAATGCATGCAGTGTTATAAATAAGTTTGGGTGGGGGAAATAGTTTCAAAAACATAATAAGCAAATCTGCAAATTGGCCTTAATGAAAATACATATATTACTTTAAACGCAGGTTTACCATGACAACTAGTTTAAATTATTTGACAATTTTTCTAGATTGTTACTACTTATTTCATATATTTTAGTTTGAAGTCGAAACTTTCAAGTGTTCAAAATGAAACAATATTTGAAGTTTTTGAAACTGACAATCTATTCAAAGATGTACATATGTCGAATGACAGAACTGATACAAAATCAAATGCATCATAAAATAAGCATAAGAAACTACATGTAAGAAATAGGTAAATACATGGTATTTAATTGTCGCAATACTAAAGACCAAATGAGTAAAGAACAATACTACAAAATAATTGTAATCTCATAATTATGTTCTTGCATTTGTTGACCACAAAATGCAATACCTACCTTTGTCAAAATGTTTTTTTTAAGAATCCATTCGTTCAATCCTGTAAAATTACAAGTAATGTAAGTCCAGCGTTTTGTTCACATAACCAGTTTCTTCTTCTTGGTGCACTTTTTAAAGACCACTTTCATTTTCCCTTCACTATCAGTTAAGTTTTTCAAGAAAGTTATAAGGTGCCATCTTGTATGACGTTGCAAGATGGCGGCGATTTACATCGATGGCAGAATAGTACACGTAAGTTTTAATTAGGTAAATACTCCTTAACTGTTCGTGATTATCTTCATTTGTTTTGAGATCCAACTTTGTTATTGTATATAGATCAGTTTGAACACTCTGCTTTAATTTACATGCGTTAAGAAATCTTTATCAGGATGAAATTGTCACGCGTTTTCGTGATACGGGCGCATTCACGTATGGCGGTACTAGCAGGGCAAAACGACACTTTTATATGTCATTCTTTGTGACTGAAAAACATTTGGGTTTTAACCATATGTTGTGTTTTCATGAAAATATTTAATTATTTTTAATATTGATATTTCTTTATGCACAATGTTAGGAATTATATTTTATATCTTTAGCAAAACAAAGAAGCTTATCAGACCTTGCTATGACATATGACTTAACTTATGTAACTGTGACGATCAGCAGACATATAAGATAGTTTTGGATTCTTTTACAGATGGAATTTGGTTATATAAAGAATATGACATTTAAGAACGCCATTACTGTGGTACTGCATGGGATCTTTTGGGATAGACAACCTAAGTTTTATTGATAATAAACCAACATGACACTGCATAACTGTGTGATTGGTAACACCTTTATCTAGGTGCTTTTATTAAGCATTTCATGCCTACTTCACACTTTCCTTTCAGAATATGTGTTTACGTGCAGACTGAAAACATCACTGGTTAACCTAGTCTAGCTCATAGCTGCTGTTAACACATCAATTTCAATTAACTAAATCTGAAAATCCCCTCATTAAAGTTTCTAATTAACATTTTGATACATAATATTATATTAGCACTGCGTTAGAAGTATAACAAAGAAGCATATATACATGAGGCTCAGATAGAAGATGTGTAGCATGGTAATGTAAAAACGGTGTTATAGTGTATACTGTAACAATATTATTTATGCTCTTATTTATACTTTTAATGATATGTTCATATCCCTGTCTTATATAATTTCCATGCAATTTGTTTGTTTCTATTCCTTCTGCATTTCATATTCACCTGACATAAAGTTTATTTTCTAACTAATTTAGTATATACATATTTTACAAAAAGTTCCTCAAGTATCAGACAAGTATTCTGTACATGTTTTCTCAAATATAAGTGCACTTGAAAAAATTATTTAAATGAAAGTAAATCATTAATGTGTCAAAAATATCCGACAAGTAAGAACTATGCAGAAAATGTAGGAAGGTGCCTAAAACAAGGTTATACATGCTGAAACCAGTAGGCTCTGTGCAATTTTGTTATGTTAACATAATTTTACAGAAAAAAAAGTTTTTATGACATGTATTAAGTTTACAGAACAATTCAAAGATGAACACTCCATTCAAATTAAGATTCAATAGTCATGTCTATCATTTTAATAATAACAATAATACAAATGATAGAATAAGTATTTTTTATAGTAGAAGTATAGATGGTGGTAAGTTATAGTTGTTTTAGTAGTAGTTGTAATATTAATAATGATGATGATAATAATAAAAATAATATTACTATTATTAGAAATAATGATAATGATATTTTGCTAATTGTTCAAAGTTTATTCAAATGATGTGAGCTGCTCTTGATTTTTTCTGGGCATTTTTTGTACACTTTCATAGATAGTTTGAGAAATGTTGGTGATGATGAATACGGCGGAAAAAATATAGATGTTATTTTGGTTTTGTAAATGTTTATACATGTATCATGAAAGTTTGATAAATGATAGATTTGGACCATCATACCAATTACAAACAATTAAGAGAAAAGCTTTCAAAAGTAATTTACTTGTCGCTGTGATTTAGTGTGGAGCCACAGGTTTAATCCAGTTCATGTCACCTCAATCACAAATTTATATCCACTGCATGTTTTCCTACGGGTCGCAAAATGTTGCACATTTTACGTCTCGTCAATTTGATAAAAAAAATGCGTTTATGTCTGAAATTGCTGCGCAATTAGTCTGAAAACTTATTTAGCAGACCTGAGTATACTTCAGACGTTTTTATGCAACCAAGTTAGTATCTTAAATTAATAAAGTTTAGATTAAGTACGATTAATTTCGACCTTCATGTATTATATATGTAACCGGCGACCCATAGCCCGCTGTCTAGCCTGCGATCCAGCGTTGTGCCCGGGTTATCTTAGAGCTTTACACGCCAAGGGCCATGTACGTCAGCATTAAAAGAATTTTGCTCATTTTTCAATGGTAAAAAATTAATATTCATTCGAGATAATCCACATTTTGATCATGCGGCAAGTTTCGATGCTAAACCCTGTTCGGGCGATGTTGTTTTATTTCCAGATATACGAGATTAAAAGAATTACTGTAACAAACATCTTCTATCTTCAGTTTAACGAATTGAAAATTCTAATTCCCGCTTTATCACTTTACAATTAAGCGCAAGAATCGCCTTTTAATCTTAATTACAAAATGATTGATTCATGTTGACGCTAAAAAAAGCGGGAAAAGGTGTTAAACCCAGACAGACTCCTTCTCAATTATTGCCAATGAAATAAAAGTATCAGGTCATGTGATTCCTTGTCGTTTTACGAACCAGTCAGCAATCGCTCTTTGCCCGATAACTCCTCCTTTCCTGACATAATTTTAGCGAAGGTTGGGAGAATTAGAAAGAAGTCTGCACAGCTAAAATGGATGGCCTCATAAGGTGATACTTTGTATGAAACTTTTTCAAGTATGTTTAATCGATTTTACGGTTAGAATTTCGTCTTTTTTACACGAATAACTGGAATAATTTGTTTTGCAACAATACGGATTCATATATTATTATTCTCTTGTTATTCACAGAATTGACAGTTCACACAAATGAGGGTATGAACGGACCGAATTGATGTGGAAGCAGAACACGTGTGGACTCCATTTGATCGTTGATCCGTCCAATAAAGTGTGAATTTAACCCCAGTAAAGGTAAGCTTGAAATGAACTAGACTCTTAAGTGACAGTACGATACGTTTGTGCTTCTAACATTCACATCAAGCCGAAAGAAAACATTTGAATTGTGGATCTACTTGGTAGATACCAAAGTGGCGGCGTTCTACGACATTGAAAGAAAAGTTTTACTGTAAGCAAATCGCATGTGCACAATATGTATATATTTATGTCGAAATTGTGACCGTTCTGTTCAACGTTACGAGGTCTTTCTCAATTCGTGTAAAAACTAGTATTTATTTGCAAAAGTATCAAGAACGCGCGCGACATGCACGAGAAGAGGGCTATGTTGTCAGTTTTTACGTATTTAATTGGTTTTTAATTGGAATTTTTATTAATTCTATATGGTTAACATTTAAGTAAAACCGTGTATTCCGAATCTACATCTAGCGTTGCGAGGTAAAATGCCTCCATTTATCGTGACGTTTTAAACACTTTTTCTCAGATTTTTATTCCAGATTGTGAAAACTTATATTTTCAATGTAATCCTTCAGAAATAATGCAGTAAAATCCATTAAAATTCACATATTTGTGTTCAACACAACCAACTACTAATTAATATTCTGACTGAATCATTGTAATGCATGAACATGGGTGTTCTAAAAATAGAAATGCAGTTGTAACTTGCAGCAGTGCATGTTTTCTTACGCAACCAATAAGCATGTCAAGGTTTAAAGTAGGTCAATTTGAACTACTTTTCTTTATAAAAGCACCGAGTTGAAGGATAAAATTGTAACAAAGTTAACAAAGAAATGTTTAAATTGATATATTTGATCATAAATAGTTCAAAATAAAATTATGTGTGGCGCAAATTTGAAGAAAAACAACATGAAGTTGTTGGGATTACATTTTACACTGCCCTAGACTAAGTTTGATAAAAGTTCAAATGTTGTTTTTCTTTTTATAAAATTTGAGGAAAAAAATAAAACCACAAATACAGTACGACTGTTTCATGCTTTTTTGTTTTATTTTGTTGATTTTATTGTTTAAATGATGACAAAATGTCAAAATTTCATGGAGGTATATCATGTCTAAGCACTTTGATCATTTTCATTAAATTTGTAGTTTAAAAAACATACCGGATTCTCCACCAAAACTGTACTGGCTAGAGTCCTAAAACCGGACACTTTTCAGACATATTTTTCGATAACTTTGACAATTTTTGTATTTAGCAATCAAAATTTTACCAGTAGAAAGTTAGGTTCTTCTCCAAAACGAAAAGCTAACTTGTTAACCTATCAGATTAAATCAATCACATATTTGAGGCCCGGCTGTGGAGTTACCAAATTGCTATATTTTATTGATCAACTGTACCATGTTTCCGGACAGATAGTTTAAATAGATTTGTTTAATAGTGATGATAGCTTTTAAATTATGTTAACTGTATCGATCATTCAACACATTAATGAAGTATCAAGATGAAAGGTTTAACTTGTGAATTTTTTTTTTGCTGGGCCTCGGAAATATTGCACTTGCACAGTCTGTCACTTTCCACTTTTCCCCCCGACAATGTAAGCATGCTTTCAGTGACTGACAAAATAAATAGTGAGATTTCTGGTCAAAAAGTTACATTAAACTGTTGTTGTTGCACTTTGTGGATGGAAATCAAGTGTCTGTTTAATCAACACCATATGATTGTAGATATTAAGAAAATATTCATGCCTTTAAACAAGTGTCTGGTTTGATGGTCGTCCGGGTTTGGTGGTCCCCAACCAGTAGGTAACGTTTTTCAAAATGTATAAATATAACAAAAAATCTACTACAGAAAATCTGAAATGGTATACAAACTGAAGTGTAATAGAAAGTGCACTGATTTAATAAGATGTTTTTATGTAAATTTATAGTGCAGAATTTAAGCAGGTATTTGTGTGAGCAGGAAAAATGTGAAAGTGCTGGGTGAAGAACTGCAAGACTATAAAGCATGTTGATAGAAATATTTTATAATGGCAGATATATAGATTATGTCTGAAGATCAAGGAACAAGATTAGTATGAATATTATAGTAACAACATAAATCAACATGACCTATCTGAATTTATCTTTTCATTCAATAGCGTTGGTACAAACTATTTTTTCTTGTATAGTCTAGATTTTTTTCTATTTTGTGTAAAGGGTTGAAAGTATGTTATGATTTCACCTTGTGTTGTATCTAGTGAAACTGCATACCTGCACTTCAGCATGTAATAGCCCAGGAAGTATGTATAACAATTAGACCATACAGTTGTCCTTCCTGTGGGGGTCCTCCCTAAAAATTTTTTTAAAATCATGCATTTCCCCAAGGACTTTACAAGGATTTTAGTGTTCTCTTCTGCTAATTATCACTTCAATTTACCCCAAATTGAGGGGCTGTCTAGAGCACCTTCCCCAAACTTGGAAAAAGTGCCCTGATCAGATGAATAGCCCAAGTTTGTCAAGACCATAGTTGTCTGTTGCTCCAAGGAAAAAGTAACTTGCTTGCTCATCAGTTAAACTGAATGTGGTGTACAGAAATGGATGGATTTGCTAGTTCTGTTTAGGTATTATATAAGTAGAATGCTAAAAAGAATTCATTAAACAAATAGGAGGTTTTTCAAAGTAAGGGGAGTTGTGGTGAAGAGGTTAAGGTGTCTGCTGCTCATCCCGGAAGTTGTGGGTGAGCCCTACTAGGGTCACAACCGTACCTCCTCGTATAACACCAGCACTGTTTTTTCCAGGAAGCGGACTCGAGAGTGACTATGAGCTACAAGCTTTCTTCACAATTTGGCTAAAATAAATAAATAAAATACATGTTTGCAATGGTATTTGTAAATGGTTGTGAACAAATATGAACATTGAACAGGCACTCCCATCTCCAAAATGCAATTGTCCGTATGACTGATTCACAACTTTGATGTACAGTGCCACACATAGGGACTGGCAGTACAGTAACGTTTACGAGTCTTGCACCAATGTTTATGAGACAAGACTTGTCAGACTAATACTGTTCCATGAATGTGCTAATAATTGAAAAGAATGGTAACCTGTCTTGTGTGTTTCCAGCAGAATGTGCACAGGTTCCCCTATCCAAACTGTCTTGGTAACCACACCCTAGTTTCAGTGCAAACTGCTTCAGCAGTTGTCCCAGGAAATGCATGTGTGTGGGTGGAGGGGGATTAGACTAATGGCCAGGGAGAAAATGTAAAATAAAGGATATATTACAAGTTGGCCATAAAAGTTACGACCATCTCGGTCATGCTGTACTTGCTTCGTGTAATAGGGCAGTGATGTGAACCAGCAGTAATAAAAGTCAGTTATTGTGTACTTAATATACAGCCTAGAAGAAAATAATGCGTTTTGGGGTAACATGCTAAAACAGAGTTGGGATAGGCTGGTTATCGCAATATTAAAAAAAATTATAGGAAATTGCTTGTTGAAATGGTGACTTTAGAAAAAAGGACAGTGAAAATGAGGGTAATAAAATTGCTATGTTAATATGTAAAATTTGTGAAGAAAGTGAGAAATAAATTTCTACAGAACTCAACATTATTGACCATCAGGCTGATCTGATACAAGACAGGGTCCATACTTCTGAGTAGTTTGGTTTGTACAAGATTAAGAAAAAGGAGTTTTAAATAATGATGGAAGTCCTCTTGAAAATTATAATCCGTTGTCACTTTTAAACACAATGTAGTTGTAAACCATACTTTCATATGTTACAGCAGGAGTTTTTTATCTCTGGGTGAAGTGGGAAAAATTGCGTTCTTTCATTTAAATTTGGAATTTTTGGTAACACCAAAATTTAAACTTTCTTGGACATGTCCAGAAAAAGGTTGTGAAAATGAATAAAAATATAAGTGTTCGATAATGATTGATTATTTGTGCAATTGATGAATTACCCTGTGCTTGTTTGCTTACTAAGTTCCTATATTTAATCAATTTTTTGGCAGAATTGGTACTGTGAAACTTCTGTGACTTGAACAGTTTTTGACAGGACATTTATTGGGTGGAAATTGGGAAAAAAGGTCACTGTTTTCAATTGAGTCCATTTATCAGACCCAAATAAAGAAGTAAAGAAATCGCTGCGGAATTTTTCGCATTTACTGTGCCATATTTCAAGCATGTATGGTACTAGATTAAAAGCTCAACGTTGAAAGTTTCATACAAATTTACAGTCAGTTTTGCGTGTCTGGTATCTAGTAGAAAAGCTACAAGTAATTTTTATATCCAAAATGCTACAGGGACTTTAAGAGTTGAGAACAACTAAAAAGGAGCTAACATCGAGTGTTGCCTGTCAATCACAGCAATATTTCCAAATTTTGACACTAATTTTAAGGAGTGGTGCCCCATAAGTACTGTAACCTGTGAAGTTTGGTGTCCTTTGCCAAGATTATGGATCTTTCCATATAAGGAAACTGTGTAACTATGGCCAAAAGTTCCTTTATTTGTTGAAACCAATTTTGAATTCAGTATAAACGTTGAAGCAAGGCATGGGGGGTTATAGTTGAAACTGAAAACAAGGATTTTAATTGCTCTTCTATTCTTGTTTTACAAGTTGTATCGTCTTTGGTGGAGGATACATAACCTAGCTCTCTTTGCTTAGGCCTGACAACAGCCTAAGGAAGCACATTTGTTTTCATGCCATGAAATTGTACTACCTTTCTGTAAAAATCATTTAACCCTTGCCTCGCATAATTTTTAAAACGAACAGCATCATTGTCGAAGGTTGCTTATGACCTGCACAATCTGGTAGGCAGAAAATGATGCTGAATTTAAAACTACAAACATGATGAATTTTCTGTTTTTAACCATATCATAATTAAGTAGAGATGTCTATCTCAAAGTTGTATATCTATATTAAATAGGGTATGTGCTAACAACTTTACTTTCCTGCAGTATGTTGACAAGTGCACAATTTTGGTAATTATATAGCAACATTACATGGAGGCATTACATTATTTTGCTTGGTTATTGTTCCCTTTTGTGCAAGAGTTAATACGGGGGAACCTGCAAAGTACACATGATAGACAAAAGACTATCTTGTAAAAGATAAATTGTATGAATTTATAAATTGTGCAGTAGCTCAAGGTTGAAATTGTCATCAACTTGAATATATGCAAGACAGAAAAATGTCCAATCACCATTTTGAAGAAAGGACAGACATGCATTGTCACCCCTTCTCTGTTCAGACATCCCGATAAATATTGTATGTGCAACCCAACTTCAAATTTCAATGGACAAACAAGCTGTGAAGATAGCTAATTGTGACCCTTTGATATATTTTTTCACTGTATGCCAGCAGTTTTAATGAGACGTCTTGTGTCCAATTCCTCGTACACTAGAGAAAATTGGCTTCGCACTTCATGGCCAGAAAGAAAAGAAACTGGGCCATATTTGCATTTTTTCTACATTATATATAGTATTTCTGTATTTGAGAAGTTTCATGCAGCTTTCAACACTGATTCACTACACTTTTAACAAATGAACTGTAACAGGTGTAGATGTATATTTTATGAAGATTACTTGAATGCAGGACATCTGTGACACTTGTCTTAATGTTAACTTTAAAATTAAGCAAGTTAAAATTTAACAATTTTTAGCTAAATAAACATAATATTTGGACAAAACTGACTGGGTATTGCATTCAGATAAAACAAAACTCTGTTACTTTTCAAATTTTGCATGGGAGTCACACTGGGGTCTTGGCAAGTTCACCCATTGAGAAATCCCAGGGTTGGCCTGTACTAAAAATAATCAAAATAAAGAAGTTTAATTATAAATTAACACAGAAGCAGGTGCTTTATTGTATATACTGATGAGTAAGGAATCCGCATTTAGTTGTGAAAAACCAAAGTTTTGTCAAGATTTCAACCCAGAAATTTGGCCTGATGTTTGGTTGGGAGTCACTTGAAACCATGCAAAGGAATAACACAATATTTTTTTCTCCTACTTGGGTTCCAAGTTGGAAAGATTTTCAATATTTATGAGAACTGTGATATGATGTGCTTGAAGCACTATTTTAGGTAAACCATCTGCTTTTATGTACTTTAAACAGTTTAACACTGTTGAAGGTAAGTGTAAAGAACAAAAAGAATAAACACAATCTTTTTATACAATAGAAGTTACACATTCCCTTACTCTAAATAAAACACCGAAGGTTTGATTTGTATAAAAAGCCATTAAACAACTTTTATGTGCAGAGTTGATTGTTACAGATTTAAAGATGCCTGGAGACAGGTGCCTTAACAATAGCATACAGTATGATATTCGAGCATCATCCATTGTGCACCATTGTAGTTTTATTGATTCTGTGACTAATGAATTACTTGAAGCATTATCCTCTGATGGAAAAAAGGACTTGCTCCTTCTCTGGCCTAATCACTAAGTCTCTGATCATTGATTATTTCTAAGCCTCGCCTTATATTTCCCTGGCAAGACACAATATTGCCTCGAGTAGCATGGCCAGACATATAGACATCAGGTCTGGTGGTCTTTACTGTCTGTTAGCTGCATTGGTATAGTCCACAGTTGTCCTTACCCAATGTATTTCTAATAAACAACATGAAAAAAGACAGCTACCAAAAAAACGCTCGGCTTAATCAATAGGTGCCTGACACTTTGTAAGGTTAGGAGTTGCTTACATATGGCTACATACTGAAATTTCCTATGTCATTTTGCCTTTCCATCAGTCTTGATTTGGTCAAGACTTGATTTGGTCAAGACAAGCTTGATACATGATATTGTAGCAGTAGTTCTGAGAATATTTTAGATCAATAATGACATGACTTTCTGGGAACTGGTCAGGAATGGTGTAGATCAATACCATCTTGTCATGTCAGTCATTGTAGAACAGAACAGACACTGCCTGTCAGTACCTTGATATTCTCTTCAATATATGAAACAGTAATATTTCATACAAAAGTTTGCCTTTATTTGTACTGCATTCCTGCAGATTAGTGTGTACTTTTTGTTGGATACAAACTGGCAGTCACAATGAAAGGAAATTCAGTTCAGAATGATGGCATGTTGAAAGACTTCTTTATGGTAGAAAAAGTTAAGCCAGCTTTTTTCTCATTGTAATAAGCAGCCATTGGCAGTTCTTTCCAGTGTGTTTCTAACTGAAGGATTGCTGTCTGGCCCTACTGGCTCTTCAAGACCTGTGTACAAAGAATGACTAGCCCTACTGGCTCTTTAAAACTTGTGTACCAAGGATGTCTGGTTGAAGGATTGCTGTCTGGCCCTACTGGCTCTTTCAGACCTGTGTACCAAGGATGTCTGGTTGAAGGGTTGCTGTCTAGCCCTACTGGCTCTTTCAGACCTGTGTACCAAGGATGTCTGGTTGAAGGATTGCTGTGTGGCCCTACTGGCTCTTCAAAACATGTGTACCAAGGATGAATAACTGAATGATTGCTGTCTAGCCCTACTGACTGAAGGATTGATGACTCTTCAAAACCTGTATATCAAGTGTGTCTGGTTGAAGAGTTCCTGTTTAGCTCTACTGACTCTTCAAGACCTGTATACCAAGTGTGTCTGACTGAAGGAATGCTGTTAGTCCTACTGACTATTCAATACCTGTATACCAAGTGTGTCTTACTGCAGGATTGATGTCTGGTCCTACTGGCTCTTCAAGTCGTGTATATCAAGTGTGTCTGACTGAAGGATTGATGTCTAGCTCTACTGACTCTTCAAGAACTGTATACCAAGTGTGTCTGTTTGCAGGATTGATGTCTGGCTCTGCTGACTCTTCAAGACCTAAATACCAAGTGTGTCTGACTGTAGGATTGATGCTAGGTCCTACTGGCTCTTCAAGACCTGTATACCAAGTGTGTCTGACTGTAGGATTGATGCTAGGTCCTACTGGCTCCTCAAGTCATGTATACCAAGTGTGTCTGACTGTAGGATTGATGCTAGGTCCTACTGGCTCTTCAAGACCTGTATACCAAGTGTGTCTGACTGAAGGATTGATGTTTGCTCTACTGACTCTTCAAGACCTGTATACCAAGTGTATCTGTTTGCAGGATTGATGTCTGGTCCTACTGGCTCTTCAAGACCTGTAAACCAAGTGTGTCTGTTTGCAGGATTGATGTCTAGCTCTACTGGCTCTTCAAGACCTGTATACCAAGTGTGTCTGACTGTAGGATTGATGTCTAGCCCTACTGGCTCTTCAAGACCTGTATACCAAGTGTGTCTGACTGTAGGATGATGGCTAGCCCTACTGGATCTTCAGTACCTGTATACCAAGTGTGTCTTACTGCAGGATAGATGTCTAGCCCTACTGGCTCTTCAAGTCATGTATACCAAGTGTGTCTGACTGAAGGATTGATGTCTATTCCTACTGGCTCTTCAAGAACTGTATACCAAGTGTGTGTGACTGAAGGATCAATGTCTAGTCCTACTGAATCTTACAAGACCTGTATACCAAGTGTGTCTGACTGAAGGATCAATGTCTAGTCCTACTGAATCTTACAAGACCTGTATACCAAGTGTGTCTGACTGAAGGATTGATGTTTGCTCTACTGACTCTTCAAGACCTGTATACCAAGTGTGTCTGACTGAAGGATCAATGTCTAGTCCTACTGAATCTTACAAGACCTGTATACCAAGTGTGTCTGACTGAAGGATCAATGTCTAGTCCTACTGAATCTTACAAGACCTGTATACCAAGTGTGTCTGACTGAAGGATCAATGTCTATCCCTACTGGCTTCTAGACAACCAAGGTGTCTGACTTTAGGATTGCTGTCTTACTCTACTATAAACTCTTTAAGACCTGTAAACCAAGTGTGTCTGTTTGCAGGATTAATGTCTAGCTCTACTGACTTTTCAAGACCTGTATACCAAGTGTGTCTGACTGTAGGATTGATGTCTAGCTCTACTGGCTTTTCAAGACCTGTAAACCAAGTGTGTCTGACTGTAGGATTGATGTCTAGCTCTACTGACTCTTCAAGACCTGTATACCAAGTGTGTCTGACTGTAGGATTGATGTCTAGCTCTACTGGCTTTTCAAGACCTGTAAACCAAGTGTGTCTGACTGTAGGATTGATGTCTGGCTCTACTGGTTCTTCAAGACCTGTATACCAAGTGTGTCTGACTAAAGGATCAATGTCTATCCCTACTGGCTCTTCTAGACTATACCAAGTGTGTCTGACTTTAGGATTGCTGTCTTACTCTACTATAAACTCTTTAAGACCTGTAAACCAAGTGTGTCTGTTTGCAGGATTAATGTCGCCCGACTGACTCTTCAAGACCGTATACCAAGTGTGTCTGACTGTAGGATTGATGTCTAGCCTACTGGCTTTTCAAGACCTGTAAACCAAGTGTGTCTGACTGTAGGATTGATGTCTAGCTCTACTGACTCTTCAAGACCTGTATACCAAGTGTGTCTGACTGTAGGATTGATGTCTAGCTCTACTGGCTTTTCAAGACCTGTAAACCAAGTGTGTCTGACTGTAGGATTGATGTCTAGCTCTACTGACTCTTCAAGACCTGTATACCAAGTGTGTCTGACTGTAGGATTGATGTCTAGCTCTACTGGCTTTTCAAGACCTGTAAACCAAGTGCATCTGGCTGAGGGATTTTTGTTGAGCCCTAGAAACTCTCAAAGACTAGTGTTGGGTTGAAGGATTGATATATAGCCACCTGCTACCATGAGTGTCTGGTTGAAAGATTGCTGTGTAGCCTTATTTGCTTTTCAAAACTTGAATACCAGGTGTGTCTTGACTGAAGCATTCCTGCCAGGCCCTTTTGGCTCTTCAGTGTCTGACTTAAAGGGTTGCTGTCTGGCCCTACTGGCTCTTTAAAACCTGGGTACCAAGTGTGTCTGACTGAACCCAGTCACAGACTAGAGAAGTGAATGAATTGTGAATATTTACCTGTATACTAATAATCCTTTCATTTTAGTTTAGTTATATCAATACTGTCTTGTTGCCTTTTCAACTGAACAATTCTTTGTGCTAAATATAGATCAGCTGTTGCAGTTTCTATGTCTTTGTCCTGTGTAAAGAAATTAATAAATTAGCACAATTGATGACAGTTTCCAAGAAATTCATGAGCAATTGCACATAACAAAAACACAAATAATAGTTCTGCATACAACAGACCAAAAGGATATGTAAAACAGCTGCTATGTCTGGCATAAATTACATCATGACAAAAAGTTGCTCAACAGCTTTGCACAATTTCAGTAATAACATGACAGTATGGGTATCACTTCAATCTACAATAGTAGGACAGAAGTATGAACAAGACTTTTGCATGATATCAGCAATAACAGGATAGTTCACAAAGAAAAACAGTAAGCAAGACAGCTCAGTCAAAAATAATACGATGTGAGACCCAGAACAATGATACATCATCAACAGAAGCATAGCCTGCCTCTCTTCATGGAAGAAAGTTAGTTGGCAGTTTCTTAGGAAGATGGGGTCTAGTACTGGTCCTTCCGAAGGAAACTGCTAGTCTGTAAATTACTGAAATACTAAAGAATCGGGTCGTATACCCAAGTTTTACTGACAAACACATTGGACACAGGTTTAGGTCATGAGGGTGTCATCAGCAATAATATTACAATGCAACCATATTATAAAGATGACAACATTGTCTGCATTATATAGGCAAATGCCTTGAACATGATTGGTGCTCACAGCCTTTGGTCCCGGTCTCTTAAGGTCAAGGTTATGTCAGTGTAGAATGCTCAAATTTAGGACACACAATCATATCTCTCTCAGCTGTCTATACAACTAAACTGAAAAACTTGAGAAGTATACCGTGCTAAAAATATATTGTTTAATTTAGACCTTGCACTTGTGAAGTGTATTTAATGTCTTGCTAGAATGCCACACGTGTGTTTTATAGAACAACCATTGTTATGTCTTACTTACCATAATCTAGTTCAATAAAATTTAATTCAAAGATGGTTCTCAAATTTATGTTTAAAACTGGAATACATGTTCTCCACTACGTCTCCATGCAGTATATTGTTCAGTGTTAATTTCACAGCTAGCTCAGTGGAACAACCATTGTTATGTCTTACTTACCATGATCTAGTTCAATAAAATTTAATTCAAAGATGGTTCTCAAATTTATGTTTAAAACTGGAATACATGTTCTCCACTACGTTTCCATGCAGTATATTGTTCAGTGTTAATTTCACAGCTAGCTCAGTGGAATACATTTTTAAAGTGTAGCCAAACTTTTTTATCCACCATTGCAGCTTAAATTTTCAAGAAACCAGTCTTGCTTTAGAATGTTTTAGTGCCTGCAGGATGTGTCCCAGTCTGCAAATTGTTCTAGACTCGCAGTTATACTTTTTATGGGGAAAGCCGACATTAGTATGGCCCTGGACTGTCAAAGTTGATCTCTAATAAGCATTGATATTTCCACAGTGCAGTGTGCCGGAGTCTTGAGAAATTCTGTGCTTTGTGCCCGTTCGTATATTGGTATGGTGATTTTAATGTGGTTTGGGAGAAAGTTGAAAGGAAGATGGCTAAAAATATAATAAATGTAGGTATAAATGATGGTTTTATAATTGAATTTTAGACCAGATTCTACCATCATAGCCCCCACAAATATAGTAAGGATGGTCCTGCATAATTGTTTTTTTTCAAATTGTTCAGTGATCAAAAGCATGATGGTTAATTTTGTTATTTACCATGTGAACCAGCAAATGGAAGAGTTTCTCTCAAGTCATGGATATGAAGTCATGCTAGCTGTACAAGAAGTGGTTTTAGATGCAAGCGTAACTTTGCTCTTTTGTTCCAATTTTAACATTACTTTTATTAGTAGACCAGTATCATCCTAAATAATCTGTGGTACAAACATAGGCATATTCATGGAAACCAATTGGGTCTGTTTCACTTGCTCTTAGTTGTATACTTTGAATTGTATAAAGTTTTGAAAAGATCTTTTAACGAATGGCAAAAAAACGCAATTATTTGGCAGGTCCGAGTAACACTTTCTCTAGAAATAGGAGCATCAGTGTGCACGGACAGTAGACTTACCTGTATTTTCATAGTTATGGTGTCTAGCCATGTGTGATGCAGTATAGATTGATCCTCCCTGTCGTTGAACAGTGAGTATTCCATCATTTATGTTTGAAAAGAGTTTTGAAAATGACACAATTATGTAAGAGACATGCTTAAAATGTAAAAACATGGTTTTTTGGTCTTATCTGTCTCTCTGTCTGAAGTTTTTGATATGGGCATATTTTGTCGCTGACACTTTAAATATACCATATTTAGTTATTTTTGTGTTTCCTAAAATAGGTATTTGCTTTGTTCATGAAAATTACAATTGGGATGTATGTCAGACAGGTTATATAGGTATAGTTAATGGGCAGATAAATATGGTATAAACTTGCATCATTTCATAGGAAAGTGTTGAAACGACGTACATGGACTTCCTTATGCTGCCATCATTCCATGCTTAAAAGGAGACTTTTTCCTTGTTCCTTTCTTTTCTCTTCCAGTTTTTCCCCTTGTACAAATGAGTTTTGCCTCCAGTTGCCACACTTTGTTTCCCCATTAACTGAATAAGCTACATGTTTGATAAATCATACTTTATATTGTAATAGTGTTTGGTATAGGTCAGGCTAGATTTTGGTTACAGCTTTGGATCCCATTATAACTTATTCTTGGAAAGTTTGTTATACTTCTTCTTACAGTACATTTCAAGTAGATTGCTAAACCGTTATAACGATTTATTTTCATCTGCATCTTTTATGTAAAAATGACCAAAAAAACGTTAATTTGTTTGTCTTGGGGTTTACACCAGGATTTTAGTCCACATGATGATGATGTCCTAATGTAAATAAAGTGTAAATTTAAAGCTAATAAATTTCACCAAGTATGGTTTGGAGTCATAATATGTAAGTAGAAGCATGTTTATAATTTTCATGATTTCTATTTGCTATTCTGAACAATTCGCTTTTTTTTTAAAACATGTAGATATAGATTGACACAGAATGATTTAGGGCAAAAGTTTGTTGAAAAATGAACAACCCTTGGTTTCTTAAAAAATGGTAAGGATGTTTGATTTCTACGTCACTTGAAAGGTGCTTGATGCAAATCGGAGAATATTACAAAATGATGTGTTCAAGGGCTGAAAATTAAAAAAATCAGGGTATTCTGGAACTTGATTTACAGTCAATTTACCGAGTTTGAAGAAATTCAGCTATTCGCAAATGTTTACCTTATATAAGGTAGTGAACACCTTTAAAGGGCATAACTGAGCAAAAATTGTAAAAATATAACTATACAAGAAAAGAATTCTAGAACAGAAGTAAATTGTATGTTCCAGTGTATGACGAGAGATGTACAGCAATATTTGCTTGAAAGACCTGAAAAAATATTTCCATGAACTTGAAACTTGATTGCATACATGATGAAATTACTTTTGAATGAGATCTCACAACATTGACTTTCTTTGTCTAGTTACAATACTGAAAACATGTAAGTTACTGTACATGCCCATATAAACACTCTCCCCCCCCACACCTTTGAAGAAAAAATGAACTTACAGGTCTGATGACAGGCATATATTAACACAGTATAAATCCATATCATTATCGATTAATCCAGTGAAGAATAGAAAAAAACACAATACTTCTTTTTTTTAACAGGTCTTAGTTTGCAAGGGGGTTACACAGGGTGCATGGTGTCTGTCTGCTCACACTTCATATTGTGTATGCAGTAGAGGCTACATTCATGAGACTTGTAACTAGGTCACATGGTGTCAAAAGCTAGGTCACAATATAAAATCAAATGAAACCCTTGTTAACACTTTAGAGGCAAATATTGATTCCCAATTTGCATGAAAATTGGTTAGAATATTTATCTTAATGCTTTGAACCTTGGTCACCTGAGGTCAATAATTCAGGTCACCTGGGGTCAATCACAGGTCACCATGGCAAATAAAAGATAAGGCTTGTGAATAGAAAGAGACCACATATTTTCAGTGGTGAATTTTTCTTGATGATCAGTGTGATTCAGGTGAGCGATACAGGGCCATCATGGCCCTCTTGTTACAGAAAGTTTAATTTTTTTTTATCTAAATCCTTCTTTCATGATAAAGCCCCTAGCTCAGGTTAAGACGTGAAAGTGCAAAACGGTAATAAAGAAAAGTGTAATTCCTTTTCTGTTGTAAGAGTGAGTGTTACTCAGACAATGCAACATGTAATAGCTTAAACTTAGAAAAAAATAAGCATTGATTTGGCACATGTTTTTCAATACTGTGAATTAAAAAGAACTATTTCTGCATCAGACATCTATCCCTGGTTGACATTGTGAACTAAAGAATATCCACCAAGTGTTTTATGTACATTTATTTATTATAATTAATTTCATTAATACTTCAAGTTCTGTTACCACAGTTGCAGCAGGAAGTCATGAAGCACTTGTTGAATAATTAAAATTCCATATGATTTTAAAAGCAAACTTCAAGCTTCTCTACTAACTTGTGTATGTCTCCCTGATCAAATGTGCTGAGTCATTTTTTCTAGGTGAAGGGTTAGGGTATCTGCTTGCATTTTTTGACCAATCAGAATGTAGCATGCACCAGTCATCAAATCTTGCCATAGATAATGGCTAAAGACAGGGGTATGCTTTTCTTCAACTATGAGTAATATCTGCAAAAGTAAGAGATAAAGAAAACGAAAGATAATCAATAAATTATCCAAACTCAATGGAGATAAATGTTGGGATGAATAGACAGAGAAAAATGTGCAGACTAGCAATATTTTTCAGTCTAGGATAATCCTAAACTATCGGTTTTGGACGTTGGTGTAATTTGATATAATCGGGATCATTTCCCGGGACTGACGCTTCTGGTTTAAGAAAGTCCGCAAATATGATTGTGGCTTTGTCATGCACCATAATTATTATGAGAGCAAATGTTCTTAGTGTCTGGTTGCTTCTGTATTTCGCATTTTCTTTACAAGTGTGGAGACGGACATTTAAATCATGTATTGAAATCTGTATTTTGATTGTAGTAGTTTAGTTCTAATAGATCCTACTCTTTTTGCTGTATCAATTATTTCCTTTGTGTTATTTTCTTGCAAAACATTCAAACATAATTTACACATACATATTATTGTTAAAGTGAACACATTATATATTGCAATGTGACCTAATTGAGATAAATTTGCCAAAGATCTTTTTACTTGGCAGTAGAGTATCACTCTGGACCTTTTGGAGTTTTAAAGAATTTAGAGCAGATCAGTAAAATGAAGCTGTGGAAGCAATGTTTCATTCATCAACCCAACTCCTTACTTAATTCTTTTTTCGGGGCCTTGTAAAGTTTTCTTGGATTGTCAGCATTATTCTTGACTTGTAAAGGTTTCTTGGATTCAAACTGTTGCTCTAGTTCTCCTGAATTGCTAGCATTGCTGTGGCAAGTACTTTTGGATTGCCATTATAGATCTGCACTGTGTAGAGTTCTATACTGCAAGTGTTTCTTTTGAATGTCCTAAAGTTCTCCTGGGTTGCTATTATTTCTCAAGATGTCATAAAGTTCTCCTGGATTGTCAGTATTGCTTTGAAACTTCCAAAGTTTTCCTGGATTACCATTATTACTCTGGACCTTGCTAAGTTTCCTGGATCACTAACATTGCTCTAGATCTTATAAAAAATCTTTTATGGATTAGTGAAAGCAGGTGTCATTCAGCAACTAAACTCTTTAATACATTGTTGAGAATAAAAGGAATATTACATGACCTGTGTTGTCAATAGTGATTTTTGAAACCATTTTACTTCGGGTAAATATAAATTGCAAGCTTCGGAGTAGCCTTCCATTTCTTGCATTAATGCACCAGTATAATAAGTTTGCCTATTGATGAAAAGTTCACAAAATATGTGATGCTACACAATTGAATATTACCATGGGGATGCTTTGTATCACGTTGTACATTCTTTGGGTGAAAAATGTTCATAATGAAGAAAAACTCTATGGTGGGAAGCTGCTTCACTGTTCACACTAGAAAAATTAATTATGCACAGGGAAAACCGTTAGGTTTATTAAATAATGGTTTTCTAGAACCTGTTGATAATCTGGAATCTTGAGAAGCTTTTTCTGCAAATTGTTTGTAGTTGCTCAAGATTTGTTGTGAAGATGGCATATCACTAGTTAATTGTTTATTATTATGTGATCTGTGGGAAAATGCAAAAATTCTTATAACACGCAAGGACAGTTCCTACAACAGTCTAGAAAGTAAGAAGTATTACAGAAGACAACTTTATATAATTTATAGTCAAAGTTGAAAAAAATAATTGCATGAAATATATTTGAAAATAGACATCAGTATGAAATACTACTAAGAAATATGTAACAAACAGTTAAACAAACCAATTGTAAATGGCCTTGACTCTAGATGTTTCAGTTACTAGAAGCACTTGTAACGCTGGGAAAGATGTCTTACTGGCGAAATAGTCACTATTTTGTACTTTAAAGATTACTAATTGTTTTTAAATCGAAAGTACGTTGTAAAGATAGTGCTTTTTATTTTATGCTATTAAACTAATGAAATACTGTGTTATATCAGTGAAATATAGAGTGATGATATAGATGTCATATCAGTCACAGTGTGGGTGATATATGTCTGCCGGAACTACTTTTTTCAGTAGTACATATTTGATTTTTGGCCTGGGGACTGAAAGTCCCCAAGGCCTAAGTTAGCATATCACATTTCAAACACTGCAGACAATTTAACTGTGCTATGTGCGAATAACAACCGTAAACATGCGCTATGGGAAAGTAGTGCAAGACAGACCAGATCAGTCTTCTGTTTGAATGTCGCATACGATAAGAACACATTACAAATAAAAACAGTACATACAACTTCAAACGATTGCAGAAAGGTTAATAGCTTACGGGCTCCATTACACAATTTTTTCATGGACTCTGTTTTAGAAATTACTGCGCTGTTAGCTGATTACGGAAGATAATCATACATGTATGCATATCACGGAAAAGTACGGATATTTACGGAACGTGCGGAGCTCTTTATAAGAGTTTGTAGTTTGATATTCAAATGTCTGATGTTATTTCATTGACAACTGTCTTATATTTGAACGATAACATATATCTTTACCCAAAAATAAATTTATTTAAAAAAAAAGATATAATTTACGTACATTCCCGTGAGAGAAGTCACGTGCGCAAAATCACCCGCCATTAATCGAGGCTTACGCTGCTTGTCAAACTGGAGCTGAGTAGGCCCAGTGAATGGTTTCACCGATTACAAGGGAACCAAGAAAATAATTTTTGGTTTTCCCTGTTATACACATTGTACAGTACTGTATTTATATTTCATTGCTGGTATTGATTTGTTTATTTCTGTTTCAAGGTCTTCTCCAAGGTACACAATAATTTTCGATCCACATCATCAGATCATATCGCTTGAAGTTGAACAAAGCGCAGATCGAATTATTTTTATTGGTCTTGTAAACAATTTATAATGTTGACCATGTGATTATTTTTCATTTAACGTACGTTTTATAATAAAACAAACTTCTCTGCCTCCCGTATATTTGTTAATCATTCATTCTATGTCGTTTATTAAATTTCGTCCTCTGCACATTTCGACCCACGCTTTAGGTAAGGTTCAGCGCAAATCACAAAGGTCAAAAGTTGTTTTTAGGGGAGTTAATCTAAAGCCCCCAGGCCTTCAGCGCTCACAGCGCTTTGATTTTGATGTTTTAATAGTTGGCATAAAATTAAAAGAAAATTAGTTTATTTTGAGTGGATAACTCAAAGCGTACAATTTTCACATTTTAACTTGCGCTTTGCGCTCATGAAAACATTACAGTTGCATCACTTCTTGGTGAGATATATTCAATATCCACTCAAAACAAACAAAATTAATAACCTCTATATAACAGAAAATTCCATAAGATCTATTTCAGTTCATTTTAATTAATTTCACCTGAACTCGCAAAATTTCAAATTGAAATAAGTTTTTAATCAATAATTAATAAAATTCAATTGTTAAAATAAGAAAATGGCTGATCTTGTTACATATGCGTAACTTGTCTTCTAAACTTAAAGGGGAAAAAAAAGGAGTTGAATGTCAATATGTCACTGTATGTTTCTAGACATGCCTAAATTATTACACAAAAAGTTGGCACTTCCCCACCCATATTTATATACACAAGCCTGTGTGTTTGACAGTCAGTTTCGTTTCATAGTCCAATTTTTAGTAAAAGAAGTCTTAAAATTGCAGTCCTATACAATATAATGCAACAATCATGATTATTTTCATAGTAATTAAAACATAATGTGAAACGGCATGCACACAATCCATACTTGGTATATTATATGACCACATATGATTATGATATTTCCTGTCTTACATTCACACTTAAGAAGTATACGTGCTTATACACGCTTTTTGCCTTGGGAGGATCACTTAAAGACACCAGATAGTGTCGCAGAGTGCAAATGTTTGTAAAAAATGGCTGTCATTTTCTCTTTCAGGATAATGAGCCAGACGGAATGAACTGGAGACCTCGGCCTGTACAAATGATCAGCAATGCAGCAGGGGACTGGAGACCTCGGCCCTTACACATGTACATCCCTGCAGTGCAGCAGAGTGGCTAAATACCATTTGGACATGTTGGTAATGACATTTTATAATCCCAGCATTAAAAAAACAGATTACAGACATGAAAGGAAGTGTCTTATGTTATAAATACACTCTCTAGTGGCCAGAAAATTTTAACTTGTAAATTCATTCTGCTTGCAGTGAAAACTTGTGGAGCTCACTAGAAAGGTGTGCCTTGCAAGAGCAGAAAGGGGTTTTTGTTCAGGTGATTCGGTCATTAGAATTGGAACCAAATTACACCCCGCAGACGGCCTTAGTTCTCGGAAAAAAAGTTAGAACAAATTGTCTGCTTTTGCATCTTATCACTTATTGTCAGTCCTTGCCATTAATTCTTCTATATTGTTTATACAACATAAAGATAAGCTTACCTATAGATCTCTTGAACAGCTACTTTATATATATAAATGAAATGAAATAATAAATTACCAACCTGCTCCACATAGTGGTTTGTTGCCATGTACAACATTGTGTGTTCATTTAACTTTGTCAGTGACTTTGGAAACAAGTCAGCTGGGCATGTGTTTGCTCTTCAATTGATGAGATAATGATAGTTCCAAAGATATGTTGTATGATTTCCCCAACTTTTTGTTCTGCAGTTACTTTTCATATTGTCCTTTTGACAAATATTACAAGGCATCAAGATTTCATAAGAAATTTTACTCTTAATTTTCATTTGAAAATGCGAATTTTAAGAACAATCGTCACTTTGGTAAGCAAGGTCATAAATCCTTCAGCAGACATTGTTCTGTATATTTATACTTTCACAGAGCTAATCTCCCAAAAGTAAGTTCAGAGAAAAATTTTCATTTGAAGGTCAGTCTGCACCAGTTAGTTGTAACAGTCATTTGGCATAGGGCTTCGTGTTCATGTCCAGACGGCCATTTGCAGTTTACTTAATACATGTGGCACAGAGTGTTTTCTCGGTTATTCAATTTCAATGAAAGTGTAGATTCATTTTCAAATGATGCTTGAAAATGAAAAATTAAAATGCTATTATGACACATTATACTCCATAAAAATTATGACTATCCAGACAGTATTTATAAAGAAAATTCAAATATGGTGTCTATTACATTAGACATATTTCAATAAGTGTCTAGATCAGATAAGAACATTTCAAGAATGCAACCCTGGTATTTCATAAATTATTTACTACTATGTAAAGTACATTGGTCTTAGATGTTTTAGATGCCCATATCACCAGTTGGGGGGTTGGGGTGGGGGTGGTTGGGTTGGGGGGGGGGGGGGGGGGGGAGTAAAAATATTTAAAAAAAATAATAAATTTTTTTAAAATTTTTTTTTTAATAAAAAAAAAAAAAAAAAAAAAAAAAAAAAAAAATAAAAAAGGGGGGGAAAAAAAAAAAAAAAAAAAAAAAAAAAAAAAAAAAATTTTTTTTTTTTTTTTTTTTTTTTTTTTTTTTTTTTTTTTTTTTTTTTTTTTTTAAAAAAATTTTTTTTTTGGGTAAAAAAAAAATTTTTTTTTTTAAAAAAAAAAAAATATTTAAAAAAAAATTTTTTTTTTTGGGGGCTTTTAATTGCTGTTGTCTCTGTGTTTACACTAAGTTGGGAAACAAAAGTGTGATTATTATCGTTATTTGGCGGGTATTTTTAGGTTTTACCAGGTTTCAATTTTGCTGGATTAGTTGGGGTGGCGGGCGTGGGGGTGGGGGTGGGGGGGGATTGGTCGTGTTTTGTAACTCTTCAACCCTTTGAAGATTTGATGAAACTTCAGACAAATGTTAAGATGGGGGGGGGGGAGGGAAGAGTTGTGGGTGGGTGCAGGTCAGTGGAAACTGCCTGTCTACCTTTGAATGATGAAACTGCAAATGTACAATAGATGAGAGATGTTTGACCTTCCTCCTTTGTGGAAACTAAATGTCAGAAGATTTGTTCCTTTATTTTACTGTAGTGTCTATAAAAGAATAATTATCCTTTACTTTTAAAAAATTAAATTCTAGAATTTTACAGCTTTGAAAATCTGGTTTGGCGGCATTGCCGCATTTCTTGTGGGCTGGGGGGGGGGGGGGGGGGGGGGGGGGGGGGGGGGGGGGGGGGGGGCTGGAGGAAAATTTGTCTCCACAAAGGAAGTCTGAATTCTCACTCAAAGGTCTTGCCTAATCATCAACCAAATAGTCACAATGTTTATTAATATGAATCATGTGGGCTAAGATCAGTAATCAACCAGATGCCCCAAAGACTAGTTACTGCCCTTTGATTTACGCTCTGTCTTGGACTGCTCCCCTTGTCCAGTCTTAACCAAACCTTGTCTTGAGGTTAATACAAAGTTCCTTGTTCAAGTCCAATAACAAATTGTATAACCAAGATTTTCTTTAGTTGTGGACCTTTAATTGCTGTTGTCTCTGTGTCTACACTAAGTTTGAAACAAAAGTGTTGTAATTATTATAACATTACTTACTTGTTTATTTGGCTGGCATATTTTTGGATATTATGGTACTATTTTTTCCTTTTCTATTTTCAGTACATACATAATCATATTACATAATCATATAAACTCTGCATATACAGTTTATTTGCGTTTTAGAAAAGGAATTGCATTTTGTACCTAGAACTTTAATAATTTCAGAGGAAACTGGCAGACTTGATAGATGATGCAGCAGAAGTTACTGTAAGAAGACGAGAAGGTAAGTTTATAATTGGGAGTGTGTTTAATGCTGTTAAAGATACGGCTTGATCAAGCCTACTGACCCACCATATTATGCCTCAATCAAATTTTAGTAATGAAATAAAGCAAGTTAAGTTTTAAAAGTTTTTTTAAATTGCTTATTGCAGATGAAAATTGTCAGTGTGAAGTAAAAGGTGGGATAACGTGCATATGAAAACTAGTGAAAGGATTCTGTTTGCAAATTAGTGTGGAATTTGTAAACAGCTTTCATTTGGTCTATACTCCATCTTGAGAACGATCATTATTTCTTGAATGCAAATTGCCATTCTGAAAGTTTAAAATTGTTACACCTGTCAAGGGGGAAGATGCTTATGCTATAAAAACATCCCTTGCGGAAAAAGAAGTTTGAAAAATGTCGGTATTGAAGTGGTGTTTCTTGTTTTTAAAAAACTATCAGTTCTGAAGATAAGCCCAGTTTCGGTCGAAGTAAGTAATAATGTCAGTTTTGGACATAGTGAGCAATAATGTCAGTTTTTGACAAAGTGAGCAATAATGTCAGTTTTGGACAAAGTAAGTAATGATGTCAGTTTTGGACAAAGTGAGCAATAATGTCAGTTTTGGACAAAGTAAGTAATCATGTCAGTTTTTGACAAAGTGAGCAATAATGTCAGTTTTGGACAAAGTAAGTAATAATGTCAGTTTTTGACATAGTGAGCAATAATGTCAGTTTTGGACAAAGTAAGTAATAATGTCAGTTTTTGACATAGTGAGCAATAATGTCAGTTTTGGACAAAGTAAGTAATGATGTCAGTTTCTGACAAAGTGAGCAATTTTGTTAGTTTCTGAGTTTTGTTTCTTGCTCTGTACCAGATTAAAACGGTATGCAGATGAGAAAAGACGAAAACTTCAGAGGAGGACTTGTTATTCGCCCTTTATTGCCACATTACTCGTTGTCAGCTACTGTATGTAACTGAATTAACACAGACAAAATTTTGTGCAATGGTCCCATTTTAGGTGGTTGTAAATATTTTTGTGCTTGGACAGCTTACATTTAATTTGTAGGGACATGAAAGTCAGTATTTGTTGAAATATATGTAGATGTTATTATAGGTTATGCATGAATTGATGGAGTGATGATCACTGCAGATAGTGCCAAAATTTGTACACAAACATTAACAGTCTGCCCTTCTGCTTGACATGTCAGGCAAAGGTAAATTTGCTACTGTCTTGAGTGTCCGGCATGTTGTGGCCTTTCACAGAATAGTTTCTGTTGTTTCTTCGGGAAGAAGTTAGTTTGTCAAGCAAGTTTTGTTTGCCTGACTGTTAAAATCTGCAGTGATATGACCTTGTGTGAGAAAATGAACTGTTTTGAAGGAGTTAATAATATACAATATGATGAATAATTTTCCCATCAAATTGCTTAACAAAGTTCAGGGAGAAACATCCTGCAGATTAGGGTAACCAGTCCTGAAAGTAAAACTGCTCAGCCAGCCCTTTTATAAGTGCCAAATTGGACATATACATTCTTCTTACATGTCAGTCTAGTTAGAATTTCCAATAGGGCTGGGTATTGCCAGCAAAAATGATACTGCAATATATATCTAAATTTCATGCATAGTTTTACTTCGTTTGTAGCATGTTTGTGAACTTGGGCACTTCATACAAAAGCACATTACAACCTTGCAGACATCTGTTTAATTGTAGAAATTATTATACCCACCAGATAAAAAGAACATGTAATTTGGGGCTATATTGGAATCACATTCGTCTGTCCATCCTCCACTTTTGGGTATGCTTAGCTAAACACATTGCCAGCATTTTGTGCTGAGACTATCTTTTAGCTGGGATTTCTTAAAAGCTTGTCATATTCCATTAGTACAGTGTTTTGAGCCAGTTGAAGCAGATTGCAAAAAGGGTAAAAATAACGGTGTCGCATCGGCTGTCTTGGGTTATTCATCACCTTTTAGTGATAGATCAAGTTTACTCTTGGTGTAAGATGAGATATATATTAATATACTATGTTTCAAAGACTGAAATCAAAGTTTTAAAAGTAAAATCAAGTGTTCTTCATCATTAAAGTTGTCTGTAAATTGATACAGCTTCATGACAATGACATGGATGGGGAAAAAAAGATTGTGTATTAAAACAATATAAGAAAGTATAGTGTAAACTCTCGGGAGCAAACACCATTGGAACACAGAAATTTGTTTGTTGTTGATGTGTTGTACTGAAGAGGTCGTTATCTTATATAATTGATACAACGGGAAAGAAAATAAGGGTTTTTTTAGGGAGATTGTTGCTTTTGGGAGGTGTCAGTGTGGAGGTTGGACTGTACAGGGATATGTAGATACTTTCATGATTTTACATCTTATACAGTGAATAGTTCAAACACAAATTTCTCAAACTTGTATAAACTCTTGATACAAACCAAGTGCAAATGACTGCAAAAGTAACAATTTTCAAAGGCAGTGTGGACAACAGTGTCATTTTGGGTATGAAAACTTGTGAAATAAAGGATCAGAGTATTCAATTTTGCGAAATTTAACTTTAATTGGTGTCACAGAGAAAGAGTACAAAGTGGTAGTTAAAGATTAATTTCATTTCATTAAAGTTTAAAAATTACCCATTAACACCAAAACCCCTAAAATAGACTGCTGAAAACTAGCAGTTATATAATAGGTAGTCCAAAAAGATAGTTAATATTTAATTCTGAACTTACTCATGATCTATGTTTCAAGGTCTTAAACTGACAAATTTTTCCTGTCCCCATTGAAAATTGTCGACAGTTAATGAGTGCATGAATGTCATTATGTACTAAACGTTATGCATCCGGTGGAACGACCTTGCTTTTTCCCATTATATCATTAATGTTGTATGAATCGATGTAGAAAATGTTAAGTGTGTTGAAACAGTTATAAATAGCTTTACATCATTCAGACATGCAGTTACCTACACCCCTCATTGTTGGCGGGAAAATTCACCGACACTGAAAGCACGCTCAAAATGTTTTTCATGTATGATTTTGTTGTATCGTTTTACTAGGATTTTTCTGTTGCAGTTAAGTGATTTAAACTTAAATGACTTGGAAAGTCTTAACAAATTATAACTCCTCAAAGTTAAAAACGTCTATAAATCAGAATGATTAATATTATTTAGACAAGTTACACAATGGGAAATTGATGCATGGTATCCATCCATGGCTTGGTCACATATTGTATGCTCTACTGTACAGGACAACTATGACCATGACGCCTACATGGCGGTACATGCAAATAGCTTGTCACTCTTAAAGTGAAATAGTACTTTCTGTTTCTTCAAAATAGAAAAACTATTCTGACTCGAGGAAGGATCAGTTACAGACCATCATAAGAAACTGCCAACTTTCTTGCATAGAAGAGTAAGGTTGGTTATTCTGCTTGCATGTATGCACCTCAATCAGTTGCTATTGGTGAGAAGTTAAGCGGTTACACTTCAGGGGATGCTTTTAACCTTACCATGAGAATTGGTCTGCTACAGTCTTGTTTGTCCAGAGTGAAGTGTTGCTGTTCCATTTCCAGAATTTGAGTGGTAGTAGCCCCATTTGCTTGTTTAGGATGAGATGTTTACTTTAATATATCCAGATTATTTTGTAACTTTCTTAGTTGTAGTGGGTGAAAGGAAAGTTTTACTTCTTTTTTTATGACTTAAGCGACAGGACAGTTAAAACAATTAAATAGAGTTGATTATGCTGTTTTTACCAAATTTATTAAATATCTTTAATATATTGAGAATAAAGGAAGGTAACTATGCTGGAAATGTGTATATTTTCCTTGAATCTGTGTATTAATACAATTCTCTGTACTGTACAATGCTTGCTTCAGTTATCTTACCAAGTCAAGTTGTCATTTCCTTAATTGTGCAATTTTGACTCCACATAAATTTTTAAAGTCCCAGGGTCACATTGACAAGTAGCTCATATTTTTCAGAGAAAGATGTCTTACCAGCGGAAATGACTATTTGTAACAAAAACATTCATAACTTTACTTTTCAAATCAATGTTCATGTAAGAAATATAGAGCAGAATTTTTTCAATAATATTGCAAAAAAAATACAAAAGGCTTCTTGGCAACTCTTTTTTGTGAAAGAGTTGACTTGAAAACAAAAGAAATGAATATGTTGACATATTTTTTAGAGTGAATAGAACATCCTTTTAGTATATTTATATAACAATATCAGTAAATTAATAAAGATCCCAGGACTTTAAGGTAAGAAAATTTTAAATCTAAATCAGATGTATGAATCAACACACTATCTTGCTAAAACAATTTGAAAGTGTAAAAAATTTTAATGTTTATTTCAACAATAATTTTTATAGACTTTTCATCTTTACCTCGGAGTAGAAGTATTTCTAACATTCTTCAGTATATTTTTGTCCGTCTGTTTGATAATCTGAGATCACCAGACCAGTCCTGTCATTAGTGGCTCGCTACTGGCAAGCTCTGAAACTGGCCACGTAGGAAAGGATGATACAGGTTGTAGGCCTGTGCCCCTACAGTGCCTATGAGAAGCTACGCCCCTGATCTCGGAAAAATTTTAACTAGTGGCTGCCAAAGGCAGATGACTGGACAGGTTATATGGGTGACTATTAACCCTGGTTTGACTGTTGATCATTATTGGAACACAGTGAAACTGGATTTCTTAGGAGGAATATAAAAAAGGCAATTCATCGGAAGGAATTAAATGTGACAGATTGATTGTAAACTGTAGTGTCTCCCTTCGAACCATGACTCAGCATTACTGTAGACAACAGTATAATAGATATCAGCAGAGCCACATCGTGTAACATCATTGAAGAAATAGATTTCCTCGTCTTTCACTATCTGCAAGTTTGAAAGGCTTACCCTGGTATTTGAAATTACAAGCTATGATTAATTGTGAGTTTTGTTTAACTTTTCCAACTGAATGGTACTATTTGTTTCATGTAGAAAGGAAGTATAATCAGGAATTTGAGTTTGTTACCATAGAGAGGCATTCTTTACCATTTGATAGGGTTGTTGTTCTCAACCACTTTACATAAGAAGAGCTTGAAAAGTAAATTTTAATGTGTGGTAACAAGAGACTAAGAAAAACATGTTTTTGTCATAATTAAACAAATTTTGAGAAGACTTTAATTTCTGGCTAGATTGTGGTTTGATTTGTGGATAAAATGCATGCCTTGCTTCTCCTGTGGTTTCAGGCAGAACCCTAAATTTTGGATCGTGACATGTGGTATGTTGGCAGAGACATTGTGAGTGTACAGTCTTTCTAGGCATGTAGCACAATACATTGTAAGTTGTCTGCTAAATCACAATACAGTCAACGTCGGTCTGTGTATCAAGTGGGGAAGTTGTCTGTGCTACTAGTCTCTCCACCAGTAACCCAGGCACTTGCTTAAACCAGACCACAGGTGTGCAAGAGTAAGGTATTGTGTTATACACAAACTCTTGGTTTCATTATTATCAGTGCCAATGCAAAACTATTATAAGTATATAATTATAGAAATAGAAGCAGATAGGATAGTTTCACCAACGGCTCAATTTGTAGTCTAGACACTTGTGTTTGCCTTTCACTGTTTCATTTGCCTCTGTCCTTGTTATAGTGGCCACAGTAGTAATTGCAACCACCTGTTCAGTTACAGAGATGTCTTACATATCACCACTTACCTCATCAAAGAGATGTGCTTACCACAGACAATAAGCACATCTTGTTACTTGTGGCTTTCAGGTTTGAAATTGGTTTGCCCTATTAGATAATTATTTTATTCTAGATTCCTGACAAGTTTTACTTTATTCAATCTTTTTCTGATGGCACTGTATAGAATCTAGTGTAGTATTTGAAATTGGAATCTAATGTTGTCTTTAGAATCCACTTCTAATCTTTTGAATACTGTATTGGTATTTGAAACCAGTGTTGTCTTAAGAATCCAGTGTTTATCTTTTGAATACTGTATTGGTCTTTAGAATCCAGTGTTAATCTTTTCAATACTGTATTGGTCATTGGAATCCAGTGTTGTCTTTAGAATCCAGTGTTAATCTTTTGAATACTGTATCGGTCATTTGAATAGTGTTGTCTTTAGAATCCAGTGATAATCTTTTGAAGACTGTATTGGTCTTTATAATCCAGTAATAATCTTTCAAATACTGTACTGGTCTTTAGAATCCAGTGTTAATCTTTTGAATACTGTATTGGTCATTTGAATCCAGTGTTGTCTTCGAAGTCCAGTATTGGTTTTGGGAGTCCAGTGTTGTCTATAGAATCCAGTGTTAATCTTTTGAAATGGGTGTTAGTTGATTTTACCCAGTACAGCTGATTTTACCCAGTACAGCTGAAGCCCATTCCTTGTGCCATATATAAATATACTGTAGTAAACTGCAACCAAAATCTTGAAAAAAAGACCCACAGGAGTTTGTACAGTCTATTATCCTAATCAGACACAGAATGCAGTATGAATTTAAGCGTTCCAAGTGGTAGGATTTTACCAATGAAATCCACAGAATTTATTGCTGACAAAAATTACCTGTTCTACAGGCTTTGTCATATATCTTCGGAATTAAAAGCAATATTTGCTGTTGTTTCACCTTTGACTTACTCCATTGTAATTACAAACACAATATCAATCCCACTGTTTCAATAACTCTGTTGTTCCATTTTAAGCACTTAGAATTCACCTGAGCTCAGTCCATTCTCCGTTCGTCTTCAGTATTATTTTCTTGCATGTGGTAACTCTACCTAATGCTAGCTTAGGAGGAATTAAGTGGGGAATATCATTTTGAAAATGGGTTTGTCTCTGATGTTAGTGAAAATGACAGTGGGGGGATTGACAAGTGTTGCACAGTCAGTTGAAAATGTGTTACCGTTACTATAGAAACAAATGTAAATGAAGATTGTATGGCTGTATTTAAAAATACAACAATAATAGCAAATTAAGAACAAAATGTAGTTTGGCTCGAAAAAGCAAAATTTTCATAAACATCGTGTTGCATCATACGACAATAGTCTTATCGTTTATAGATTAAATGTTGCTTTGGGAAATTTCCCGTATACAAACTAAAGTACCAGTGAAATGTTGTGTTCAGGAAGTTATGTTGAAAAATGTGATTTACAATACATTACACAGTATACATAATATTCCTAGTGCATTATAACATTCAGCGTAATCCTGTTTTATGAATTGATACGGTAGAAAGTAATATTGTGGTTTTGGGTAATGTACTGTACAGGGTACAAAGAAAAATACTTATAAGCTTGTTGACTATGAGAGAATAACTAGGGGTAGGGAAAGGGTATTGGGAAGGCAGAGTTAGCAGAACTGATTAGACATAGAGAATAGAAGCTTGCTATTTATATTGGGCGCTGATGATTGAAGCCTGATATCAACTGAGCCTGATATCAACTGCTATTTAAAGACAGTAACTGGTAAACAGACATTATCCCCTAGGACATTATCCCCTTAGCTCAATTTTGCACAGGAGGACATTAGCCCCTTCTTGACTTTGCAAAGGTGGACATTTGCCCCTACATTGAGTTATCTTTCTAAAGGCATCTGGATGATAATTACTTTTATATTTTGTAACAAAATTAATAGATCTAACAAAAAAGACCTTTCAATTTTTAACTTGTGATATTAGATTCAATTTTTAACTTTGAAGAGTGAAGGGGATAATGTCCGCCTTCGCAAAATAAAAGGGGATAATGTCAGCCTGTGCAAAATTGAGCTAAGGGGATAGTGTAATATGGGATAATAGCAACCTTGTATTTCATTTACTATGAAGTTGTTGTCAAATTTTTCCCTTTTTTTAAATCAAAACAAAGTAAAATAAGTGTTTAACGTCATTTTCTGTGATGTCATGAGTATTTCAATCTGGTTCCATTAACACTACTTGCAGACGCATACAGCTGAACATTTAAATAACCAAGTGAATTGCAGCATAAAGTTTTAGCTACATAAATGTGAAAAAAATATCACACCCATCACACCCAGTTGTCCTTGCAGCAACGGCAAAATAAATTGTAAGATCAATTGCACTTACATTGTGAACGGTCGGTGGGCAGGGTGAAAACTGCTAGATGCAGAGTTATGAAAAATGATATTTCGATTCAAAAATTTACTCATTTAGATTTAAATAATTCGAATAAGAATGATATATCAAAGAATATGAATGCAAAAGTGAAATAAACAAAATAAATTGCTTCTGGAATATAGTAGTTTCCAGAGACCAGTGGGTGAACTGTGAATGAACAGATTAATGTTACACAAGGGAAGTGGTGGTGTAGAAGTTGAGGGGTCTGCTGCTTATCCAAGAGGCTGTTGGTTTGAGCCCCAGTAGGGTCATGACCGTACCTCCTAATGTGACGCCAGTACTGGTTTTTCCAGGAAGCCGACCCGAGAGTGACTAGCTATGCTTCAAGCTTTCTTTTCACAATCAAGCTATAATAAACTAGTATAAACTTAACTAAAATTATCTTTGAATTATTTAGAAATATCTTGAAAATGTATTCATCTAAAGGTATAATGCAATAATTTAAAACTGTGGAGGTACAAAGAAACTGATACACGAGCAATTGTGATGAATGGTACCAGTACAAATAAGTTTCAAGAGACAGTAAAGTGAACAGGGAGTGCACAATTGAACAAAATACTGAATTCAATATCAGCATTATGAAACATACTCTTTAAAGTAGTTTAAACTAGCCGGATAATGTATTCATTTAAATTTGAAATACTATTTCAAATTCTCAGTGGCATAAATATTTCAGAAGAGAAAAGTTGAAATTACAAAAAATTACTCCAGAAATCAGTGATATATAGAAAATTCACACTCTGTATTGGGGTGATACTTACAAATCCTGAATGATGTTTTCATACAATCATACAGCATATCAAGATGAAGTTACCTGACATGTCAAGATGGTCTTTACTGACACACCTGTATGTGAGTGAAAAAGTTATACAGAATAGGTAATAGGACTACAACACTACAATGATGCAGTTGTGAAGACATGTTCTGAAATTATTAAAATAGTCACACAACATTGCATAGTCCATAATTTGCAATCATGTCTGTAAACCAGTTAAGTGTGTCCCATAAGTATTTAAATTAAAAATTCATAATAAGTTTGATGAATTAGTAGTCATGATTTTATTATCTTACATGACATTCATATTAATTTAAAGCACTTCAAGGCAAGAGGGTCCTTGTATTTGAAGCCAATTTGTTTGTATCCTTTTTGCAGATTCGGACTGATGTAACAAAGTATCCAATTATAAAGTCTCCTTCATTTAAAGAGAGCCTAGTCAGTAGCAGTAACAGCGTATTGGTCACTGAATGATACAGCAGCTGAAGAAGTGTTGAAAAGAACAAGAAAACAACCCAGTGAAAGTGTTCTGTTCTTCGCACACATAATTATATAAAGCTGCTGTTCTGTTTTGGTTTCCCCCCCTTCAATCGTGGATTTTTACGGGTTGGAGAATGGCATTGTGGGTTTTTTTCTCCCCTTAAGTCTGTTCTCTGCCCTTCACCCGTATAGTGCTCACCTATGTGCTTTTCCTTTGCTTGCATTGTTCGTGCCTAAAACTAGGACCCCTGTTAGTTGTTATGTCTTTAAGGTCATCCTGAGCACATTTTTGTAGTGATGTCAAGTGTCATGTTTTTGTGTCTGAATTCTTTTCCTAAAACAATAGCAGTGTAATGTTGGAAACTATAGTCTTGGTACTTTGCTATTATACCAACTAAATATGTTATTTCAGCCATGTAGGCAGTTCATAATCTAGCGGTAATAAAAAAGGATGTATTTTCGTCATAAAACATCGAGACATTTGTAATGTATCCACCGTGAATTCACAGTCTAGCGATTTCTTTAACTACATTCCTGTATGATTTGATAATATATGAAATGTATAGGATAACAATCCTACTCTAAATTATTTTTAGTTCAGTCTTCTTTCTAGACCACTTGGAAAAGAACGATGTGGGGTGGGGAGGGGGGTAGTAAACTTCTTTTTTTTGTAAACAGTTTTTTTGGACACTGTTGTTTAGTTTAGTTCAAAAGGTTTCTGTGCCTCTTTACGGATTTGTCAGAATGAATTATTTAGTCCAGCTCATTGTTCAGGCAGGAAGAAAAGATTAGCTTTCTGCAAGTATGCATGCACCTGATGTTTACAGACACAAACTTCCATATTCTCTTCAAGCTTCAAGTCTTTGTGTTAACAGGGTTTTGTCTTTAATGAAAGCAGACCCAGTTGACATAGAAAAAACTACAGCAGTTGTGAACAAAGTAAATTGTATGTTATGGCAGTTGTCAAGGTGGTGTGCTACAGGGAATTTGCATTGAAGTTTTAACAGTTGAACAAATGCATTAGCTAAGTTAAGCCAGATTTGGTGGAAAACCTCTCAGTTCTGGTACAAGTTAGAAGAAAACTCTAAATTTTGAAGTCTATCGGTGACATAACATATTTAAGCTTGCAAGATGCTGTTTTTATCTGATAAAAGTAGCGAGTGGATATTCCATTGTGTCCATTGAAGATTATGATCAGTCCACAAATCAGATTTGTTTGTTATACGGTAAGTACTGTAAATTTTCTTTCAAGCACCTTTTGAACAAGTAAAGATATTGTCCAAAATGAAAGATGGCAGGGAAAATTTAATGTACAATCGGATGATATAAGTGCAAGATGAGCATGTCAGTTGCTGCGAGTAATCTTGTTGAAAGTAGTGGAAGATAGACATTAAAACTGTCGAACCTCCAAGTGGAATTCTTAAAGAAACGATACAAGAGTGTAAACTGAATTCTGCCATTGTCTAGAAAGAACTGTGACGAATGACCACCTTCATGGTCAAATGAGTAGAGTCCCTAACTTGGCCTGTCATTGATGGAGTGTCATGGGTTCCAGCTCTGCTCCAAGATACTGGTGTTGGTGCTGAATGAGAAAGAATTAGATTGTAAAAAACAAACTTGAAAGCTGAAAAATAAAAAAGCTTGTTAAAATGTGTTTAATTATCTTCGAAGAATGTCCAATAAAGGGAGGTAATAGCGGTTTATATAATTGATGAAGATGGAAAATATGCAGCAATTGTGCTATGAACATGCTGATTTCTGCTTTATTCTTTGGTCAAAAGATAACATTTTCGATGGTGCTGTGAGAAGATAATTGTCATGCCATTAATCTATGTAGCTCCGAATGTTTCCTTCGGAATCCTTGATTGGGCGTTTTCTCTGTTTTATTTGGTCTTCCTTTAATACACTTGCGTCTGTTTGCAGTGTATACATACATGTGTTTGGGTGAAAGGGGGTGGGGTTGATCCTTGGGACATAGAATGTATTTTTGAAATTTCATTGCTCAAAGTGCTAATTCACCCTATTAATAAGCGCTGCTGTCTTGAAAATTTAAGTAAAATTTTGTATCACACGCTTTTTTAAAGAAAAACCTATTTTTGTTATTATGCAGACACCTTTTAATGAATGGTTAAAATGGGAAAAAAAGGTTGTAATAACTGAATGTACTTGTTAATATTGAAAGCAAATATCACTGACCCTGTCTTAACTGTTGCCAGTTGGTTAAATCCATTTTATACAGGGAGATTCCCCCCAATGATTTTACATGTACAAAGGTCAGTGACCTGTCGGTGTTCCAATGACCACTTTACAGGGGCAGTCAACTGAGAAGTCATCCACCAATCAAATTAAAGCAGTGTTTAGCTGACCACTTACAATTTACCTGAGCTTCCTAGCCATTGGTGTAATAATTATAACTTTTGTCTCATGAAAAGGTCAGTGACCAGTCAGTGTACCTATGACCACTTCACAGAGGCAGTCAACTGAAAAATCAACCACCAATCAAATGAAAGCTGTGTTTTATCTGACCATTCAGAATTTACCTGAGCTCAGTAATGATTGGTCTCCACTTAATTGGCCATTCAGTATATTGTAAGTGGTTATATGCTATTTGTTGGTCAGCTGTAGGTCATATCATTACACTGGTGGTCAAGGCTTATGATTGGTTTAATGTTAATTGACCCGAGGCAGCCAGTAAAAGGTCTTCTTGAAACATGCAATGGTCAATTTCAAGGTTAATTTGGATAAAACTTGATTTTACATGAGATAAACATTTCTTTTTTTTTTTGCAAAAGAGATTCAGGAAATACTAATGAATATTTTATAAATGCAATCTATTTTACCACTTTCCAAAGTAAACATTGTGTGTCTAAATAGTGTCTTTGATTTATTGTAATTTGATTTTATGAATTTGAATAAAGTTGATTATCTCTTTGTGAGAAGGGGTAAAACAATCTGTATTTGATCATATAAAGTTATCAGCATCCCTGATACCCCATTGTCTTGCTTCAAAATGTATCCTTTATCATGTTGTGACAGATTTTTTAATTTTAATTCAGTAGAAGGCTGACTCCCTCTTGTCATTGACAACTACACTGACTGTTAACTTTCTTCAAACTGATGCAAAAAATATCAATAGTAAACCAAAGCAACTTGAGCCCAGCTTCACTCTAGCAATATTGTACAATTACTGCATGACTGGTTCCCAGTCGTTTTCTACATTGCTGTACTTTTTTTGTTAGATTAATGTTGAAATCGGGTCAGGTCAAATGAGGTTTTTTTTACATGTAGTCGTAGGTTACTTTGATAAGGTGAAAGAGCAGGTTTAAGACTATGAAAAGTGCGTTTTGGATACTAAAGTAACCAGTAATGGAGATAATTTAAAAAATGTGCATTAGATGATAAAAAAGGGAGTTTAAATATTGTCATTGGATGTTATGTCAGGGAAAGGTCTTTGTTTTGAAGAGGGGAGAAGATAATTTATCTTTGAAGAGTTTTAAGCTTTTATTAACTGCTTTGTGAACTTAATGGAGTTAGTACATACATGATAATGTGAGAGAGTAATAAGGTAGAATAAGAAGTTTAGAAAGTAGAAATTATATAGAATATGAAGAACAGAAAATAATTTGGAATAAAGTGACGTTTAGTGACCTTCTTCTGTGTTTTATTTGAAAATGTGATGAATGAAATTTCCTTGCTAGTTTGGAGTATAACCTTAAATGTCTTGCGAATGACATGCATATAATATTTCCATTCTTTTTATTTTTTGAATGAATTGTACTTTAAAGAACGGAGACACAAGGGCGGAAGAACAATACATCGCTTATTACTTCAAAATTATGGCATGTCCTGAATTTTAACGACATGACAATTTAACTGCAAAAGTAAAAAAAAAAAATTTACGAAAGTATTCTCATAATATCTGCTACTTTATCCATCTGCAGATTTTCTTGATGCATGCATACAAATGATATTGATTAGACAGGCAACCTTCTGCTTCGCATATAAATCAGTCAGATACTATTGTCGACTTTAAAGCTTTTTAATTGAAGAAAAAAAAGTTGAGTAACTAGTTGAGTTGTTGTATCTATTACATGTTATTATACTAGTCCGCCTATTTGGTCACGTGTTTGCTTTTTATCACAGAGACTTGGCGGCCATGTTGGATTTAGCATGTGTTGAAGGCAGATATTTCTGATCATGTTCAGTTAAAGTATCGGGGGCTTTCATGTGTATGCAAAAAAATTGGGATGGATGGGCGAACACACTCGAAAAAGGTTGGTCTTCTAGAGGCTAGGGTTTGCTCGAGGTGTATTCTGTGAAAAATGTGAGGTAAAAAGGGTTTTCCTTCAAAGATTTTATGGAGTGCGAGGACGTGTAAGCATTTCTATGCCGGATTTAGCTTTGCGAAGGTCAAAATGCGATAGCTTATAAAGGAATTTATTGTTCGTATGGTAAGTCGGGTTTCTTGCATTCGTCTAGTTGTGTTAAATCTTGTGTGAGATTTAAATCAAAACCAAAAAAGTAAGTCGTTGCTTTAAAAGTTCTATCTAACAGTTTAAGGCTTAAAATGCTACATCTTATCAAAGGTATCACATTCTTATATATTATGTTCATATAATACACACAAAAATGTCCTACCGGTTTGTAACAGTATGTGCCTAGTGTAAATTCTTGATCTGAACTGCTTAAGCTACATTTTTCACCAGACATTTTTTTTATACAACACTTGTGTAATCATTGGATAATGGTGTATGTGAGGAGCAGTAGAGGGAAATGTCTAGACTATACAGTAGCACATGGCCAACGCTTTTCGTATTTTATGTCATTGTGTATTATGGCATACATTTCGATCTCCATGGCGGTTTAGGTCGTTGTTCCTTGCATCTGCATGTTGTATCGTGGTTTGCTGTCACTTCTTTGATAAACTTTATGCTAATTTTCATGTTATATAATCTTAAGGAAATGAAGAAAAACTGATCATTTGCTATGTAATTTGCAGACGGTAAACATGGAGTGGTTTATGAAGATATGTTTTCTGCTTGATGATTTTGGCGGGATGAATTACTATTTGGTAGAAGCTACATACAACTCCGTGTGAAATATGTAGTATTAAATCTTGTCAAAGCAGTTCATTTCCACAATTGCGCCTGATCTCCCTTCTTAAGCCCGACACTGCGTGAGCACGTATGTTAGGAAAATGGCGGATTCCGGTACAGTAGTAAGCACATGTTGTAAATGTTTTGTCTAGGAATGATGTTTAAATCGTCACGGTAACTTGACTGCTAGACTGTAACAAAAGCTTATGCAACTTGCCTGCTGAGGCATAAGATTTCATTGAAATTTAATGCAGATGTATACCGTCTAGTCTGTGCATTTTTTAATAGTGGAACAAAGATGTATGTAATTTGTCCGCCATGTTTGCGCGCGTGATCAAGGTCGTGTAAGGGGCGCAGAGAATGAATGAAATAAAAATGTACATGAACAGGAGTTAAACATTTAGCTTATATGAAATTATTAAATGAATAGAAAAATAAAATGCAGAAAAAATATGCACATTAAGAAAGGTGCGTCGCGCATGCGCGCAGTCGCGCGTATCTTTGCCTATGTCAGACATATGCGCAGTCGATAGTAACCGCCAAAACGTGGTTTTAAAGGATATGAGGTTGCGCTGGGGATGTCTAGTGAAATATCATGGAGTGATTATGCGTGTCTAGTTTTAGATGTCTCAAGATAGGTGCATACTACACTGACAATCCTGTATTATCTACAGTGACTTTTTTGTTCTCAACTGTTAAAAAATAGTCTGCACAGTAGCCGCGGTATTTAATTGTGATAACATAAACATTGCATGTCATTTATTTAACATATCCTTTTGTCAGTCTTAAGTGTAGCGATTTTATTAGATACGGTTATATATTGGGAACTATTTTTTGCGCGGATGTGCATACTGCATTAAAAAAAGCTGTGGGAAAGGGTGTAACAAGGGGCACAAACTGTCTGACCTGCTGTAGCTACTGCATGTTTAAACCATGCTGTGTTATATATGATACCACGATACCCTTTTAAAACTGGTTTAAAAAAAGTCCTGAATAATTCATGTCTGGATTATTTTTGTGCACATGTGTTATGTTTTTGTCGTTGTGTTGATTATACCATGCATATATAATTTTGTTGGATATAAAGTTTACCAAGTTTAAAAAGTGGATTTACATGCATTGCAACCAGATGAAAATGAGTACATGTGGATTTAAATATATTTGTTGAAGATAGTGTTGTATAGTGATATAAAGCATTTTATGAACCGTTTAAATTCAAGCAAGAGCAAATTTTTATGCATTCAAGAACTTGTTTGTGAAGTTTCTCAGATGTACGTAAAGATTATAAAAAATTTGCTGCATGTGATTTCGAAAAATTTTATGTGTGACTTAAGACGTTCGCCATCTTGGATTTGTTATCAAGGTTTAACGATGGCGTGATGTATACCTACTTCTTTTGAAAGGTGAGCACACAGTTACATTGCTAAATCAAATGTATATTTAAATATAAAATTTTGTTCGTATATTTATATGTTTGATAAGTAACTTTCTATGCATAAAAAAAGAGAGATTATCCTTGTGTTTTTAAATTTTCCCTCTTTTTTTTGAAGTAAGATATATTGCTGGTTTTATTTCTCAGTAGAATAATAAGTAAACCTAACAAACTAGTAATAATTGCAAGTAAATAAGCAAGTATATAATAAGAATACCAGTTCATTTATACTTATTACAATATTTTTTTGTTAAGAGTTTATCTTTATTTATTACGTTGTTGTTGTATGTTCATTTATGATTGCCGAGTCAGGATAATGAAATTTTATGTTTTGACTGAGAATCTATGACCCAGAAGAGAAAGGTTGCACTTGCAACTGCTTTGTTCATTGCGGTGGTGCAGTTTATTGTTAGATTATGCATAATGTACATGAAACGTTTTGAAAAAAATTGCCTATGCTGTATTGTGCAGCGGAAATATATCCGTCTGGATGTTAATGATAACAGCGTATGCGCCTGCGCACATCTATTTTGAATATTTTAGTCTGGTTTATCATACGTTTTATATAGGACACTTGCTAAGGGAAAAAAACACAAAACCAGACATAGGCGCGAATGCGCATTCGTTCAGTGGGGCGGACATGTTAAAATTCAAGAACGCGCATGCGCATGAAGCGCGTTCCTATTCACATAAGTAGAACCTAAAAGAATAGTTACTTGTGTAATAGATACTTTTGTAATTAATTTGAATAATAAAAGATATTATCAACAGTTGTTTGCACATTAATTGAACAGCTTTTAATAACCTTGCACTTTGCTCTGGAATTTGAAGTAACTCTTAAGTTCCGGGTAATACAGACTTTACCTATGTCGCGGATGTGATATACAAAATGGACGCCCCGCGTTCTACGCATTTTTGTTTGTGACGCGCAAGGCTATAGAACAGTTTGAGTACTGTCTCTTGGAATGGACATTCTAAATATTTTTGTGCTTTTGGATGAGTTGGTTTACGGTTTTATGCTGTAAAAGATAATATATACGTAATATTCTTGCGGGTTGACCACATTACTATGCAAGTAGCGCGGAGCATGTGCGCGTCACGACACCTACTTGCCTTTCCAGACAACATGTGCTTAAGCATTTGAAAAAAGTGAATTCAGATAACCTTTTATTTTGTTCAAAGTATTTGGATACTTCTTCAAGAAGGTAAGAAATTGTGTCATAGTGTAGAGAGATTTTTGCACTTTACTTTTAAAATTTTCTTTGGTTAAACGCTTAAAAGAAATTTAACACATGCATAATTTTCAATATATATTTTATATTTATTTTGATAATTGCAGCCTTTACTTTTCTACATTAGTGACCAATTTGGGTCTTTATGGAGTATATATCTATGCTTATTTTACGCTGAAGATATTGCCAAAATACACTGCCTTTTTTTTGAAAATTCTAAAATTAATTCAAAGAACGGGAAAATTGTTGAGATAAAATAGTATGTTTAAATGTTAAATATTATGTTTAAATGTTAGAATGGTTGATAATACTTAAATATACGAACATAATTTATATTCGGGGTCTACAGTTTTGACGCCAGAATTCTAGACATGCGCGCATGCGTTCAGATGATAGTTGAAGAGCATGGCGTTCAGCGCGCGCGAATTACTATAGTAAATGCTGTGGCCTGGATTCTGAAGACGTGACATTACACAAATGTAGATAAAACAACAAAGTACATTTTGAGGCTGGGGGGAAAATGTAGTTTGGGTTAAAAGTTTCTTAAAATTTAAAAAGTAAAAATGCACGCATGCGCTTTGAAACGCGCTTTAACCAGAACTGCCTTCTTGGCTGATGCGCAGTCCGCGCTTTGCTTCTTTAAGACACACTTCCAAAAGTATTTCTTCTTCCAAAATTTACCAAGTTTGGATAATTCTTTCAAAAAGGTATGTTTTTATTTATTTAATGTAATAAGAATTGTATCAGTTAAAGTCATACAAGATAAACAGGACTTAAAAATTGGAGAGAAAAAATGACGGATCTCTTGAATTTTTGCTTGCGTTGTTCTCGAAATTTGGATGACCAGTAGTTAGAAAATAGTTAAAATATAAGATCACTTCATTATTTAGAATCAAGAACGAGCGAAACATTATTCAGTATATGTGTCTAAGAAATTTTTTAACTTTAGCGCTAAATGTAAGAAATTACACATTTTTAGACAGTTCTATATCTCAGGTTGTTGCCTTGATTTGCAGATTTTTGGGAAAATTGATGAAGATGTTAATAATTTAAACGTTTCTTATTGAATGGTTTTTGGAATTTCTTTGGGCATTGCGCGTATGCTTCCTTCAAATTGCGCAGTGTGCTAGAATTTTAGCAAAGTTGACTGGTAAGAGCTGAAGCGCGCATGCGCGCATTACTTAAACACAAGGTACTGGTTGGACCAACAACCAGAGCGCGCTGCACTCGCAGGCTATCATTCGGTTCCTTCCAGCTACCAGGCGCGCACGACCTACAGATCTGGCTCATGATGCTTTATCACACAAACTAATAGATTCTCGTAAGTGTTCTTTTTTCCTTAAAAATTTCTTTTTTCGGAAGAGTCTCATTTTGCGCTTTTAAACGCTGTCTTAAATAATTTAAAATTCAAGACAAAACTTGCAGTTAATTTTCACCTTTCTTGCAAAATTTGAGATGCTTATTTTAAGGAAAAATAATGCTAACAAACTTTTGACAAAAAAAAACAAATAAAATTTTAATTACAATATGTTTGGCCTTTTTTTCAGTAGCATGTTTTGTATAGAGAGTATTCATCATCTTAGATGGGGCAATACTGTGTTTGTTTTATCATTGGAAATTTATGTGTTCTGTATAGATTCAAATGAAATATAAAAATGTACAGATCCAAATAAAAAAATATTTGAACTTGAAATTTAACATCAGATTAAGAGATTTTATACAGAATAATGTAGTGGTTTTTTTTTCCAGTCTATAGTTAAGAAGTATTGGGTCATTTTTAGTAATCAACCAATTTTCCTTTATGATTTCAAAGTACAAGCTAGTTTTGCTACACTAGACAGAAAGTTTATATTAAGGTTTGTTTTTGAAAATTAATGTTTCAAATATTTTCACTTGCTGAGAATGCAAAGGTTTATGATGTACACATATTTTTAAAAATGAATGTGCAGTGATATTAATGTATAAAAATGCAAGCAGTAATGAAAACTACCCTGAAATAATAAAGTATTTCTTTTGATTATTAAATTTAAACCATAGTACTGAGGTGAAACAGAGGCTAAAAAAAATTATATAGACAAAAAGGCAGCTAAATTATAAAAAAAAATTCAAATTTCAAAATCAGTTAAAGATAAAAAAATCTGTTTGAATTAGAATAAAAAATACACAATAATTATCCATTTTTTCCTTCCAATTTTTAATAAAAAAACAAGGTATCCTGGGATACAATTTTTTCTTCAACCTGTATAGTTTGTGTGCGTGTGGGGAGTGGGGGGAGGATGCAGCTGGCTAAGATGTGATTTGCATTGAACAATCCAAGGTCATTACACAGCCTGGTGGCAGATAATCTTTAAGAGGGGAAAAAACCTTTCAAACATTTATTGCCATTATAATTTATGAGCATAGTGTCAAACTTATGTCAAAATATACATTAAAAACTTATGAAGGGCTGAATCATTCACAACATGTCTGGCTCATACTGGAAAATTGTCAGACTGGGCCAGACTTACTTATCACATTGAAGGCATTTTCCCTCTGAAAGAAACAGTATATTTAGATTTTTTTATCACCCTGTAAATGTATCAATATATAGGAGAATCTGTCTTCAGCAAGAGGAATTCAATGTCACTACATATTCACAATGTTTAAGGATGTTTTTTGAAATATATTTTGACTCTGTAACAGTATGTTTTTATTGCTTTAAACACACACAAAAACAAAGTTTTAAAAGTTACTAAAATAAAGAGTGTGTTTGTTTTTTACAGTTCATGTTTTTAAATCAATTCTGAGAATGAATTCATTGCTACAGGTTGTTTTAAGTTTACAGGTCTGTCTCATAATTCTTGATTACTTAGAGATACACATATATTTAAAAATTACTTGGATACAAAATAATTATTTAGTTTATAAGAAGAAAATTACACATTTCATTCTGTGTTAGTAGGATATTTTTTCTGATGGTTTGAAAACAAAGGGATAAAGTAAATGATAATGTAACTTTGATATAAATAAATGAAATGCGATAAGTAAATTTTAATAAATGTAAAATATATTAAACTTGTTTTATTTTTCTGCTGCTCAAAATCTTTCAGGAAAAAAAGGTAGCCATGTTTTAACATCATGCACTTAAAATTTGTTTTGTGAAAAGTTTAAGACTTTTATGAGAGAAGCTATGGTAATTAAGCTCCACCCCTGTCTGGCCTCTAAGCTCCACCCCTGTCTGGCCTCTAGCTCCGCCCCTGTCTGGCCTCTAGCATATCATGGCTAGATTGTTAAACTTTGAAAATGGCGCAATTGATCAGCCTAGACCTGGCATGTAGTGTACTGTACTATGTGGTTTACATGTACTATCTTTGATTGATGAAAAGAATGCAGAGAGATTTCGGAAGTTTAAATGTTTAATGAAATGTGTACACCTTGGTCTTTGGTTTAAAATTTAGGATGTTAAAGAAACATGTTTGGATATTTTTTCCTTAAATTGTTATAACTATATGTAGTATTAATACATGTATGTATAAATGTTATATTTTATGTAGCTACTTAAAAACAGAAAAAAAATTCAAGTGCTTCATGGACAAATGCATAGTTATCAAGGTTTTTTTTTGTCCTATCTACAGCTCCTCTCTAAAATTGGGAGTTTTCTCTTTTGTGTCATAAGGTTTCCTGTGTTAAAGATGCATATAAGAAAAGGACAGACTGAAAATTCTGTAAAAGTTTTGTAAAACACTTGTTGCTGGTTCCAACATAATTATATTATATGCAAGTTGTTTATAACTGAATGCTTTAAGGAATACAGAATTTTAGACATAGACATATTTTTTTATATTTATTTATATATATATAAAATTGTATAAACAGTAGGTGTGAACAGGAATCTAGAATGTATACTCTAGATTCTTGGTGTGGAGAAATACCCCAAAATAATTACAACTGTTAAAAATATGTTTTGATTGTATTATACAGCACTGATAAGATAAAAAAGGACATGAATATTTATTTTGTTAATTATTTTAGATACAGATTGTTTAGTTAGATCATAATTATTATATTTATTAATGATGGGGCTATGATCACCTTTAGTGGAGTTGTAATGATTGGAACCATTTGATGATTTCATCTTTCCTTTTGATCATGATCTGCACTGATTGCTATTTAATTAGTAAATTTTCATTGAACACCCCTTTCAACAATAAATGGTACTGTTCAAACTGAAAGGAGGCACAAGTCAATTTTCAAAATTTAGTGAAGTCAATTTTCAAAATTTAGTGAAGTAAGGGTCAGGGTCTACAATATTGAAAGATTTTAACTCTTAAAGATTGGGGGTAGGGGATGGTGATGGAGAGGGGCTGTCAGCCATTAAAATTTTCTTGCGTTTGAAAATTTAATGTTAGTGTTTTGTTTGGAGGAGGGCTCAGATTAGTGCAGGGGAAATTTGTTTGGAGGGGGGAAGGGATTGGTGTTGGGGATATTTTGTTTGAAGGGGGGATGGGATTGGTATAGGGGAAATTTTGTTTGGAGGGGAGGATGGGAATAGCTTGGTTCAGAAACATAGGCACTTTAAACACCTAAAATCACAATATTGATGTCTACAAGAAATTTTGTTTCATGTGTTGTTGAAATTAACATTGTTGAAATGAAAAAATATATACTTATAAAAATACATAATTCATTCTTTACACATACTAGGTAAGAACAAATAAACCAAAAAAATTAGCTTTAACTTATGTTTATTTTTGCTAGTGAGTCACCCAAAACAGATTTTAATTGAAAGGAATTTTTTTACATTTATCTTGATGTCAAAAAAGGGGGATATCATAAAAAATCAACTGCCATGTTTTGAAAAAAAAATACCCTCCTTGAGACAATTGTGTGATGTCTCGCCTAACAAAAATATTTCCTCACTGTCCAATGAAAAGTGGCCACAATATGTTAAGTACTTTAACTACAAGGATGTGATGCTGTATATGACAACCACTGAAAAAAAAATCCCCACACATTTTGACAAAATTATATTTCCCTATTCCTTTGGAAACACTGCCAAAAGAAGACATCTGTAAGGTTTACTTAAAAAATTAGTTCCTTCATGAAATGTCTTGGTTATCCAGGCTAGATGAGTTTTGGGGAGAGTTATGGTCCTTTACTGGTTGGATTGCAATGAATTTTCAGAGCAATGAGCAGTATGAAACCCGACTGTTGCATATTATTGACATGCTAGAGGAGAGACTGAAACTAGAGTGGTCATGTGACAAAAGCTTGACTTGTTGCACTATACTGACTGAATTCTTGTATTTTTCCACCTGTGATGAAGACTTTGGGAAATAGCAGAAATATTTGTCTTACTTTGAATAATAAAAAAGACATGATACACCCACTCTACCTTGATCTGGTGTGTTCTACTCTACCTTGATCTTGTGTGTTCCTCTCTACCTTGTCCTAGTGTGTTCCAGTCAACCTTGATCTAGTGTATTCCACTCTACCTTGATCTTGTGTGTTCCACTCTACCTTGTCCTAGTGTATTCCACTCTACCTTGATCTAGTGTATTCCACTCTACCTTGATCTAGTGTTGCACTCTACCTTGATCTAGTGTGTTTCACTCAACCTTGATCTAGTGTATTCCACTCTCTCTTGATCTAGTGTTTTCCACTTTACCTTGATCTAGTGTATTCAAGTTATTACAATTATTAAAACTTGGGTTAAATAATATGCTAGTCAAAAGATGTGTCCAATTTTCTGGTGCAAAATACTGATAAAAAAAAGTATTTTGTCACCATGAAGTGTAATACAATCTCTTGGTTGTGCATCAGTAACTAGTCTTGACAATAGGCTCGCCATTTGATACGCTGGTTAGTAAGTTTCTTTATGGAGAGACTTTTGAGTTTGTGTACAGTTGCAGGCATCTGACCTGGAGGTTGAGTGTTCAAATCTCCTGCATCATCAAAATTTGATTGTGACCTCCGCAACAAATATTGTTGGGAACACCCTGAAGCTTTTGGGAGAATAGTTTACACCAGTTGCAAGGATGTAAGCTTAAACCAGTTGTGCATTACATAATACATGATTTGCTGAAATGTTTCGCCTTAATTGGTGAACTTTAACTTCCTAGATGACACTACTTGAACACCAATCAAATTTACTTGCTTTCCTGCTGTAACCGCGCTTTATTTTATGGGTCAAATCTAGGACAAGACTGATGGCACACAAGCTGAAATGTTGACAAAAAAATGTTCAGTCGACTAGTCTACTGAAATGAACAAAATAAAGGATGTATATTAAAACAGTAATTAATATTTTATTATTTTATTGATATTTAGTACTCATTTTGAGTTTCTGCTTCAAGCAGTTTTTTAAAACGTTTTTGTGTGTGTTTTTTTTTTTACCGACAGTCCATGGCTTCAGTGTAAAATGTACTTTTGATCAGTTTATCGTGTTTTACAGCTGTATAAAATGTGGAATAAAATTATATCTACTGAAAATTCAGTAGAATTTGTTTTTCTACTGCAGGTTTTACTTAGATTTATATGTATGAAATTGAGATATTTAACACCAAAATAACACTTTTAAGAAGATTATTATTTAATTTTCAATTTGGATAAATATTTGCTACAAAGATTTCGACAGTTTCCGACTTTTATTGTACTGTACATGGCACAAAAATCGTAAAATGGTTACTGTGACCTGCTAATGCCAAACTCAAACACCTTCCCAATTTGATTGGCCAATTTTTCCGGGTATTTGGGTAATATTCATTAATAAAATTTAATGTTGATAATAATTAAATATACTTCAATAGAAATTATAACCCTTCTGTTCAATTAGTCAAAAAAGTAACATGTGCTGTCTGTACTTATGACAACTGAGTTTGCGAGCACCGCACAGCAAGGATGAATTGATGACCATGGCCTTTTTTTAATGCAGGATTCTCTACATACAAATTAAGGAGAAGTTAATTGGAATTTGATCTTGATGTATTGAGGGAAAGGCTTAATTTGAGCCTATATTGATAGGGAATAGATACAGTGCTGTCTGTCCCTGGCAAAAAAAGCTTATCCTGTCTTTGTCTACTTCCGAAAACCATGTAATCCTCATGTGACCTTTTTCACTGTAAGTTCTACTGCATAACCACATCTGAAGATAAAAAGATTACATTCTGCCCCTAATTATAAAATAAAAGAGAATTCCTAATAGATATGTCTGATAGACAGGATCGACAGCACAAGAATTTGTCCTAATTTTAGGAAAGTCTTGGCTGTAGATCTAATGATATCTTAAAAAAAAAAAGATTAAATGAAAAGAATTTGTCTACTCCGCAAGCAAAGGCATAATTTTAGTTGCTGCACCATTTGTCCATATTTTGTTTATATATCTGAAGAGGATGTGTTTGTGCTATGGCCCTGGTTGTCTGTCTGTCTGTCTGTTTGTCCGTCCATTTGCAATTTCAATCAAACTTTGTTGAAATGTTTATTACTATAGAGAATTGATGCCCCTTGAGTTTAATTTGAATTGCTTTAGAAAGACAGAAGTTGTGGCCCTTGAAATTTGAATATCAGTTTTTTGCACTGCCCTACTGTGTTTCTAAGGTTGGCATCTATTGTTTCCAACAACATTCTTAACTCTTAACTTGGAAAACCAAGTAAATAATTTTTTTATTTTATTTTTAAGCATTTAGAATTAAATAACTATATTCTGTAGGATTGAGATGTAACAAGTTCTTTTAAAATCACTTTTGTTGCTTGTGTATGTAGGAACATAAAAATCTGTAGCAAATGAAAGAATATTTTCTGTTCAGCAACCTAAAATTACATAGGGACTTGCTGACATTTTCACAGTACTAGGAAATATCACATGTAATAATTGATTTTTCAGAGGACATTAGAGCTGATAATACATCATGTATTTCTGTGTTCTTTGCCTTAATTAATATGCACATTGTGTGTGTTGCTGTACTGCGGAATTTCCAGGGAAATTGAATATACGATTATCTGGTTTTTACAATGGAGTAAGGGAGGTAAACTCTGCATTAGTGTGTATTCATTGACTGAAAATTAAAGCAAATTAATGCCCTTTGGTTCTAGAGTACGTATGTTGAAAATATCATGTAAAGGTCTATCCAAAACAAATCGTTTCATTTTGGCCTAAGGTTGTGGTTTATTGTTGGAATGTCTTCTGATTCAGGTGAGAAGTTGACCTGGGAATGTAAGAATGTGCTTGTTTGTCCAGTAGTAATGAGCATTTTTCATAGAAATTCCTAGAAGGAAGCATTATGATGTAGAGATGCATGTTTATTATGTCTTCCGCCTGCAAAGAGCAACACCAGGGAATCACTTTTGCATTTGCCTGTCTTACTATCGCACAGTTGTTTCTGTCATGGGTGGACTTACTGGTCATCACAATGTGTCCTCTATAGGATTGATTCCAAGCTCTCGAAAGTCTTTAACTATGTGAATTTTATTTGTCTGGGTAATATATCGGTTATTATGAAGTATCTTTGATAGTAATAAGTATAGACGCTAGACTGTAGATTACAGATTATTGCCTTCAGCAAAGAAATTGGTCTATTCAGTAAACTGTGATTTCAAAATTGATATGAATTTAGTGTTATTTGCTGAACCTTTTTACTTCCTTCTTAACTAAAATGTCTCGAAACTAGGTTGATATAGCTCCTATTCTTTCATGCTTTCTTCTAAAAGTCACTATACTTTAATGCGCACAATATGACCTTGGAAGTTGATGCATCATAAAGCACAATTAATTGATTAATTCATTCATGTCATAACAGAAGAACAATTTGTGGCTGTAAAAATAGTACTCTAATTCGGAGTGTTTCGCCAACAGGAGGGGTGTTCTACCAACTAAACCACTTGCATAATGATTCTTCCAAGTACTAAGTACTAGTGGTCGGTTGTTTTGTACCTACATTTAGTCCTTAGTCATTAAGACTAGCTGAACAATGCAGCTGCACTATTTTGGCAGACTAGTACTCTTTGAATCTCGATCAAGGGCTTTTTGCCATCCACCGTGTAGCCATTTTATGTTGAATCAAGCATTGAACACGAAGGGTTTCCAGAATTTAGACATATACTTTAAAGTAATAATGTACTATTTTTATATAGACACTGAAAATAAAGGCAATTTTTGTACGAAATTCGAGGAAACTTGAAACAAAACTGTAAAGATGTTCCTAAATAAGAAAGGTGTTTTCCTGTGCTTTCATTAGATTTTCTCCCATCTCGTAAATAGTAAATCTTTCATACAAGACACTGCTTGTTTTTCTTTGGGGTATTTTTACAGTCTTTTTTGATAACCTTGCTAAAAAAGAATGTCATGTCTTGTTTTCTCTTGTTTGAAGGTTTATTATTCAACATGCAGGTGAACAGGACTAAGTTACACTGCGATTATTTCTATAGTTTCCCAAAAATAATAAATTTCTAAAACATGTAAAACATGAAAGAAAATTCATAAGATTACCCAAATGTTTTTGTCCAGCATGTGGTGATTAATTTGAGGAATTGTCATGCTGGTAGATAGGGGTATGTTGTTACTGCATGTAGTCCATTGATCATCTGATTATCAAAATAGCACATTAACCCCTAAATATTTAGTGTTACAATGTTGCTTTATTCATGCACAAAATTACAATTTCAGCAGTATTATAGGGAAAAAGGTTGTAAAATTAGGAGTTAATGCTGAATTTGCTTTTAGAACTTGTATTGAAAATATTACCTGTCCTTGATCAATTGCTGAGGACAGGAAATGGGTGGAGACTGTTGATGGATTAACCCTTACCTGACCGGTGGCAAGTGATTGCACTTTTGTTACCAGTGCAGATCATGATCACCCTATCATCTCCACTGTTTCCTGTTCAATCAATTTATTTTTCACTGAACATCCCTTTTGAGTAATGAATGGTACAGCCCAAATTGCAAGATAGACTAGTCAGTTTTAGAAATTTAGGGTATGATTAAAGTGCTACCTTTATACATGGTTTTCAAAACATATTGAGGCTTTGGTATATTGGAGGAAATTATGTTGAAGTATTTTTAACGTCGATTAAAGAATGCTCTCCCTTCAACTGCTTTAATGATTGGATGGTATTCCTAGTTCTGTATATCTATATTGCTGATTGCAGAGTTTAGATACCACTCTGATGTGAACATTAGGATTGGACCTGGAACTTCTGCCACCATTTAAATCATTATAATATCTCTGTCCACTTTATTTGGGACACTGGAACTATCAGTGATCTCTATTCCTTTTAGACGGCTTGTGGAATTTTGGTTGAGCTGGTCAAGAACATGTTAAACAGATCACTAGGCATGATTGTGCGAAAATTAGTTTGTGGTTCTTTCACTTTGTATGAGGAGCACAGATGTTGTTATAAGTTGGAGAAACTAAAGTAATGACTTGGCAAAGATCTGGGCTCTCTTGAGTAGTGGTTGTCATTTCTTTAGTCAGAGGATTCAGTTCCCACTGGAGATGATCTTTTGATTTTGAGTGAAAAAGGTTTAGTACAGATAGGTTATGATACAATAGAAGCTTATAGTACCATATTTCTAAAATGGTTCCTCTATCTGTTTGGTTATTCAAAGGGGTGTCGGCTGAAAATCTACTAACTAAATAGGGAACTCTGACTGATCCTGATCTGCACCAGATGCAAACACGATATCATTTGCCGCCAGTACAGTAAGAACTGAACAGCTGTTAGATATAATCTAAAACAACTAAGTAAATATCCCTATTTCATTCTGTCCTCAAAGCATGAAAAATTGTAGTAGAAAGGCAACAAGTATTGGAATCTTGCAGAGATCCCCCCTTACAGATCAGTCAGTCATGAGTCATGGTAGACAGAATAGATTTTGTGAGAAACATGGTGACAAAAAGTAAACACCATAAGTCCAAGAAATGTTGATTATTTAGAACTTTGATGTGTGGGTGGGGGTGCTTGGCACTTCCTATTTTCATGGATTTTGAATGTCATAAAAGCTTTCTCCTAAATCAGAAGCAAGATTTCTTCTAGTGACTGCAAACACTGGATAGTAGTATTTCAATTGAACTTGGGCGAGCGAGATCTTGCCATTATGGGGTTCTTGTTTATTAGATTTTTCAGTTTGAAAGATACTTCTGTTTCGGCTTACAGTTCTTCAGCGCTCTTTCGAAATTGTAAAAGAAAGCTAAATTAATGATTCTGCTGGGCTCGTGAGTATTTATTTTTTGAGATTTGTAGAATTAAAATCGCTGTTTAAGACATGTTGCCATTAGTTATATGCATCAAAATGTAAATTCCAGTGTATCACCCTAGATTAGTACATGCTGAGCATTCAAAGTATTTTTATTTCAACTTTTATCAGATTATAAATACATTTTATTTGATGGTTGAAGACTTTAATGGTGTATTTTGAATTTGAAGACGGTGTGTTGATTAATAGTGTTGTGATGCTGGAATTGTTTTGGAAAAGTTGTTTCATGGAGTTTGATACCTTGACATGCAATCAAATCTTGGCAGACCTGGTGAATGTGGCCCTCGTAGACAATCCAAAAGCAGGATTAGAATGTTAATATATGATACTGCTTCAGTATGTTGTTTTGTTGTATTTCTTAATTATGGAAGAATGTCTATGATTATCATTCTTTACATGGCTAGCTAGACCAAGTTTCACCGTATCATGGTCTCTTTGTAAAGGTAGTGGCTAGACCAAGTTCCACTGTATCATGGTCACTTTGTAAAGGTAGTGGCTACACCAAGTTTCACTGTATCATTGTCATTTTGTAAAGGTGTTGGCTAGACCAGGTTTGACTGTATCATGGTCATTTTGTAAAGGTGGTGGCTAGACCAGGTTTAACTGTATCATTGTCATTTTGTAAAGGTGGTGGCTAGACCAGGTTTGACTGTATCATGGTCATTTTGTAAAGGTGATGGCTAGACCAAGTTTGACTGTATCGCGATCACTTTTTAAAGGTAGTGGCTAGACCCAAGTTTTGACTGTATCATGGTCACTTTGTAAATGTGGTGGCTAGACCAGGTTTAACTGTGTCATGGTCATTTTGTTAAAGTTATGGCTAGATCAAGTTTGACTGTATCATGGTCAGTTTGTAAAGGTGGTTGCAAGACCAAGTTTGACTGTATCATGGTCATTTTGTAAAGGTTGTGGCTAGACCAAGTTTGACTGTATCATGGTCACTCTGTAAAGGTAGTGGCTAGACCAAGTTTGACTGTATCATGGTCACTCTGTAAATGTGGTGGCTAGACCAGGTTTAACTGCATCATAGTCACTTTGTAAAGGTGGTGGCTAGACCAGGTTTAACTGTATCATGGTCACTTTGTAAAGGTGGTGGCTAGACCAGGTTTAACTGTATCATGGTCATTTTGTAAATGTGGTGGCTAGACCAAGTTTGACTGTATCATTGTCATTTTGTAAAGGTTGTGGCTAGACCAAGTTTGACTGTATCATGGTTACTCTGTAAAGGTAGTGGCTAGACCAAGTTTGACTGTATCATGGTTACTCTGTAAATGTGGTGGCTAGACCAGGTTTAACTGCATCATAGTCACTTTGTAAAGGTGGTGGCTAGACCAAGTTTGACTGTAACATGGTCACTCTGTAAAGGTAGTGGCTAGACCAAGTTTGACTGTATCATGGTCACTCTGTAAATGTGGTGGCTAGACCAGGTTTAACTGCATCATAGTCACTTTGTAAAGGTGGTGGCTAGACCAGGTTTGACTGTATCATGGTCTCTTTGTAAATGTGGTGGCTAGACCAGGTTTAACTGCATCATAGTCAATTTGTAAAGGTGGTGGCTAGACCAGGTTTAACTGTATCATGGTCATTTTGTTAAAGTTGTGGCTAGACCAGGTTTGACTGTATCATGCAGTGATGCTAGTCTGAATATCCTATCATTGCAAATCAATTTTTTAACAAAATAATTAAATAATTTGTTAGCTAATGGGTATGATATCTATATTGGTATAAAAAACTTGTCCAGACAAGCCAACTTTTTATCTTTATATGAAAAAATATTTTGTTTGCTAATGGATAAAATCTATTTGGAAAGAATGACTTGATGCCTGATAAGCTTGCAGACAATTCTTGGGGCTCAAAAATTTGTTTGATTGTCAACTATTGCATGGCATTCGAGGAAAAGAGAATGATTAATCATTTGGAATTGAACTGTATCCATACACAATCTGATAAAGACACCATATTGTACTGATCTGTTTGACTAAATGTCGTCTGTAGTGGAAAATGATGGAGAGTTCTGATGCATGTATTAATAATAGCAACCCTTATGCCGACCAGAAACAGACAGTTTCACTTCTAGTAAATGGTAGATATATAAGGCTAGTGACGGATAACTAATAGCTTTATATTTGCTTAGACAGCCAGACTCAATGAAATACCCTAGAAAAAAGCACTTTTGTGGTAATTTCAGCACTAATAATGTTTCAGTTAAGTCTGTAGGGACCGGTATCATGACCAGACATCTAAAGATTAAAGTTACAATTCCACGGAAAAAATTAAATGGATTTTGGCAGTTGCTATGCTCTAGACCAATATTTTCATTCTGAAGTCTCTGTGGGAATTCAAAAGAATTAATAAAAAATTTAGGGGAAAATCCATTGAAAAGGCTTGAATGTAGTCTCAAGAGCTCTTACCTAATTGGAAACGGAATTTTTTGTAAAAGAAATCTGAATGCGTAGAAAGTGCATAGCAACCAGGAAATCCTAAAAAACTGTACATTCTGACCAGTAAAGAAAGAGATGGTTGTGTTGTCCCTACTGTTCTTTTATATGCCCGTCCATTGATGGGATGTATTTTGAGAAGACCTGCAGCAGTGGTCTCCCCACACATTGTTCTCTCTCCAGGTCTTACTGTTTAATGCAATCTTCACCAAACTTGGTCAAAAAGTTAATGGGCATGATGCCTCCGCTAGGCTTAGATAACCAGCTTTATTTCCCAAGTCAATTTTTTAGTATGGACCTTAAATTATCCAAACTTTTTGAAATTGGCCCCTTGTCCCCTCTTAGTGATCCTCCAATCTTCGCCGGACTTGGTCAAAATGTTTGTGGGCATGGTATCTCTACTAGTTCTGCTAACCAGCGAAATTGCTCAAGGCACTTCTGAATTGTGTCCCTTGAATTTTCCAGAATTGATAATTAGCGTTGTCTGCTAAAAGTTCTTCGAGTTGCAGCCCTTTAAATGCTGAAATGTTTTTACCAGATTTTATGGCCAATTGCTGAGATTTGACAAATAATTTGTTCAAACATGAATAAAAAATTTTAACCAAGAAATACTTTGATTACCACTTGATTTACCTCAAACTTTTGACGGCATATTTTGTGACAGTTTTGCAGTCATGTTATACTTGTGGTTTTCTTCCTAGGACATTAAAAAGGACATTGCAGGACTTTCCAAATATACATTACATCAGTCTTGAAACTCTTTTAATTTTTCATTTCAGATCAAGAATTACAGAATTGATACACACAGAGACAATGGCCTGTTGTAATGATGGCATTTAGGTCAGTCACATCAAGGTAATATATTTGTATTTTTATGCCCAAAAAGTGGTTTACATTTTAGTAGCTATGTGTTGGGGTATAGGATCCAAATCTCTACCTTGTAGGTAAAGGTCACCAGGAAGCTATGTGTTGGGGTACAGGATCCAAATCTCTACATTGTAGGTAAAGGTCACCAGAACTACCTTTAGAGACATTTCAGCTGGGTACTTGATCATTCGATACGTAACAAGGACAAATAACTATGTGGACACAGCAATCACACACATACAAATTGGAACATTCATATCACATATAATTAAGAGGACAACATAGTTATCACATATTATAACTAGGCGGCATTTAATCACATAATTATAAGTAAGTAGATGCATAGCAATCACATAGCGTTCACGTATAACTATGGAGACATTGCATTCATATATAACTATGGAGACATTGCATTCATATATAACTATGGAGACATTGCATTCATATATAACTATGGAGACATTGCATTTATGTATAACTATGGAGACATTGCATTCATATATAACTATAGAGACATTGCATTTATGTATAACTATGGAGACATTGCATTCATGTATAACTATGGAGACATTGCATTCATGTATAACTATGGAGACATTGCATTCATGTATAACTATGGAGACATTGCATTCATGTATAACTATGGAGACATTGCATTCATGTATAAGTATGGAGACATTGCATTCATGTATAACTATGGAGACATTGCATTCATGTATAAGTATGGAGACATTGCATTCGAGACATTGCATTCATGTATAACTATGGAGACATTGCATTCATGTATAACTATGGAGACATTGCATTCATGTATAACTATGGAGACATTGCATTCATGTATAACTATGGAGACATAGCATTCACATACAATGCCAGCTTTACTGTGACTGTTCCTGAAACCATGTACATACCAAAAGTAATGTACTGATATAGTATTGCGCAATCATTTGCTGCATGCTACAAGATGTTGAAACTTTACCCAAGCACAAACTGCTCATGAACATTTTGTCCATCCATATTTGTACACAATCCTTCAGGTCTAAAACATACAATTAAATGTTTGGTATTGCTTTAATACCCACTTGGTTGCATTATCCCACGAACCAGATCTTTGTTGGTTCAGATTTACTAAAATGCCATTAATTTATTCAAAAACTGTCTCGAATATTTAACACACAGAAGTTTGGAGAGCGATATGGGACCATTACAGCTATCTTGTTGTTTCCCTGCACTACATTCTTTGTTACTGTAATAAACTCGGCATGCACTAGATCTAGACTGCACTTTGCTTATGTAACGATCTGTACCTTCTTTTGGCACTTGGTTCATAATATTTTGCCCCCAAGATACTCATCCATTAAACTTTTCATTTATTTGCTATTCTATTTTTAGGGAAATGCATAAAATGTAATTACTTACATGAAAGGCTTTCAATGTGAGCAGGTGATGGGTATGTATTTGCACTGTCTGGTATGAAAACTATTTGCTTATTATTGTTCAAATATGCATTCCTGCAGTGTTTAATACATACATATCATGTGATGATTTTGCAATTTATACAATATTTATGTTATTTCAGCCAATTTCAAAGAATGCTATATAATATTATTGTGGATAATTGTGTCACTTAGTTCGGTTCAAGTTATTTTCATGGTAATCAACTGAGTATTTCAGTGTACATGAAACATTAAAGTACCCTGCCTAGGTTACATAGAAAGGGGTGGGGGTGTCCTCATACCAAGCATAGAGATTCTGTATACAAAATGTTCATGCATATGTGCTCTAGGATGTTAAATGGCACTGTGTTATACAATGTCCACATTATGTCCCCATTTTTCATGTCCATGCTGTAACTTTGTCATGCATTGAAGGATTTTAGAATATCTTGGCACATAAAACGGCATGTTGCGTGCAAGACCCATTTCCCTACCTCAAAATTAATGTCGAGGCCACACTTGCAAGTTTAAAGATAATGGAATCCTGTATATATCTGGACTGTAAGTTTGTCTTGCATTGATGGAATTTTAAGTAATTTGGCACAGACGTTCAGCACATCAAGACAACATGTCTCGTGCAAGACCCATGTCCCTACCTCAAAGGTCAAGGCCAAACTTGAGAGTTTAAAGGTAATGGAATCCTGTATACATGGTTACCCTGTTGCGAGCGGAAGGATATTAAGATTACATGGCACAATTGATGAGCACATGGAGATGACATGTCACATGCAAGTCCTGCCTTACCTTGAAAGTCAGGGTCACACATGGAGGTCAGACAGTTTACAATCCTGTCACATATCCTGGCACATGTTTATGTCTTGATTGTAAATCTGTAATACATTGAAAGATTTTAAAATGAATTTGAACAAATGTTTAGCACAAGGAGATAGTGTCATGGGCAAGTACTGGGTCCATACCTTGGAAGGTCAACATCACAGTTTGTGAGACTCCTCATTGGGAGCGTTTGTCATTTATGAGGGATAGCTCTTGTTCAAATCTATTATATTCTGTCTCGCAGCCCTTGTAAGGAAGTTAAAAGGATACGGACAAGCTTTAAAGGAGCGGTCCAACTTCAAGAAGTTGTATTCAGATGTTTCATGGGCTTTATGCCGCTTCGTTAGAAGACAATTTCCAACTGCTGTACATTTTTGATTGAAATGATTTGATTGAAATAGATTCTGGCATCATTTCTTGATGGGGAAAGAAATGGTCGTTTTCATTGTTGTTTTTCAAAAGCAGTTTGTGTGTTGCTTTATTAGACTTTGTTGATTTAATCATATGGGAATAAGTAGTATAAAACCAGATAACCATGCTGTTGTTAGCTTGCTATTGAACAACATGAAAGTTTCGAGTGTAATTGGCTAAGTGCTGACATGCCACGTAGTCAGAATCCCACGCGTCCTGGATGATAAGTATGAGGCATGAAAGTGATTTACAGTCGAAAACAAAAATGCCAACAACAGCAATTTTTTTTAAGGACTAACATTCTTTGTACGTTACCATAGATGCTGCTAAAGAACTTTCAAAGAAATATTGCTGGTTCAAGAAGAACTGTCAGAATATCATTGTTGAAAGAATTAGCATCAAAAGGAATGTAGGTCATATTTGTTCCCCAACAAGGGTCTAGGCTTGATGTTTGGTTTTTCTAACTACATCATTCTTGTAGACAGTCACTTGTTTAATTTAGCTGACAAGGCATTGGATCATTTGCAATAGCACTTTATGGCAGGTTGATACAAGATATTTGACCATTTTCATGATTGTTATGGCCGAGTTACTCTACAGAATTTAGTCATCTGAAGGGAAATCATTGCTTTTTTCGACTGGACGAATTAAGTTTACTTAACAGCAGTTACCTCCCCTCGATACCTGATTGACCAGGATGGAATTGCGTACCCACAAACTACCACTGAAAATGTATAGTCCACTCTCTTTTAACCTATTTCATAATTGCAAAAAAAATCCTTCACATAAAAAGGCATCTAGAACTTCTGATTACTTTCTATGTTTCTAAAATATCAGTAGAATGCAGTTGATTTACTTTATTACAAGCTTTATTTGACCTCAAATTTCATAACTTGTGGAATTTTTGTGTGACAAGCATACCTGGAACCCATTTATAGCTGGGTGGACTGAGGCAATGGTGATAAAAGTTTCTTGCGCAGGAAACCCCTTTGTTGTTGTAGGAGTTAATGCCCGTTCCAACCATGTTTTTGGTCATTTTAAGAGGCGGGCAGTTTACTTAAAAGGCGTTCCAGAACCTGTCTCCTATTTTCAGTAAGAAACTGCTTACTTGCTCACATAGAGAGACATGATTGGTAGCAGGGCTCAAACCAATGGCCCTCAGTCTATGAGAGGTTACAGTGATTTCAAGTCTGCGACTCAAACCACTCGACCGCTGAGGCAGGCCCAAGTGTTCTCAATGGCTGACAAGTAGCATTTTTCAAAGAGGTGTCATATCTGACTCTAAAAGCAATAGGACAATGATTTAATAAACGGGTTTTCCCAGATGAGATAGGGCATACATCAATACTATCTTTATCAAGAGTTTTTGTATTGCCAGCATCCGGAGTATTCTGAATTTCTAGTAAAATGCAGCTTTTAGAAAAAAATATTAAAATGCAGCTTTTAGAAGAAGAAAAAAAAGAAAAGCTTTTAGAAAAAAAATATTAAAATGTAGCTTTTAGAAAAAAATATTAAAATGCAGCTTTTAGAAAAAAGTTGTTTTAACTCCAGGAGTTATACATCACATTTCTATGTTGGCTTTGTAAGTGCTCTGAAAATTTTAATTGGCTTGAGGGCACACACTGCTACCCCCCTGTCTGTGCTTTTGAAATATGTTTATGCTGTGAAAATCACATCAGGCCCTCGAATTACTTGTTGTGGTTTGATCAGGATTTACACAAGTTACAATTCCCGCAGTATGGCAAGTGTTTAGAGAACATGAGTTGTATAATTTTCAGTATGCATACTGAATGTCATTATGACCTCGCTAGTACAAAGAAGTTGTATATACATGTTTGGATTGATTTATTGTGATGGAATGACAAGGACAAATCATATACACAGTCGAGACTGTTATTTTAATAATCTACTTTATTAAACCAGTCAGTCGGAACAGAAAAACCACAAAGATTATATGTCTGGTAAACCACCCAGCTGTATGTCTACATTAACTGTGGTTTTGTACTACAGTAGTTTTATGTTTTTGTCTAGCCACTAAAGTAAAAATATTCCTGCAAAAAATTAGAAAGGTGAAAAATTATGGAAGTCTGAAATGCAAATTCTGGCGTTATGAAAGTTCAAGGGAGTAAACTGGAGTCGCCTTGTCCATCTGTTGCATTTTGTTCGAGCTATTTCTCAGCAACCACTGGCCAGATATCAAGACTTAGTGATCAAAACCATTTGTGCAGATTGAGCTCAGATAATTTATCAATGAGTTGTGGCCCTTTAATTTTTTTTTAGCAAATTTTATCAACGTTATTTTCTCGGCAACCACTGGATGAAAATTCGCAGGATTGATTGATACTTGGCCTTTTCGTGCTTATTGTCGATATATTGTGCTTGGATCTTTATCCATATAGTTACGGCCCTTTGATTTTTTCAGCAAATTTTGTCCGCGCTATTTCTTAATAACTACTGGACGGAAATCAGTGAAACTTCAGAGGAGTGATTGGTACGAAGTAGCTCAGATAATTTTCATTGAGTTTTAGCACTTTGATTATCGTGAGAGATATTTTTGTCGGCCTATTTCACAGCAACCATAGAATGGAAAGTGATTCTACCCAGTTTTAGGTATTCATTTATTCATTCCTGTATCCAAGTCATGACAGGGGTATTGATCACCTGCAGTGATAGTTCTAAATTCTTTGAAAATAAAACATTCTTTTCAGTTAATGCTTCTTAAAGATTGATATTGTATGTTTTGTTCCTGCAAAAGGTTTGGCAGAAACAAGTATGATTGAAATAATAGAACCATTAAGAATAGTGCTACCTTATTATCATGAATATATAACAATTAAAAGTATTGTTGCTACAGCAGGAGATTCTCTTTTTTTCAAGGTCAAACACAGAAGGTCAGTCACCTACGTCCCTGTAGAGTACTAGTCCATAAAATCCTTAGAATATTGTCATTATGGGAGGCCTTTTCTTTCTAATGGACAGAAATTTAATGCTTTCTACATGTCCTCTAGATATTAAAAAGAACAGCAGAATTTCTGCATTATCTGAATAGATTATATGATGTCGGTAAATTCAAGAAAACTGCAAAATATCATGGGATTATAGACAAGTCTTTGAATGAATTGAATTGTTCAAATTCTTTTATTATTTGTAAGGTTTTACTGGTATGATTTTTATCATCAGTTTAAGAGGTATGAATTTATCTGAGAAATTGTTTTATGAGAATTCTTAGAATTGTGAGTTCTTATAAAAGGATGTATTGGAATTCTTACGACAGGTAGTAATTTAAATATAAGATTTCATTGCTTGCAATCTGATGCTATTCATATTTCATTTAATATTTATGTCAGGAGATATTAGCACCAAGCCTTGATCTCGTAAGCACTTCCACTTGCAGATAGCACAGTAGATGTTGGCTGCTAGTGTGTCTGTCTGTCTGTTCTGTCTTTTCTAAGGTGCAGCTGTGGCAACCATAAAGGAATCTTTAATGTTTAAGCTGAGAAGTGAGTAACCGATTTGAAAAAAATTGTAGTAGGCTCTAATTTTAATTTATGTCTGGGCTCGAACCATCTCGAACTGGTATCATGGCTGCCGAGTCTCAAACATTATGAGGTACAGTTACATTGCAGGCTGCTGACATAGAGTAAGACCAACTTAAATTGGTATTTAATCCATTGAATTCTTCACTAACGTGGTAGTGATGAAATTTATGAAAAATTTTGAAAATTTACTTTAAAACCTTTAAAGACTGGCAAGACCTGAGTTAGACAAGTCTGGGAGTCAGTCTGCTTAAGGAGGATTAAAGAGTTGTTGCCCTTGGATAATGTAAAGGTTGCCAGCAGTCCTAGCATGTTGAAATCCTATACAAAACTTGCCTTACAGTAATCAGTGCTGAGACGTTGTGAAATCTTTATTGGAACGAAAACCAAAGAAGTAAAAGCTTTTATCTATCTATATGAAATAGTGTCGGTACATGACTGTACTTGTGAGTTTTTTCTTGACAATTGGAATAAAATAGATATTAATTTTAATATCTAAGACAATTTATCTTAAGGAGAAGGTTAGAATTTCCGACAGTTTGTTCTTCAATAGCAGCAACAACTATATATTACACATCTAATTCTCATTAAATTAGCAGGAAACACAGGCTTGACATCTTTTTATCCAATATGTCTTCTAATTAACTGGTTTCGTTTTTTTCTGTCACCCAAGTGCTGTTGAAATTGTTCATTATCGGAAAAAGTCGTCATTGATTTTGTTAGGTTGAATTGCCGCAGATAGGTTTATATGGCTAGTGTGACCTCGGTAGGTCGCCGGAGAAAATCAATACGTCTGACCACGGTTATTTCATAGTGACTAGCGATAAAATATATGTCTAGTATTGGATCATACATTGTTCAGGTATTTTTGATCAATATAAACGTCTGCGGTTGTATCGATTGATTTGCTGTATAATGTATATTTATAAAGAAGATTTATTAAGGCCAAACACATTTCTTTTTCTGTTCAGCGTTAAAGTTGGCTTTATGTTGGATGTAGTGAAATCTTTTGAGTGGCATTTGAATATGATCTATGAGAAAGATTTGTGATCATGACCCAAGTTCAAATTGACACAGGAAAAATGTAAGTGCATTACAATTGTACAAATTGGTAAAACTTCTAAGTTTTTTTTGGTGTCTGTAATAGATGACTTATAGCTTACTTCCTTGAAAGTATGTGTGTTTGAATACTGAAGAATATACTATGGTAATATTTAGAGTCTTCAAAACCCAGAAATTGAAGTTTTCTTGTATAGTGTATGCAATATACAGACTTGCCCAAGTCACAATTTAAAGGTATTATGCATATATATTTGACCGTCTTTACACAGGATTGAGCAGTTCGAAACGGCTTATTCAGCCCATTCTTCAGCCATCCTCCTGTTTCTTCATCAGTACCTGTTGGAATGCTATCATTGCTTTGCTTGGAGTTTTACAGTAGAAATGGCTATGTGAGCATTTTATGAAATCCTGTTTTCAAATGTTAGTACAATAAAAACAGCCAAGAAGTCTGATTCTGAGCAAATTGTTATGTTGGTTAGTTTCCTGAAAACCGGAACTCTCGAAAAAAACCAGACTTTTTTCTTTGTCCGGAGAGGGTCCGGGTTTTCAGGGAGTTTACTGTATGCTCTATCAATATCTGCTTCTTTTCCTGACATGGGTTGGGTTGCAATGAAACTTGGGAGGCATGACATTTCAAGAGCACAAAGTTTCAACAAGTAGGGTTTATATCGGCCATTTTAAAAGTTCGGGAAAAAAAGATCGTATACAACAAATACAAATAAAAAAGGAAAAGAGAAATGATAGAAAAGGAAAGAAATAAAGAAAGAAACAGTTTTGGAAGATTGAAAACCTCGCATGCCAATTATAGTTGTGAAATTTAAACCATTTTCTCTAAATAATTATGATTCGCTAGGTTTCTGATCAAAATTTATTACACTGTTATATGAGTCTTTTTATTGTAAAAGAAAACCTTGCATACTACTTAGACAACTACTGTCTGTGTGGTGTATATTGTTGCATGCAATTTATCACAGCTGTGACAGACACATTTAGAAATGAAAACAGTAATGTGGCTACTTACAGTAATATATGTCTTTCACATTTTTCTACTTTCAGACTGGTTGTGATTACAGACGAAGAAAGATACCATGGGAAACTTAGAACTGGATTGGTAATAACAATTTCTATTACATTTTGCCATTTTCTTGTATTTTGAGAATATTTTCCTTGTTTGTAAGCTCGCCTGGCACAGAGTGCCTGAGTGCTTGATGTCTGTTGTTACAGTCTTCCACAATAATTGATTCAAACTACATCTCTTCTGTAACCACTGGACCAATTTCAATCGGATTTCATAGGATTGTTCCTTGGATGGTAGCCTTCAGTTAATTTTCATTTTTTGAACATTTGCTCAAAATTTTGTCAGATAGCAATTACTGGCTTGGAACCAACCAAAACATTTCATTAGGAAGTTCATGCCTTGTAAAGCCATAAAATCTAGAATACTCCTCCACCTTCATGTTGGAGTATGAGTCCTTCCGGTAAATTGCTCAATTATAGTTTACAGAAATACTGTTAAAACGGGCGACAAACACTAAGAAGAGACAATAACATTTAGAAAGGCCTTTTTGCCCAAGTATGCCTGAAATAGCCTACCGTACTAGATCCCTGTCTTTTATCAGAAACTGCCAACTTTCTCGCATAAAGAGACATGGTTGGTAGGAGGGCTCGAACCCTTGACCCTCAAACTACGAGAGGTTACAGTGATTTCAAGTCGGCAACTTGTAATCACTAGACAATGTAGGCGGACTAGGACAATCTTGTTGCTTAGATTATAATAAATATATGTAAAAATGTAAGTCATTAAAGAATTGAAAAGGAAAACGATTGTCAAGTTTAACTAATGCCCAAGGCTGAAAAGAAAAGTATGAAGTGTTTATGGTTTTAACATGAAAGTTACTTTCATACGAGTGTAGCATTTTCTTCAGTGAAGTACACCTGTACTGAGTTAGCATCGATCGGTTTGCATTAGTGCTCGTCCTGTTAATGCCATCATAACAGCACAGGCAACTTTCCACATGTTTGCTGGAGTGGTGTAGAAATCAGACATTCCCATGCAATCTTAGAGCATCTAGGTTCAATTTCTAACAAGACCATAAGACACCTAATGGGTTTAACCTTTCAACATTTCTCCTTTTTGGTTTACTTCTTTATCTCATCTGTTGGAAAATGTTGACTTTTTTAGTGTGGACATTGCAGTTATATAGGTAAAATTCGCTATTTGCGTGCGTTTCATGTTTATATTATGGTTGATTGTTGTGGATTTCACGCATGAATGAATTTATAACGGGTACCAATGTGACAGGTTAGATATATGCTACAATACTTTAGTAATAGGTTTCTGCTTTGAAATGTTATATCAAAGAAAATTAATGACAACTCATTTGAAACAAATCAATCCTGGAAATTTATTTAATGAATTGTTTTTTATAAAGAAAATTAATATTTTGTAAATGATTTCATTTCAACTATACCCAATCAAGTCTTGCAAAAATCAGTAGAAAGTGTAGCCCTTCTGGTAGCAAGTATACCAACCTCTATGATCAGAGAAGATGGCAAGTGCCTAGCACACCCATGAAGTATTGATAGTTTGCTTCTAGGGGGAGGGGGGGGGGAAGGAAGTTGGACAACATGGAGCAAAACAAAAGATACTGCCCAATACAGGTCTGAACAGACTAACAAATTGAGGAGGTCTCTGTGAAAAAAAAAAAAATTTCTAACCTTTTTTGTTCATTCTAAGCAGTCTGACCTGAATTTATTATTAGTCATAGACAATCTGAGATACTTCTTTCTCTTCTATCTACAATGGCTTTATAAAACTACAAGCAGTTGATGCACAAAGCAGACCAAATGATGAAGGATCGAAGGAAATTTTGCAAATTGAAAAAAATGGTCCCATTAAAGAAGGTCTGCATCTCCTCAATGTCTGGATGTGCATAACGGAAACAGTACAGTACAGTAATTTGTGGTAGACATTCAGATTTCCATAAAATTGGTATTCATGAATTAAAGATGCATAAATCTCTCTTTAAAACAATAGACGTGATTAAATCTGATCATATACCAGTCTAGACTGTGAAAAGGAGCATGAAGGGAATACCTTAGACAGACTATGAGGGTATTTGAGAGTTAGTATAGGATTGGAAGGTCATAATAACTTTATATATATTGTCCTCCATTTGACTTGACAAGTGGAAGACTTCAACAAGTACGAAACAGTATTAAGGTGTATTTGGTCATAATAAGATCTGTACGGTGCATTTTATACAAGGGGTAAAGTTCAGAATTTAATCCTTTTTCTTGTCAGTGGTCTTCTTTCTATGTGTTGAACATAAAGAAGAAGTAATGGAGAATATTGCTTACGGAGCTGTCGCTTGTTCAGGGCATTTTAACCTTCCATATCAGAGGTCAGTATAGGGCGCCTTTCCAACTAAACAGTGCAGATCATGATCAGACTGGGCAGATGTTAAGGCAAGTCATGGATAGGCACTAGTTACAAAGGAAGAATCACTAATTTTGTCAACAGCTGGATAAAGGATAAGAAAGGAATAGTTGCTGTGACCATTTTTACCAGAATTAAGGCACACTGTTACTTTTTACACTCCCCAAACACTTCCTGCAATCTATATGCACTATCTCTCTGCTGTTGTGAAATGTTTACCACGAAGAGGTGCATATTGTGGCCTTTTGTTGCAGATCACTGCATGACTATTAACACCTTTTTCTGCACTACTTCTTTGCACTACTTCTTTGCTCTACTTCTTTGCTCTACTTCTTTACTATCAGGTAGAGGTAAGCAAGTACGAGGCTCACCAACTCTAGGGAGGCAGCAATTTACCAACAATATTTTATTTCAACCTGGCCCCACCTTGAAACAGGAGTGTTTTGTTTTGTTTCTTTCGGTTGGTCAGTAAACCAAAAGGTTTCTCGGAAATAGCTAAGCACTATTCATTTTGAATTCAATAGTAGACCTCTGACGAAGTTTAGGTGTTTCAGTCAAGGTCAAGGTTACGATGAACTTTATATTGAAATAAAGTACAGAACCACTTACCTTACACTACTGGACTTTCTATGACTGATTGCTCTTTACTAGTGATTTGGGGTCACTGTGCAAAAGGTCTAGAAACCTTACTGTTCACAAATGTAGTAAAGTTTTGAAGTTGAATTGAAATTTTTTTACTTAACTCTGATTACTATTGATATTCCAACAATTGAATAAAGCTATAATAGATTTTTGACTCTGTAATCAGTTTCTGATCCATTAAAATTAATTACTGTTGACTTCCAGACATTCAAATTAATGCATATTAGCCCTTGAGCTTGGTTTTGGTTCAGCTTTTGTCATCTTCCTATATCATATCTTATTTTGAAAGTTGTACAGCGTATGTGATATTAGAAAGTTATATTTGTTCGATATCGCTCGTACTGTTACATAGTTACAAAGTAAAGGAGAATATATACATGTTCTGGAAGCTTAATAAGTAGTTGTACTAGTATATGGTTATTAGTCTGTATATAGTAGACTTGTGGTATACAGTATCAATATATTGATCCGTAATTTCAGGTATTGGCGAGACAGAGACGTTATTATCCAGCGCTAACTGATGTCCAGACACGAGAAACTAACCCCAAGTGATCTAAAATGGAGTGTGAACACGGAACTGCTAGCCTGTGACAGTAGTCAGTGAATCTATATCAAAAGGTGAGGAAGTTGTTTATTTATACTTTACTGTTTTAAAGATAGAATGTAAAATTGTGATTGTTGTTTCAAAAAGTGTTGTCAGTTTTAATTATGCTAGGTTTCTCTTAAAAGAAAAGCAATAATGTAAGTAAGTTTAGTTTTTCCATTGGTATGGTACCAGGAAGTTTTCAAACTTGGAAATCATCTCCATTACTTGTAACACGTTGGGGTTCGGAGGCTTTACCTGCAGCTAATGAGGAAACGAGCACACAGCAGTATTAGTGTACCATTAACTGTAACGGTAATGTGGGCAGGTGAGACTGTGATCTGAAACCAATCATGACATGGCAGTTTCTTACCAAGGCTGGCAATCTAGTACTGCTCCGTCTGCATGTTATACTTTTTAAAAAGCCATAATATGCGACAAGTACCTGCAGTTTTCTGTAGGAAACTAGGCAGTGATTTCTTGCCCTTAAAATTTTAATTGATTTTTGCAACCGTTTTGCCAGAAGCCTCAGATATATAATTGAAATCTACTTCTTTTTAATTGTTTTATATTCTTACCAGGTTTATTTAAGTTAAGATCGATAAAAAAAAGCAAGTATATTAGGTGATATACTGCAAAATCATGAACATTAAACACCAATTGAATACCTTAGGCAGAGATCTATGACCAACTTTTTCTACTTGTTTTTCAAATATAGGAGACAAGATAAAATAACATCATATAATAATTCTGTGCTTTTTTGTAAAAAAGAAGAAGAAATTAGATACACATGACTGATACAAATCTGTAGACTCAATCAAGTTGTGGCAGATTGAAGTGTTACAAATGTTTATTATGAAAAAAAGAGGCATTAAATCATACAGATTCGACAAAAGCATAATCTGTACAAGTTAGAGGGAAGCAGTCATGGTATGCAATATGAAGGAAAAGTGCTAACATTTTTCATTTTTTGTTTGTTGAAAAAGTAGGGTTCAAACTTAGATCTAAGGGCCCAGCATATTCTTGAATATGTTTGTGATTCATGGCCACTGGTAGGTAAAAGATACTACGATTACCTAGCTGTTTCTGAAACTACTTCCAATATACATAGTAGCTCCCAAATAAATGTAATAATAATGGTAAAACTCATTTTTCCCCAATTTTGACATTTTACATTTACTTCATCCTGTTTAAGGTCTTTTTGAGCTGAATTCTTGTTTAGATTTTTAAATGCAGTTTCACGACTTTTCACCATTAAGTAGAGTTTAGCCCTACTTTGGACAAGAAGTGAAAGTGGATAGATTTTTAAATAGAGCAGGCAAGAATTTGTGGCGGAGAACTCTTACCATTTTTAGCATTTGTCATATATCTAGGTCCGATATTGCTCAGTTCAATTATATTGTGTTAGTCATTATCTTCAACATAAATTCTAGTTCAGGGACTTGGAATAGCTTCAATAGATTTTTTTGTCTTTGACCTCTGTAATCGAATCGTTGCACATAAATGTGTGTGGTAAGGAAAATGTTGGCGGAGTTGTCTTTCTTAGTGTGCTCTGAAAAAAGACGAGAAATGTATAAAAGAGAGAGCAACAGATTTGTAGTCGGCTTCATGTTACTATTAAGTCAGACAGTATTGGTCCCTAGAGCTGGCTGATTCTTGTTCTTTTACTTTTAGCTGATAAATTAGAGCAATAAAGTCTGTAATGATAGGCTGGAATAAAATTGCTGATTGTGTTCAGTGACCTATCACTTTTGATAGTCACAGTGTCTCTTTTCTGTTTCTTATAGTGTGGTATCCACCTGCATTAGCCATGGCAGTAACTCTCAAAAGAGTGCCTTGTATTCTATTTGCTCGGCATAGCCAGAGACAGAAAAGAGCATGTTTCACCGCATGTTTCACAGGCTGTCAAAGATGTGTCATAGTTGTATCTTTTGTATATGCCCATGGTTTATTATGGTCATCTGAAGTAGGAAGCTTTCATTAATCTTGGCTTTCAAACACACGATAGTCGCCAAGCCTCGTCATAATATCTATGCAATAAGATAACCCGACAAATGGCTGACGGAACTCCTGAGAGTTGTGGCACTTAAATTGACAATATTTTGCCAGATTTAGCACTGTCCATTCTTTAACTTGGAAACTCTTTGTCCAACAGTTACCAAACCTAGTTGTGACGGACAAGGTATCATAAAAATCAGTCACATTGGTGAGTGAAGAGTTCTAAAATTGCCATTGTCTTTAGTATAATTTTCACATTGCCATTGCATTTGTAGCTACTTGCCATTTGTGACAGTTTTGCATTATTGCTGATATCTTGAATTCTAAGACTTGCGAACAACTAACTTCACCAAAAGGTTCAGATTGTTCTTGCCCTGTTATTGCTCCTGAAATCAAAACTGGTACCTTAAGCCACATTTGCTGATAAGAAGTTATTATGTTTGGGTGGGGGAGCCATATGTTTTTGCTGGAAAAAAAAAACAACACCTCTAATATTAAACTGACAGGATTCTAGGCAACTTAAACTCTTGTTGGTTAGAGAGATCTGACTTGACACGTCAATGAGTTGATGCCCCAGAAATTGCGGAAATGACATATTTTCATTTTGTATTCAAGCTGAATTTGTATTTTATGGTTACCCCCTGAAAAAAGTTTTCAGTAGTAAACTGGAATCACCCCATCAGTCCACTTTTATAACATGGGTAGTTTGTGGAGTAAACTCCTTCATTTCTCAAAGGATTGCAATGAATTTTGGTACACATTATCACCACAGGTAGTAGATGCGCAAAACACATTCTTTACATGTATCAATCAAGGTGTTGCAGAGCTATGCACTTTTGAACTTAGACAATTCTGTTGCATAAATTTCATGAAGTTTGTAGAGCAAACTGCTTGGTCAGTTTTTAACTCACCTGACGCTGTGTCAGGGTTAGCTTTTAGGATTACTCACCGCATACAAATGGAGTTTGAAGTGGGTGTACAAATTGGTCTGTTTTGTGGCTGCTTGCAAATAGTTTGTCAAGTGAATTACTTCCATATTGCACTTGGATTTCATTTTTAGTTGTTAGAACATGGGTGGGGGACTGGGATGTACAAATTTAGTACAGGAAAGCCTTTTTACCCAGGCAACACAGGGTTTGTAGACAGAAGTCACAAGTTAAAATTTTTTTATAGAAATATACACCACTGAGGAATGTATGATACAACTAATACAGCATTTGAAGAGTATCTAGACAAACTGATTTTGAAAGAATGCCTGGCAGGCAGGCTGATAAACAAATGGGAGAAGACGTCAACTCCAAGAGAAGACCAGACTTTATAATGCCAGCAGTTAAATAGCAATAGGTCGTGATTAAGTCAAAGATTAAAGAACATCAGACACTATTAATTTTCTATTCTACCTATATGTCAGAATTCGGCTTGTCTCTGTAAAGGCATCAGAACATATAGATGTAATCTTATAAAGCCACTAAGTTCTGTCTAGACGCTATTCAAACCCCAGCAGGCATTTCTAAACTCTATTAGGCCTGCTGCAGGGTATTTCTAATAATACAAGAAATATTCACCTTTTTCCTCGACTTTTTTCTACTCATTTATAATTGACAGGCTCAGACTAGTTGATTTGAAGAAAAATACATTTTATTGGCGGATCATCATCAAATTATGAAATTTTCCGCCAGACGTTACATTATTTGATGTGATAGGAGTATTTTATATGCAGAATCACAGTTGGGAGGAATCTCTTGTCTTGAATTTTTTATGATACACCCGGTCATACACAAAAGGATGTCTGCAGGTGCCAGGATTAATTTGAAGCCAGATGATATATAATGTTGCTGGAGTTGATGGTTAAAACCCATTCCTACATTTGTAGGTGGATGGATGGTCAAGGCTAAATGTATACCTAAGGCAGTAGTATTTATTCCCATGGTCCACATCTTGTGGAAAATGCTAAGAACCAGAGTATTGAAATAAAACAACACACAGATGTTTGACTTGTAAAATATTGAGCAAAAAACTGGTAAGTGGTGGTTGGGTGGAAACAGCTTTGCTATTGACGTAAGCCAGTGTGTGGGTGGGTGTTTTTACAAGAACCAAAGTATTGATATCAAAAAACAGATGTGTGAATAGAATGTACCAAATTGTTGACCAAATAAGCTGCTAATGTTGCATAAAATGATATGTCCAGCAGAGGGTAGATGAAAGCATATCAATAAATGTATCGTATTATATAAAGTTGTTTAAATTTCAGATTGTTTGAAGACTTCTGAGCATGATCTTGTTTGTCAACTAGACAAGAACAGCATTTAACCCAGGTTGGTAAATACTATTTTTTAATGCCTCGAGTCTGTATTTTGAGTAGATTTACACTGGCAGAAATTCTAAATGTGCAATACAGTAGAATAGAATTCAAGCAATACAAAACTTTTGGGGGTGGGGTGAGGGGGGGTCTTTTGCTACCCAGATTAATCACATTCCTTAGATGTGGAAAAAAGAAAAAGTTGCAATGCATGTCCTACTCATATTGTGATCGGTACTTTGAACATTTTGTAAGTGCTGTAAAATAATTCAGAGAAAACAAAGAGTTTGACTTGTGTTTTTCACAGTTGAAAGTTATGCACCTCTACAAAGTTGCTTATCATTGTTACCAATAGCAGGACTTCTCAATGACAAAGTCAAAAAGCTTTTAAGTTTCCTTGGTAAGCAATCGTTGGTGAGGTTTTAATGTTGTAAATTTATCTGATGGTTTGTTGGACTCACTAACAAATTTGTCAATAAAAAATGCATATTATTCTGTTGATGACATAAACTTAGATTATAAACTTTGACTCCTTTGATCCAACCAGTGATGAAAGTGGATAATATGTCTTTTTTAAATAAATCTCTGGTATGCAGTTCAGTATAAAGTGGTCAAATTATATCTTCTGCTTCGCACTCGACATTGAATCTCGTAATAGTACAGAATGAGAACAAGATCTATATTTAACATCACAAAATTGGTTACCATGTCCCATTTTATTGTAAATTAACACCTCATTTGAATAAGCTGCAGTATTATAAATGGGTCCTCCCCCAATATGTTGCTTAGGGAAACGTCATTTCCACTTGAAATCGAATAATACCGTGCGTAAGAAATGACAATAACAACAGCTATTTTCCCACGCTAACTTCCATACCTTCAAACCAGAAAAATTACACCAGTTGCGACAGTTCTTTGTTCTTCTCTGGGACTATTGACAGGCCCCAAATTAACGCGATTGTTTTACTCACTCATTTCAGTTGCTTCCTAGCACCCTTAACTAAGTTAGTACCAATTGATAGATACACGATGGTTGCGTCTCGTACAGTAGCGGACAAATTAGGAGTAGTTGTAAAGTTGAGCTGAAGAATAAATGGGCTTTTATAGTTATATAGTAGAATCATTGCTGACTGGGATGTAGTGATTTACAATCCATCTCATGAATAATAAATAAGAAATTGATGGCTTGAATTGATCTTCACTTCTGTTGATAGGTGTCTTTTTGTTAAGTTTGTCTGCTTGTTTAAATTCAACAAAAAAACATTTCATGAATACTAAATTGAAACTTGTAGAGATTTTGTTAACTTTCATGAATATGAAAGTAATAAATGTTTAATTTGATGGGGCTCCAGGGGAAAGGCAGCTTTTTAACAGCCGCAATACGAAACTTCAGCCCATAATTTTGTCCTCGCTCTTTCAAAAGGAGTTTGGAGACTATCTTGCATATGACTGTATCATATATTACAGATATTTAGGGTTAAAATTCCCATCTGAGTGATCATTAGCACAAAGTTACAAGAAAAACTGTGATACAAAGTATCATAGGGCCCACAAACAAACTGACATGTAATTATTTTTGAAATTGGTGATGGTTGATGTTTGGGCATGGCCCCAGAAGAACTCCAGGAAACACCTCTGGTTCGACAACCAAAACCTGACACAACACCACATCTACTGACTGACCTGTAGTATCAAAACTTTACTGTTAATGAATAATATGTATACAGTATGTCTTAATTTTTCATTGCCATTATCCTTATTTGTTTGACATGAATGAATATTTTTAAGATTATTTGCCATAAAGTATTTAAAAATGTTTTAAAAGCTGAAAATGATAAGTAAAACAGAAGAAAACAGTTTAAAAAATGGGTTTGGATTGGATTCGAACTCGTTCCTAAAAGTACGCCTATATAGTTACAGATGCAGACGCCTTTACCAATTACACCACGGAGACCGACTCCATTGATGAAAAACAAGATTATTCAGTTGAATGTGCTTCGGTACTTTAATATCAAAAGCTGTAAAAGGGGGAAAAGAAATCATATTTCCGTTTTTCTCAGCAGAGATGGCGCCTGAAACATGAAACACTCTTTTCTCTATGAAACGAAAGACAACTCGAAAACGAAGGACAACTCGTGCATTTCCAAAAAAATAAACTGTGTCTACAGTTTTGATCTGCCACAATTTTAAAATGAAAAGAGATGCATCTATTCAATCCAGTGCTTAAGTCTCCATGGATCATTTTCGTACCCCGTATTAAATATAGAGGGCCACAATAACTACCCAAATCTACATGAAAATGCACCCAGTAATGAAAAAACTTGTTGATTTCAAGGACTGAGATTCATACCTATAAGAGTATTTCACTTGACAGTTTAGTTGAATGAAAAGTATTTTACTCTTTAATAGATTGTAGTTCTCAATTTATTTCAGGGTTCTAGATGTGGGCTGTACAGGAAATACCTCTGTCTGTTCATCCCAGAACTAAGCACCATATTACCCCAGTTATGAAGCAGACAGTTGTTTTGGAGAGTTGCCTATGGTAAACTTTGAAATTTTACAGTTTTCCTACTTTCTTGTTAATTTCATGCTTGCCAGTCTGTTAAATTCTGTCATACACCATCTCATCGGTTGGAACTTTGGTGGAATTGGTGTCTCGTGTTACTTTCTTTGGCGTTCATTGCTGGCTAAGGAATAAATTCTGTTTCCTCTTGTTGGCTTGCTTAGTCTGTCACTGATAAGTACTCCTGTAGGTTTAGCTATTTTTGAGTACTGATAAAACACTGTTTAGCTGTCAGCCCAGTTCTGACATCCAGTCATAGGTGTGGCACACTTTTCAGTGAAGGTATGATTTGGTTTAAGAGTGAAGTGAAAAAGTTTTCTGGAGAACCATTAAAGTGAAAGAAAAAAAATGTTGAGAGAAAATACCTTAAAAAGCCAGTTTTCAATAGTGTAAATGGCAGTAACTCCTTTATCAGTAGTCGATTGAAAATGTCTGTGTTGGGTTGTCTCTGTGCTGGGTCTAAATGAAGACTTTGGGGCAGTTTCCAAGCTGTGCACATTTTGTGGATTTAGAAGTCATTTTATTCTCTATGGTATATTTTTGTGAATTTCAAATACTGTATTTCAACAAGATACATAATAGTACATGCAACTACTCCTAGTCATTTGCAGGGGATATTGAAAAAGCAGATATAAATAGTAATGTGTTAATGCATTTTTGTCAGGCTTTGAGTGTTAATGATGTTAAACAGTGAAGTCAATAAATGTATAGGATGATACGGGGTGGGTTGGGGGGGCATTCCTCCAAAAAATAGTTTCCCTTTTAGAAAAAAACCCTCGAAAACAAAAAAAAATCGGAAGGAAAATCAGGTTACTCGTCGGCGGACATAAGAACGAAAAGTTTTGAGTACGAACCAATTAAACATTCAGAGCCTTCTCCTGATGACTGTCCAATGAATTTTCGAACAAGTCGGTATAGATTCATTTATATTCCCGATGGCGCCAAATGCGACAAAAAAAATCTGTCGCTAAATTTCGTTCAGTTGGCGAATTTTAGTGGCGCCAACAAAAAATCTCGGCAATTCTGACGTGTCAATCAAAAATCGATGTCGCTGTGGCTAGTTTACGGAAGAAGGCGGAGCAATTAGAGCTTCTGTAACGCGCTAGGCCGTCTCGGACTTATTAGAGGGTTAATGATAAACAATGTAAACGAAATAAATACATCTCGGCGAATTTAATCGTGTTTGTAACACGGTTTAATTAGCGTGCTTGGTTGACACGACTTCGGATGTATTGTTACTATGTATTCACAGATTGCACTTGGGTGATCTAACACAATCATGTATACCCATTTTTCCGATCACCACGTGTCATAACAGACTAATTTCGGCATGTTTTTTGGGGTTAGTAATTAAATTATGACTTACATTGGCATTTTCAAGCTGCAAACTGTGCTGGACGTAAAGTTTCCCTACATGAATATATCTATTGGCATGGCGCCTTCAAAACCTTCAGTATTCGTAATACTTATCAACACTTATTTTAAACCTTTAAACATACTTTGGACAAATTGTGTTCTATTTAAAAAGTGTTTAAATCGCATAAAATGAAGAAACATTAATGTACGAAAATAAGTTCAGGGACAGCGAGGTGCAAAATATGGACAAAAGGGGAAGCATACAGTTACTTTCATTTTGAATTCATGGTGCGCAGAACACGAACAGAAATTTATGATATGTAAACTAAAATTGACCCAGAGGGACCCTGTTCATTCGGACTTTTGGTATTGCCCTTAGCAGGTGAAAAAGTCACATAATCAGATACATTACGCAAAAAAACAAAAACAGCAGATAATTGTTAAAAATAGACATCTCATTCAACAAAAAGTTGCATGTGTCACTGAGAGTTTTAATTCATGAAAAGAAATCAATAAATATAGTAGAACAACTGCATAACATTTGTTGTAATGTCAGAAAACTATTATGTAGAGCTCTACATCTGTGGAAATGATTGAAAACAGTATTAATAAGTGTGAATAGTAGTAATATTTTATGGCAAAATTCCCCTATTAGTCTTAAAACGACGAGAAATTCCCCTTCCAGAGGGTATGGGTACCTGTCCCCAAAAGTTGTCTAGTGCCCTGTGATATTACATCACCATGAGACTATTTATAGTCGCAGTCGACCAAGGACTGCCAACACCTCTTTCAGGATGATCAGGGGCACTAAACTGTTGGGTTTTGCCAGGCAAACCATGGCAGTAATTTAAGCAACAGATTTGGGCAGTGTTGATCAGTGGTACAGTGATAAAATTTTATGTGATGAGTTGAACCAAAAGGAGGTTCAAATTATGTCTTCCCCAGTACAATATCATCAGCATCTGGCAGTTCAATGGCTTTTGTGGGAGTTGTTTCCCTTGAATTGTCAAATTTTATGATGTCTCTCAAATAGGAGTGGATGCATTTCAATTGAACTAACACAAGAGTTATGATTATCATGTCTACCTTTGCATATCATCGGTCTGTTTCGGTTAATTGGTTTTTAATGGAGTTGTTTCCCTTGATTTGTTAAATTTTACAATGTCTGGGCTATTTCTTCTATACGATTTGATAGTTTTCTACCAAACTGCACATGAGTGGTCAGTATTAGATCCAGTTCTGCACATTGACAACATTTGGGGTTTGACAAGTTTATACTCCTCGATAGAGGTCATTGAGAGTATGTGCAGTGACTAAGACACGATATTTGAATTATCACCCTTCATGTTATATGTTTGTCTGGTATTAAATTGTGTAGTCACATTGATAGAGGTGCAGTGATTAAGTATATCCCAATTTTGTCCAGAGCATTTAAGGTATTTAGTTGATGCATACACAAATTTAATTAGGGACATCGAGATTGAGTGCAGTGATCAAGAACCATAACCTTAGCTAACTCCATTCTTAACTACCTCCCTTTATGAAATCTTATCCTACTAAACCTACCATTATTAGTCCCTATCGGTCATATGACCGGGACCTATAGGTTTTTGCTGTTCCATCCGTCTGTCTGTTTCCAGTCTGTATCTTCCACATTGATATAACTTTCGTACCCATGTGATAAGAGTGTGCTAGGTACAACACCCAGTCACCTGCTCCCCAGGTCAGGGTCATACTTGAGGGCATGAGCTCTGTATATTGATAAGTGTTGTATTGCAATATTTCCAGTCGGCTGTGTAGTTTAACCGCACCATAAATGGGTACACCCTTCGTTATAGATTGCACCAAATTAGTATTGCGTCAACTTGTTCAAACATGCTCCATGTGAAAGGGAACAGATTTGTCCCTTCAAAACATTTATAGATTATCTTTAAGTGAATCTTCACTTGAATATTAGTGTTGTTGCCATGGCTGAGTGATGACTAATACAAGTCATTGCTGGTGTTCTCATTGCTTTATCTCAAGTACTTAGTTAGAAATATTAATAATCTTTTAATACCTGCTGAATTGCATTAGGAGCACTTGTTCTTTCAGTTATTGTTTTGAAATTGGCTCTGTGGCATTATTTAATAGAGCTAGGCTATTAATGGTTGCTTCGACAGAATACATTTATCAGTTAGTCTTTTTGATAAAAGTTTGACAACCTGTTAACTTTAAGGAAAAATGATCTATTCTTGATTGCCCTCCATTTTCTTGTGGGTTAAATATTTCCTTGTGTTCATCCCCCTGGTTACAGCCATTAAGATGATTTGGCTGGTGCAAGTCCCTTCTCCCTACCTCGAAGGTCAACACACAAGTTTAAAGGTCATGGAATCCTGTATATATGCACACATTTGTATCTGGACTGATATTCCATCATACATTGGTGGGTTTAAAAACAATTTGGCGCAAAATTTTAAATGTTTAGCACATCGAGAAAAGGTGTCCGGTGTAAGCCAGGCATTCCGACTTTGAAGGTCAAGTTCACACTTTAGTTTAAAGGTCATGAAATCCTATTTGGAAACGTTGTCATGCATTGAAGGATTTACAAATTCTGAGAACATTAAGACAATGTTTGCGCTGCAAGGCGTGCATGCTTTCCTTGAAGGTCACACTTGAGATCAGAGGCCTTAGAATACTGTATATAATACACAGACATTCATGTTGGTATTGTAACTTTGTCATGCAGTGAAAGATTTTAAACTCGGACCATCTGTCACATTTTTTCCGGTTCAGACTGTAACTCTGGTATACAGTGAAGGATTTTAAAATACTGGCACAATTGTTCAGCACATGAAGATAAAATGTCAATTTGATAGTGGACCTTTTTTTGGCAAGAAGACCAGAAAAATGGGTATTTGTTTTGTTTCCACTGTATCTGTAGTACATAAGCTTCCATACATTTTGCACTAATAGTTCTCTTGTAAAATGACAGTTAGGGAAGGACAGTCTGTATAAATAAACTTCTCCAAGACTTTCTAAGAGTTCTTTGTCATTCAAACTGTATGGCATAGCAGTTATTTTGGACATTACAGTTTTAATGATAGGGGATTGAATCCTAAAACCTTACAAAAGTGGCTATAAAATACAACATAACACTTCCTATGCAGGAATAGTGTGGAAATTTTAAGTAAAGGGAGATAAACAAGAACTTCAGGTGTTGTCTAGAAGTTTTTTTTGTGTAAAAGTCTACGTCCCCATTAATTTAGTGATTTAAAAGTTTTTCTATGTTCAAATGTTAGAAAAAACTTGTCCTTGATACTTCATATGAAATGTTTTTATTGTGTTTTCAACTTGATTTAAACTATTCCTCTATACACGAAATCCTTGTATACAGTAACTCCATTCTTTGTACCTCTATAGCTGGGTCATTTAAGGCAAACGGCTATAAGGTCATAACCTTGAATGGCCTTATTTATCTGGTCACTAGGCTGGTATTTGACCCTGACTGACCTCCAACAATTATCTGTCTAGGTAGACAACAGAACTGCAAGCAGAAAGTTTCTTATCTACAGAAGTTTAAAAAGTTTTGGCTGACACATGAAGGTTAAGTTTTGTCTGACACTATGACTGCGCATTGATTGTACCGTTTAAACCCTTCACTAGGTGATATGAATATGTTTTATAAATACACACATTCGGTCTGGGTTATTCTATACATGACTTCACAGTCTGTCTAGCCTCGTATACATGCTGTACTGTACATGTAGGTCGTGGCTGTTTTCAAGTTACTTAGGCTGTTTTTCAGTTGTGTTAATTTGAAGTGGTACTTTGGTCGGAATATATTCTATTATATAGTGAGAAATATTTTGTTATAGAATTGAAGAATAGTTTTAAAAAAAGACAAAAGGCTTTAGGGATAGGAATATAAATGGAAAAGATTTCCAATCCGAAAAGATTTGGTTATATGAACATTGATTTACCTATGGGATGTATGAAGTTATGTAGGTATTTGTTAACATCTGTGCCAGGATCTTAAGAAATAATACTGTTATACAGTCATGTATATATGTATGTATATATATATTATGTACTTTACAGTAGGCAGTTTAATACATGTTAATTAATATTTGCTTTGTAAAGGTAGGGTATAAAAACCAGACATAGTCACCTACTAAACTTTTGTCTCATAATGAGATCAAGCTTAATGTCATTCTTTCGGAAATGTGGATTAAAAGTTCCTAAAAAGTTCAGACTTCTATTGACATAGGGGGGGAAAGGCTTTAATACAACGGCAAAAATTGTCGAGACAGTTGAGCCGGCAGAAAAACTGGTTAATGAATTTGTAGGATGACTTTCCTGTCAGAAAACTACCAGAGGTTGACAAGTAGTCTGATGGTATTGATCAGTAGATGTCTGGATCATTTAGTTTTGTTTGTAATGTATTGGCTGAATCTATCATTTTCAAAGAACGTGATTAGTCATGATCGAATGAATTGTTGTCCTCGGAGGTAAGTCAGTTGATGTTTTCATAACAAAAAAGAAATTTTTAAAGAGTGAAATGACGTGGCCTGTTACTGAATGCTTGATCAAATTCTACATAGTAGTATAAGTTTGAGAAGGTTTTAGACCTGTGCAGATACTGGTGATAAACAGCACAATCTGTATAGTAAGGCTGCAGAGTTATACACTTGAATGGCATTCTCTGACAACAGTTTCTTGTCAAATGTTTAATATCATGATCATGAAGAAGAAAAGTATCTTGTCCTTGACTCCCACACAAAGTTTTACCAAAGTCTGGTATGCCAGTAAATCAAGAATCTATCATTAATGATGTACATGTTATTTTTTTATGTCACGTAAGTTCCTTTAAAATAGTATTCTAACGGGAATATGGGATTTCTTTTAATTGGGATGGATAGGTTATTCAGTGTCTAAACCCATTGAAGATTTCTCTGAAATATTAAATGCAACAATAAATGCCATGTTCTAGGGTATATATTTCCCCATTGAAGTGTAATGTTTGTCAGTTAATTGTGTTTTGAAATTCATACATAGTATACTTTGATAACATCTAGAGAAAGACTTCAATTTTAAAACAGATTTCCTGTTTTAAATATGCAAAATGACTAGGTGTTTTACTGTTCCTTTATGGTCACCTCTGATCTTTAATGGTCATACCATCACCTCTCAATTGTTTTGCTATCATAGAAGTCTATTTGCATTCACAAATTCCAAATTGAATCATTTATTTATAATTTATATTAATTAATTTATTCTCTATTGCAAAACAAGTTCTTACAACTTTTATTAATCACTATCAAGACTCATTCCTGATGAAATCAATCTCGAAGAGAGAAAGGCAATATGAAAAAAATCAGTGTTTAGCCATAGGACATAACCACCTTCTTTCAATTGAAGATAGCTGAAAAGTAAGGAAGTAGAGTTTTCCTCAAAATGTGACTCGTATTCTGAAATTTTCCCGTAAATGTTTGGCGTGTTTGAAATTTCTAGTCTAGCATGTTACGAGGGTTGACCGCAGAACTGTCGTAAGTTCTTCTTTGTTTTATATAAGTTACAACAGTTTTGCGGTCAACCCTTGAATTAATATACTGCTCATATTGAGAAAAGAAGGGAAGAAGTTCGGTCAAGTTTACAATTGTTTGTCTCGGTACAAAAACCTCTTGTCATACATTGGGATTTCATTTCGTTAGAGACCTTCAGACAGTGCATTTGTCAGTGTTCCTTTGAAAGATGTATTTCTCCATTGACATGATTGGAGATTTTTTAGAGTGCTCCCAACACAGACTTGCACTTTAGTCACAGATGTGACTGTTTTCACAATGTAAGATCTGATTGGTTTCGTCTGGATGTGTGCTGTTTTCAGATGTTTACTAGGAAGATTTTGTGAGTTTCTAACGGTGCAAGTGCAGTTCCCGAGTTTCTGACATCCAGTTTCTAGCACAACCATAATTTCAAAAAGGAATCTTGTTGGCTGACTTCTATACAGCTAAATTAGAACATAGTACGAAATGTGCTTGTGGAGTTGTTTTTTTATGACAAAACAACTCTCTGACCCTGTGCACATCAGTTCTCCACAAGTGACTGACAGTTTTCTCACCATCTGTGGGGGCAATGGCGGCTGCTTACCGTAAATGGTTTTTAAAATGGTGAAACCAGAACATTGTGTGAGGGTAAATGTGGCAGGGGTAGGTGACACCGTATGATTTGAAAACTGCTGAATTAAATCTAGCATCTTAAAAGACTGTAATTCCGTCTTTGGGACCAGTGCAGACCATGATATCAGGCTGCATATGTGTACAGTTTGATCCTAGTCTGCACTATTGGATGTCCGGTCTGTAAATCTACGGTGATGAAAGACCTATCATAGGCAATTCAAAGTCAATGGTGGCTGACCCTTTTCTCATGGTGGGGGGCATATATGTTGTACATACAGCTTTTGTTGCAATGAATATTCATTATTTCCATAGATAATTATGACTAGTTTGCAAAAAAAACTTTGATATGAAAGACTCATTAAATACAGATTACAGGAAAGACTCATTTAAATACAAATTTCAGTTACATAAGGGACACAGGAAATATTAATTCTATTTTTCAGTTTCAAGATGACAAGAATTGTGAATGAACATACACGAGGAGAGACGTTCAGACAGCAGGAGTGGCAAGGTCTATGCAAATGAGCAGAAAGATAACACAAAAAAGGTACAACATAGACACATATTAACATTTTGAATTATAATATATGTCGGAGGTAAGGAGAATGATTTAAGTTCAGACTATGTCTGGATTGTTAACCTATTTCTTTAGGACATGAATGAGAACTGTTTTAAACAACTAAACTATCCGAGGCAAACTACTTTCTCAACCTGTAAACACCACATTCATATACAAATTATGCAAAATTATATTTTATAGCAAATAATTGTAATTATTTTTCATATGAACGGACAGTGAGTGAAAATGGATCAAACCAACTTCCAAAATGTGTGAAACACATAATCGACCACTTAAATAAAAGCATAAACTAGGTAGTTCTGGTTACTTAATATTTGATCATGGTACTGCATTTTTCATCAAAATTTATGGACAATATCTCCGAAGTGAAGGTTAAAGAGGTGTTAACATCAGTCTTGTCCCATATTGTAGTATTATATGTAAATTCCTCATAAAGTTAACCAAATAATTGCTGGTTGTTGACAGTAGCAATTCTCAACTATCCTCTTTTTGACAATAGTGGTTTTCATCTATTCATTTTGAAAGTACACGAAATCTTCACAGTGTTGAGTAGTTTATCCTTAGTTATGGAATATAGTTTACCACCAAATACATTAAAAGTTACCATTGTTTGATACAAAGGTCAGCATTATACAGAATGATATCAAAAATCATTATTGTTCCAGGTGCATTAAAAAATAAGTACTAAAAAAAAGGAATGTATGCTTTAAAATTACCAGACAACTGGTAGAGAGGGGTAGTTGGGGACATTTTTTCTCCAGTATGCACTCATCACTCCTTAATAATTAAATGAAACCAGTGTTTTACTGTACGGTTGTAAAAAGTATGGGTAAACACTGTAATGATGGTTCAGCAGGTTTATTTTAGGGTTTTCAAGTGTCTACATTGTTGTTGAATGATAAGCCCTGGTAAAGGTCAGGAAATTATTCAAGTATTTAGGTCATTGTGTCTGTCTCGTAAACCAGTCATCAAGTACTTGAAATAAACTATACCTCCAACCAGATGATCTATTACAAACTTTAGGTCTCTTTAGAAAAACCAACAGGGTTTGGTCCTCTTGAAGATGAGAAGGTCTTGATGAACCAACCTGGGGAGAGCTTGGATGTTAGAAAATTCCTAATTTTGTGCAGGGAAATCTGTAGGTAACCATGAGGGAGACATCTCATATTTGCAGAGATTTTGGCCATTGGGTTGAGTATTTTCATATGGTATGCTCAATTTTTTCTCTGAAAGACCTTACCAAAAGTTCTCGTGATATTTGGCACTACCCAGCAGCTTTGAGAAAGAAAAGTAATAGCAGCTTGATGTGAATATATATGGTGTTTGATGTCCATATTTCAGATCAATATAGAGATACACCTATCAAGAAAATGAGGAAGTGGTTTAAATATGTGTGTACTTTTAAAACCCAAGGACTAAGGCCAAACTTGTATGTACTTATCCGAATGTCATTTATGTACTTGACAGTAATACCAATGAAATACTCAATACCCAATGGCCATGTTCTTGTATGGCATCATCTCCCATGTTAGTTATTCCACTTCAGTGTTTTTTGTACACTTTTGTTTGGTGAGGTATCTGTAAGTCTTAGCCCAGTGGCAATAGCATGTTAGGTATCCCTGACAGTTTGAGCTGTTGTAAAGGAATGTTCAGTATGAACAGAATGACCTTGGCTGATGATACCCTGGCAACACTATGCGCTGAAATGTGCCAAGTTTTTATTCTAGACTTGTTACATCAAAAGTTTAGTACGAACACCCTATTAAGACTATGTTCCCTATAGTGTAGACTTCATTTGATGTAGTTACGCCATAAAAGACATGAAAAAGCTAAAATTTGCCACTAGCTAAAAACTCAGACATCGTAATGATGTTCAATTACTCACGTTCGTATACTTCAGATTTTAGATAAGTATTAAGTAAGGCTGCTTGAAATAAACTATTAGCTTTTATTCTTTTCTTGTCAAATTACAATGTTTCTGATTTATTCTGAGAAGTAGAGTAAAAAGCACATCAGACAAGGGGCCCCAACCCATAGGTAATTTGAATAGAGGCAAGATTGGGGATGGGGAAAACAGTGCAAAAAAGCATTTATTTAATTACTGAATATTTCACACTACTTTTGATGTGTCCATCAGAGCTATTCTGCTTTGATTCGCCAGAAGTGTTGCATTCTGTTTTGTCAAATTTCAATCGGACATAAACAAAATAGCAACTTCTTCTCAAGGTCAAAGTCACTCTAAGGGATCGTTCGTTAAAATGTTACCTCATCGAGGCAGAACCTTTATTCCAACCACGTCAGTCTTGTAGTCTAGTATGTATTAGTGCTATATACGGGGCACGTAAAAGAGCCATGGGGTCTGTTTGTAAAGAGCTGGGGACTCGTACCTGGATTCCTTTGTATCCGCTGCATCTGTCTCTGCAACCAAGGTTCTTGGAAGTTTCACCCTAGGAGAAATCTTAGGGTCAGCAGGGACTATGAACAATCTAAATCACTAGCATGGGATTTCAAATGACTTAATTCATGTTATTATTGAGGTTAGAGAAACCTTTTCCTGTGAGGAAAGCACATTTGTAGGTTAATTTAATTACATTCAGTGATAATTCTTGTTTATATTCACACTTTTCATGTGCAGATGTCTCTGGTAGAACTGACACATTCTTCTTTGCTTCTGACTAAAGGGTTGTACATTCTTCTTTGCTTCTGACTAAATGATTGTCAAGACAAATTTTATAAATTTTTGGCCAACCCTAAATATTTTTGTACATATCTAGGCATTCCTCTGACCTATGATACTCGAAATTGGCAACTAGTGAACTGTGTTAAATGTTGTTTTGACTGTGGGGAAGAGATGTTGAGTTCATTTGGCATGATGGTTAAAACATATTTCTTGATATAGAAAATCAGCATACCCAGACAAAAGAAGTCTGGCAAGTCTTGTACAAGAGGAAAACTCAGATTTGTTCTCCGATTAAGATAGTTATCTAACTAATTGGGAATTCCTGGCTCCTGATTGGCTGGTAGTAAACTTGAGTTCATAATTGACCAATATGAATATTTATTTACAAAAACGGGTGAAAGACTAGAGTTTCTATTACAGAGTTTGTGTGCCAAACAAAAACATAGATATGCTATTTTTTCTTGGTACAATCATAATTAACATTACTCACAACTAGGTGAATATAGAGGCTTCTTGTCCAGTGCAAAGTGGTAAGGCGGAAATTTCGGTGTCCAAAAACTATTCGTCAGAATTTTAAACATAGTCCACCATAAATTGATTAAAATTTTTTTGTGTCCTTGCAGTTTTGTAAATAACAGACAAGCAGTATGTTTTCTATATCTAGTCGTACTTTGTAGGGTAGGAATTGGAGCAAATAATTACCATTGTCTATAGCATGTATAAGGTATGCAAATGACCTTAAAATACATTTGACATACCAGACTTTGCTTTATTTAATATATACTAAAGCATTTTGTTTGTTTTGTTTCTGTTGTTTATAGTAGATCTAGGTAAGAGATTTTGTCTGTCTTTTATATTCAAATCCTTGTAGTATTTCTATGCATGTTTTTTTTCACTGCGTCACGTATGTCGTGCAGATGTAGGTAATTTATCTAGTATTCAATGACTTGGCACAATGCTACTGTCGGGCTTTTCATATACCCAGACAGTGTACATAATCTTCCAATCGTGGGGTATATTGTGAAGCTAGAATATAATCTCCATATTTATTGAACGTACTTGTCCCAGACAGGTTACCCAGTGAAACTTTGCGACTGGTAACCCAATAATTGGGCACTTGAATATTTGTTCATATATGGTAACCTAATCTGTTATTATGCAGATAAAAGGAAATATTCATGGCGGATGATAGACCAATACACTTCAGATATTATCAATTATTCAGGCCAAAAAAACATAATTCAGTAGTGATGGTTTTCCCATGTCAGATGTCGGCGTTGTAAATTGGTATAAACAAATTGTTTATCTACTGTTCACAGACGAAAAACATTTAGTATGTAAATAAGGGATGACTGTCTCAAACTGATAGTTCTTTGGCGGTCCTTCTAGTATAATGTAGGAGTTACTTGTCACATCTTCTCTCAGAAATCTGTAACAGACATCTATAGTTGAATAAAACTGACATTCTAGAGATATAGGATGTAAAAATTGCATTCTATTGAAAAATTGACCTTCTAAAGATACAGGCTGTAAAAAATTGTGTGCTCATGTTTCAAGAAAGGAAGTTGTTTGGAGATTTTAAGATTTGTTGGCACACAATTCTTACTCTTGTTGGGTTTTATTTTGCTTATAAACGAGACAATAGCGATAGTGGCGAGTTTAGCTTGTCCAATTTTAAACAAGTCTGATTCTAAATCATATGTTCCTTTCTGGGTGAGGCTTCAGAGGTCGCACTGACACACAGTCTGGGAGAAGCTCTTGGATTCTGGCATTTTAAGCTACAAAACAGAACTGATCAGATAATTTTGAACTTAAAAAACTGTGATCTTCAATGTTTGCATCATCAGTTCGGCTTTAGGTTGGTCAGGGATGGTAGAGAGGTCATGTTCTTCACAGGACAAGTAAGGTGTGACTAGCATTTCTTTCATACAGCAATGATTTCTGCAATCATAAGCCAATACCCAAAAGAAGGGAAGTAACTCCAGCTAGTAGTCTTTGACAGAAATATACTAGTTTCGGGGAATTGTTTGCAAAGTATAGTAGGAGAGACAGTTGATCGATATAAAGCCTGTAATTCTGCTGGCAGCAAACCAGTCCGTCTTTGTTTCCATTGAAGATCATGATCTGAACTGACTATAATATGAATTTTCTGAACAATTAATGTCACTTTGTGCTTGGTATACTTATTCCTAAAAAGGGCTGTGATTAGGGCACAGAGACACATATACAGATGCAACATTAGGCACATTGTTTGAATATTGTCTGTCATTGCAATGATTTGTTGACTTGAACTCTGCATTAACAAATGTCTAGATTTACTGTTGCAGAGTTGTGACATTTTCAGTGATGCAATGCATAAGGTCATGTTCAAATGTAGCACCTGCTGACTATCTGACATCATAACAATGCGAGTATTGAGAATTTTGATGAAATTTGTTCACAGCATTTTGCAGGCACACTTTGTGCTCATCACTGCCAAAGAATAGCCTAGTGCAATCAGTTGGCAGGTTCAAGGGCTCGCTGTTTGTTATATGTTTTGCATAATTATGTTCATGTAACACTGACAATGCCAACTCCCTGTATTTAATTAAATTTGAATAAAATTGTAAGTGCATATTTTTTGTTTATATACATGAACTGATGTCAGTGCATTATACCAACTTGCTGAATAAATTATCAGTATGTCAATATGTGATACATTTACTTATAATTTTGGAAGTAGACTGAACAGCGAGAAAATGACGCATTTTGGAATTAAAGTAAAAAGAATCGTGAGGAAATGATGCAGCAGAAGAATCCAATATTATATTGAAAATTTATTCGATGGTGGAAAGATTAAATCTTTATGCAGACATGATTTACCTTTTGTGAAATTTTGTGTATGCATGTATTTATTGCATATTATATAACTGTCGCAATGTAATGGGTCTCATGTGAGAATTTTTAATTCAGAAAATTCATTTTATTTTTCTATCACTTTGAAGCAATTTGAACGTTACAGTACTGATAATTGGCTTCATTCAGTTTTTAACTTCAGTCAAAAAGTAACATTTTTGTCTTGTTGGTTTATTATGAACGGACAGACAGTAAAATTATAGTGGCAGCGGGCTTTATGATTGGGATGACCTAGATATTGAGAAATAAAGTGGCTAAGTTGGCGTTTTTTTCATTTGCGAGGCCAATCAATAACTAGTGTCTAGTGTCCGCAAAATTGACAGTATAACACTGTCATCCGAGGCTGCCAATCAATGGCTGGGCGACTATGACATTTAGTTACAGGCTTATGTATATGATTCAGGTTTGTCTAGGGAGGGGGGAAATTAATTTATAGCAGACTGTTGATATTTTTATTTAACGACTTGTTATCTAAAGGCACACATAATTTATCAGTTATTTCAGTATGTGTGACATATATGTACAGTGTTTTTTACTGCGTATCCCTGCTGGCAGCCAATGGCTTTGTGACTAGTGCAGATCATGATCAGCCTGTACATTTATGTAGTCTGATCAAGTTGTACAGTTTGCTATACAGAAATTCATTTATTATGTCTTCCCTTACGATGTACAGGTTCATTTTAGAAATGAAGCTGGGTGTTAGATTTAGAAGAGTGTGGCAGGATAAATCTTGGCTGGAAATGTCTTGCCTTTGCTTTGACTAGTACTTACCCAGGTTGCTGCTGTGACTTACAGGATCTGCCAAGGCTGCTGAAAATACAAAAAGCGTGTTTAGAAACGCCCTTTTGACCTATCTGAGGCGGAACAAGGATTTGAGCACAGGTCCATGGTAACTTAATACTGTATAAAGATATGTGGTAGAATACAAAAATGGCAGGATATATCAATTAAGTTAGAAAAAAGTTCTACAGTCACTGGTTCCCCAAAGGGTGAAAATTCAATACAGAAATTACTAATGAAAAATTGGAGCACTTTTAGTGGTATTCAACTGTCCTCTGCATGGAATAGAGCTATAATTTGTTATGATGAATGTGACATGTTGTTAAGTATCTTTCAGCAATAAAATAGGTTTTAAGCCCTTTTTTCCCCACCCCTACCAACCCCTATGCCTCATTTTCTTTGAGAACAGTGATAAATTGTTCAGCAGAAACTGATCATGACAATGTAATTGCATGGAAGCTGTAGGATTTCAATCTTTACCACAGTTCTAGCAGACAGTGAAATACAATGATCTTCATTTTCCTACATAGAAAACAAAAGTGATCTGTCAATAATGCATTTAAATTTGATATGATTCCATACTATTATTTTACAGACTGTTTAACTTAATTTACATAATGCAGTTTTTCAATGTGTTTGATAAATGATCTAGTATAAATACAGTTTATGACAATGCATTAAGATATCACTTTGTCATGTTGCTAGGGCAGATCTTTCTCCAGGAAATAACAATTCACTGACTGCAGGGCTGCTTCCAGGTTTTACAGTAGTCATTGGTTACAGTGCAGGGGGTTCCATGTTTGAATTTCGACTATGAGTCAATAGTTTGAACTGCATCATGTGTGATTTAGGGTTTTTCTCTCTGTATACTTTTCAGGTGGGAGAATTCTCAAATGCTTTGAACTATACATTTTGCTGACTATGACTATTTTTTATTGTAAGCTTTTAGAATTGTTTGTTTTTTCCATCTGTTACAGAGTCTGTCTCATTGAATGCCTTTTCAAATGGCATTGACACTTGTAAGCTGTCGATCTTGCATGTCTTTCATAACAACATGTTGTTAATCCATGTACAAGTGGTCCTTTCAGTTTCCTAGGAACTCTAAAATTGTGAGGTGAGATTTTACGTACGTGCATTTTTTTGCAAGCGAAAATCTGGGACAAATTTTTCCACATCGATTGCAGTTGTTTGAACCAGCAAATGTAATAATTCACCTTGTTGTACTTGAAAATACTGTCAGACATTGCAAGAATGATGAAAATGTATGGTACAAAACTACTGTAAAATAGATTAGTATAAACTAACCTGGTGCAAAACCACCTGGCCCACAGCTAAGATATTTGAAATGAGTTTAATGTCTAGTGGCCCTCTATCAAATATGTTCATTGGGTGAAAACCTGCATGTTTTACATAGAAATTTAATGGCAAAACTTATATATGTCCTTGTCAGAAACCCCCAAGGCCTGGAGCATAGATATTTGGTGTGCAGTATCACCTAGTGGTCTTCTATTTATGCCCCTGACTTTTAATTTGATGTGTTTTGCTGCCATTTAGCCATTTGAACAACAGATAGCCTATATAAACATGAGAAGTTGACAATCACTGTACTTTTAGTTTGTTTTCTCCGATGCTGTTGTTGACTATGCATAATGGCCAACAGTACCCAGGTGAGCAATATAAGGGCCATTATCCCTTGTTTTAAAATTAGATGTGACTGATTTTTCCTACTAAGTTACATTACAAGAAGTCAACTGCAGGTTTTTTCATTAATATCTAAAATAATAAATATAATGAAAAGCTCAAAAGTATGGGTTTTTCTCGGAAGGTTCATCAGGGTAAAAGTTGATGCAGACATACGCCATAAATGGCCCATAACAGACTATCAGATGTCTTTATTTTATCTGAAAAAGGAAATGTCGTCCGTAGTATTTCCTTTAACATGTCTGTGGGATGGTTATTATCTATTATTTTAAGGATAGGTTTTCAAGCCAAGGAACTTTACGAGAGCAACATCTCGGATTAAATATGTTCCTGTCTGGGGAAATTGGGTATAGCCTTCCCATTATGTGTACAGACACTCGGAAAATTATAGAGGAAGACGAGAATTAGGAAGAATTTCTTCTTTCCGTTTCTATTAGATTAGAATGCACTTAGTTTTTGCAGTGCACAATCTTTTTTTTTCTAATGCATTGATATCTTAATAAGTATTCTGTAAAAAGATTCTTTTGAATAAAGATTGCAAAACTGAAAACTGATCATATTTTAAAGATAATCCTTTGCAGAAGTTTTCTTCCAATGAAAATGTGGTGTATCCAGCCAAGTGCTAGCTGGGTGTTGAAGCCAGAGGATGATTGTCACAGTTTCAACTGTACTTCTTTCAGTAAAATGTTGCTTAGATTGTTGTTGATCCATTCTTTTTTACTGAAAATGAAAAGATCAATGGTAACGTGGGACACTTTCTGTTTTCTGTACATTGAGTACTGATGAACATTAACATACTTAGTGTGAGCTTTGTAAGAAATCCAGTGAATTGCCATATTGTACATATATACAATCCTGCATGTAGTTACTGATTGTGAAATATTATAACTTTATTGAAACATGCAACTGGTTTGTAGTAAGTTGATCTATAGGATTAAGAAAGAAGGGGGAAAAAAACAGAAAAACAGCAATTTGATTTGATGACAAAGTTGGCCACTACAAAGCTAGAAATGTAGTAAGTGACTGAATTTTACTTGACTTGCCTTGTGCATGTTAAACATTGTCTGAGAATCAGAATTGTGCAAGGCAGTATCGCTCATTCCTGTTATCTGTCGATGTTTTGTAGCCACCGATAATGGTTCTTAGTCACAGAGCGAAAAAAAAAAGAAAAGTGGAGTGCCTGTCAACAGACAGACTATACATTGACAGAAGCAGTTACCAGGTGCTGGGAAAATTGTTTGTCCAGACAGATTATATGTTGTCCCTTGCTAAGCAAACCTGAAGGGTATAGTTAAAACTCGAAATAATAAGCTGATAATAAGTCTGCCTCCAGCAGTGTCTAGCTGATGGCTTGTTAGTGCTGAGAAATACGTATTTATTACTTCGCCTTATTGTGAAATAGTAAGAGACATTGAATTGCACTGAAATAATAGTAGCTATTTGATGTTTAGAAGAAATGCAAAATTGGTGTCTTAAATATAAGTTTGTTCCAAAACATTGTTTGTATTTTGTAGAGTTTTATCTTTGGTACCAGATAATCCATATGACCAACGCCCCGCTAGGTAAGATTGAAAGACCGTTCTGTATGGGGAAGGTGTCTGACTTCAAATGAATAAACTATTGTGAATAAGGGTCCTAGGTTTGAGCTCCGCTACCAACCTTACTACATGTAGGAAATTTAGCAGCCTCTTACAGAGGATACAAGTGTATCATTGATCCTTCCCAAGTATAATGGTTAGGTAAAGTGTCACCCTGAAAGTAAATGCAATATTGCAAATGGACTTTATACCCTACGGTATGGGCAAGGGTGGGAAGGAAAACTACGATGAAAATAGTCTTTTCTTTCAAATATTAGATTACCAGTGAGTTGCTGCGATTAGAAACTCTTGACTTCACCATGTAATTGGCACTGGCATTCTTTTTGAGTTACAGAACAAATTGAATGTGGAATTATGATAGACAAGGATAAATTGTATTAGTTATGACCTGTAAGAGTTGGAAGAATTGTGTCAGAAATCAGGAGACAGATCTATCATTATTACCACTAGGGATGAAATCAGTGCCAGGAAAAAGTTTCATTCACTGTACTGCCAACAGCTAGGGTTAGTGTTAAAATGTCAAGAAAAGTCTTTAATCTGCCGTGTTGAATTCAAGTTTGAACCATTTCGCCAAAAAAGAATTCTAGATGTTTCCGATTTGGCTAGCCAGCACTTTCACATAATGCACCGAATTTTTATCTGAATCTCTGTGCAAGTGTTCATTATGTCCGTGGCAGCATGTATGTTATAAAATGTAAGTTAAGCAATGCAGTTATGAAGTTTCCGGCAATGACCGTGTTGACGTGTTGACTGCGTAATAGATTGTCTGAAGCTAAATTCGCCGGGAGGATTATTTGGAGAAAATGGCTATTCTCACAAACTACAGTAATTACAGAATCAAGTATGTCCTTTATGAAGTATTGATTCCGAAAGGCTAAAGCTCTTGTCTGGACAATAATGTAGACATTTTTCCAGAATCCAATAAAGGTCATCTTGTACTTTACTGTCTGCAGACACTAAGGCAAACTGGTCTAGTGGACATTTTCTATTTGTGGACAGATAAGGGAGTGACAATTTCTGTTTATGGACAAATAAGTGATAGTAATTAGATTGATTTCATAATATCTATTATCACTGTCATTTGCACCTTGGTTTATTTTAGTTTATATGAATCAATTCAAGTTTGATAGCTAAGAAAGCTCATTAGCTTATTGAAACACTTTTGAACACTTGTTCAAGGTGTTATCACATTCATCAAACTTGAGTTTGTTTTGGAGTTGTTTGGACTTGACTGCAGAAATATGAGTCGTAACTCCATTGACCAAAATGTCTTTGCTGATGATCTGCCATAACTGGTCTTGTACTGCTGGCAGTAGGTGGCAAGTGCCCTGCAAATCCCAACCCCAGAACATCATCTGCACTGTTTAGTGGGTTCTGTCCGAAATGAAAAGTTAGACAAGTCCACTTTATAAAGTTAGCTCTTAGCCTGTTGGCAGCAAGTGATTGTGCACCTTTGATATGTGTAGTGTAGATCATGATCAGCCTGTATTGTTAGTAATTCAGTCAGTAAATTTTGACTAATTAGCCCTTTGAACAATTATGGTACTGTCTAGGGTAACGCAAGGGTTAAACATCTCATTTCTTTCAAAAAAGAAAGAAAAGGATTAATATTTGCAAAGCAGAGATGTCCCTTGTAACGAATTTAATTAGAACAATAAGACACTTTATACATAAATACATTCCTTCTTTGCAAGAAATGTTTCACAGGTATTGCTTTTTATAGATGATACACAGTTTTTGTACTTTTAATTTTCAATGTCTAGACAGAATTTATTGCATTTAATAGCTTTTAATGGTGTCTGTGTTTTTTCATTTTCTAGATACAAATTTTCCATTTTATCAGGTGCTTGATAATAACGATATTGACAGGTTTCCTGAAGTGTCTAAATTGACAACAAAGACCAATTAGGAAGTATTGCTTTGTTTCCCATTCTCATAACAAAGTTCATACAATATTTGAGAAAATCAGCAGTTTTGAAGACATTTGTTTTAGTTTAATTTCTCATGGGTGCTATAAGTTTTTTGATTGGTTAATGTATGATCAAGAACTGCTTCATAATTTAAAATAAATGCTAAATGGGTTTAGAAATACACTTTAATCTTTATTTCATAATGACCTCACCTGTATTGAGAGATATGCACACTGGATTGAATTTCAGTTTCTATGGAATATAACTTGATACCCATTGGCCACACAGTGTTTTGAAGGATGTTCTTCAACAAGCACCTTTTTGGAGTAGACCATTTTCTTGAAACAGTCTGCAAATAGAAGCTTAATTTAAAGTTAGCTAACCTCAACATGCAATTCTGCCCAGTCATTGTTGCATTTTTAGCCAACTTACACAGAATTCTAACCAGTCAATGTCATGCTTTAATTCAGGCTAGACTAGTCAAGCTCACACTAATTCAAGTCTAGAATGGTCAGCCTCGCACATAGCCTCAATATTTTGACTGCAAGACACACCCATTTTACAAACTGACTTTACATCTTTGGCAATGGCGGCCATTGTAGTAAAAAGCCCTTGAGCACAATAAGTTGGGCTACCTCATACAGAATTCTATCTAGTCTACATTGTGGTTTTGAGTTGGGCTAGACTAAAACATGCCAGTTAATAAATTAAGTCTACAATACATAACTTTTTTTACCACGTATGGCTATTCCAAGAATATATAAAAGTTCGTTTTCTGTCTCAAAGAGAAAAAAAAGAGAAAGAAATAGGTGAAATATTTGCCAATGTAATCGTTGGTGACAAAAATACATTATGGAGAGAGGACCGTGACATGTGATGGAAATGTTCATCACAGTCTGGACCAATTAAGCTAAATCTGCCTACATTACGTAAATCCATAGGCAAAGGGAGATGGAATTGGCTTTCATTGTATTCTGTATTCGCAGACAGATCGATGGATCCACTGTCTGATAGACATTATGTGACAGGATACATTCATGATCAATTCCTAATAATATGAGGTTTTTTCTAGTCTAGCCACGGCTCTCCCCGGGATGGGCCGGCACTCGATGAATTATTGATGGATATTTCGGTCTCTAATGGGATGGCCAGACAATTCACCTTTTTTCCCAATTTTCTAGATGTACAGTCACACCTGAAGGTAACTGAACATGGGAGATCGGAAATAAAAGTTAGTTCATCTTGTGTGGACTACAGATCAACTATAAAAATACACCTTCATACATGGTCAAAGATTTCAGGTTGCTTTGTACAGTCTGATTGGTACAACGTGAATATAACATGTATAATGATGTTGCATAACACTTACCATAAATGTTTAAAGACAGTTTAAGAACTCTTTACACAATAAATTGCAACTTAAGGCTTAGTTTAGAAACATTCCATCTTGTCATAGGGAGTTACATAAACTGTCACAATATTATAGGCTGTATGACTGTACGACTACCGTCACAATGTTGTAAGGTGTCCAAAAACAGCTTCTGTTGACTTCCAGACATTTTTGGCATTCTACCTTGTATCTGCCAAAATATACAGCACTAACTTACAATAACTGAACAGCAGGAAGTCTGAGACTTTTATTCCAACAACAAAAGGGTAAAATAGAATTTGCTTACAACAAACATGTCACAGGGATGGAGACTGAAGTTTAGACCAGATTGAATTCCTTTTTTAATCAGAATGAGTAATAAAGAGCCCCGCTATCTGAAAATTAAGGTCCCAGCTGCGGATTTCAACCTAAGTAAGTACGATCATACTTTTTGCACTTTTCCTTTTCACAATGGCTATAAAGTTTTCACATTGCGTGGTTGAGATATATACAAAATGAAGGTACAGTGACAGGAGGACATTTTGTTGGGATTTGTATGTTGATTGGTTAAGGCTGTCATGAAGTATCCAGTGTTGTCATCTGTTTTAACAGGTAAGCAGTTTTTGTTCATTGCAAATGGCATGTTGTTGCATTAATATGGTGCCAATGTATAATTCAAATGTGCAAACACTTCCTGGAGTGAGTACATGGAAAAACAATGTGACAGAGTAGAAGATTAGTTTATTGGAACTTGTATACATACATGAAATATTAATATGGCAAATATCAATTTTTCACAAGTACCATTCTTGGAAACTGTGGAAGCAAATGCACTTCAGATGCAATTATTTGACTTGAAGAAGAGTGGGATGTATTTTATTCATTGTCAATATGTGTGAGCCCGGTATTGATTGAAGTCCTGCCAGTTTTCCAGTAATTAACCATGGTGATTTCACAGTCCACTGATCTTGGTGTCTAGACTTTGAAGCTTTCAAGCTATTGCGACTGGTAATGTGTTCTTTTGATTTATAGTGGATCAGGTGTATATATGAACTTTATAGTCTGTGCTTATTGCCTAACTTCCTTTGTAGAGACAAGTCTGTTCAATTCTCCATACAGGCTTTTAACTGGTATTGTTTGTTGTTCTAGAAAAAGAAAGTTGAAAGTAGATGGGATTTCCCCGAACTAATATGTAAACTTTTGGATAACTTTGCAAATTTATCAAGACATTACACAAGACTGTTGTATGAAGCCAAAGGTACAAGATCATACACAAGACTGTTGTATGAAGCCAAAGGTGCAAGATCATACACAAGACTGTTGTATGAAGCCAAAGGTGCAAGATCATACACAAGACTGTTGTATGAAGCCAAAGGTGCAAGATCATACACAAGACTGTTGTGTGAAGCCAAAGGTACAAGATCATACACAAGACTGTTGTATGAAGCCAGAGGTACAAGATCATACACAAGACTGTTGTATGAAGCCAAAGGAGCAAGATCATACAACACAAGACTGTTATATGAAGCCAAAGGTAATGAAAGTTGGAAAGAGGTGGTCAGTTGCAATCTGCAATTAATATAATAATAAAAGCAAAGTTTTTCCTAGTAATAAAAAGTTTGATATGGAAGTGATTCCAGTCTCAGCTACAAACCTCCATGCTTTCAGGGCCTACACTAGTATTATATAAGCCAAGTTCAAAGTTAGGAGGTTGAAATGTTTGTTAACTTTCAACTGTGTTACTTTAATATAATCTTATGAGGTTCTTGCAAATAGCTTCAAAGCCCGTTATGGAAATAGATGATTACCTATTGATTAGATCAGATTAAATACCTCAGTGGTGTTAGAATTCAAGGTAACTTTACCACACTTTATATATATTGTAATACAACAAGCAAACAAGCAGCATTGCCAACAAGCTGGAAGGCAGATCATAGGGATACAAGAATACCATCAAGTTCTCTGACATGGGATTTCCTACAAGGTAAAATAAACGGAAGAAGTGACATTCTAAAGACACAGGGAAGCCATAGGAACCTTTTCTTTAATACAGCATTATGACATTTAAGATATTGCCAGTGGTTCTTGCTTTAAATAAATAGATGTCTAGTCGGTTCTGAAGAGCCACAGATGTTTCCGGATTGTTTTCCAAGATGATTTACTTGTGTCTGGGGCTTAATTGAAATCCAACATCCAGTCTGATTGAGACCCATAATTATATCTTGAAAAATGTTCTTCTGTCTGCTGTGGCTTTACAGTAAGTTGGGAAAGCCATTAAGAAGTGGCTATAAAATTCTGTCTTCTTTTTTTCTTCTTCTTTCCTTTCCACTTCAGAATCAAGTCCCTTTGTATTTTTCTTTGAAGAGAGGTTTTGAAAGAGCCCCCATTTGCAAGAATTGCATTGAATATTGGTATGTTTTTGGCAGTTTTACAGTAATTTTGTGGCAAGAACAAAATCTAAGTATGTACAATTCATTTAGGATAGTGTGACATTGGCACAGCAGATTGCGTAAATACTTGAATCTGTGTATGCATAACTATATCTATTGTGTCCTACATGAATTGCACTTTTCAGAGGCTAAGGCAACCATTAGGAGAGAGATGTTAAAAATTGCTAGTCTTTAATTTGTGCATTTTGCCGTAGATTTTTAAAAATACCTTTATAATTAGTTGAAGTTTACTTTTCCACTAACGAAGCAAGATTTGTAATATATTTCCCATTTGATTTTGTCAATGAACTTTATTGCACAAGGGAATGCCACATGTTTCAGATGTGCTGAATCAGTTTCTGCTGACTTTCATGGTTCTTTAAAGGAAGAAATTCCTAACTATTTGTTGCTCATAGATCTCCAAGGTTACAGTCAGGTAAAGGTTTTCAAGTCCACTTGATATTTACCATTTAATTGGAATATATTCTTGTTGCAGACAGTCTGGCTGATTACTGAAAAAAATCAATAAATCTATGGTATCAATTCACTGTTTTAATGGCACCATGTACTAGGTACATAACCGTATTATCAGCACTTTGCTCATCAGACATTAAAATGTATTCATCTACTGTATATATATGTGTGTGAGGTGTGGGCTTTTCCAGTTGCAAGTTTTTATAGAATCCACTTTGCAGCATTTGTCATTTTTGACCGAATGGATTTACAGTAAATTTTTCGCCGTATTTTAGAGGTTTTTTGTGCATTTTGAAGGTGTAAATTTAATACATTTATATAGTAATGTCTATATTATAATGGATATATTAATGTTGTTTTATTGTGGTTTTGGGTATATAATGGATATATTAATGTTGTTTTATCGTGGTTTTGGGTAATACTTGTAACTACAGAAGCAATGAGAAATACTAGATTGGATAAATATTTAATATCCATTGTTAGATATTTTATTACCAGAATTTTGTTTCGGAGTATGGTTTTGTGTATACAAGTTCATCATTTCTTGTAGAAGTGTAGTTGTTGTGATGACGGAATCAGTTTAGGACATTTTTTAATGAAAGATCTGTCTTGTCAAATTGTTTTATGAGCACTTTAAAGTACAGATTAATCACATGCTTGTACTTTAAACTGTCTAGACACTACAGTCACTCTTATAATGCACTAAAACAATACAGTGTAGGCAGTTCTTGGAAATATTTCAGTCTGACTGAATGACGCTGATTCTCGGTATTTTTGACCAATCGTTTATACATGTTGATCCGCCATTATTGCAGCCTTGTGTAACACCTTACAAATCCAGTCTAGTGAACGTGAATCTCATTTCACAGAAGTTATAGATAACTTTTCGAAGCAAACTATCAGTCAGGCAATGCAAATCTGGTGGACTCAAAATGATAGACACCTTTTAAAGTGACCTTCAAACTAAAAAGATAGATGGAAGAAATTTAAGTAGATTTCCTTAATTTAGCTTTTTATGCAAATAAGTTCTTACAGTGTCTGAGTATTGAGAGATGAGAAATGTCACCGGAGTTTTAGGACTTGTCCGTTAACGAGGATTGTATCGGGCAAAGGATTAGTTCTATCTCCAGTCTAGACAAATGGTATAGAACCAATAGAAATCGGTATATGGTGTTGCTTCTGATCAGTCTTACGAGAGAGGAAAAAAGTCGTAATTATAGGTTACCATGGTTACTACAGAAATATGTCACAATGTGTGATGAATTTTATTTTCCAGTTAAGTGGTGAATGGTTTTAGGCAATTGATTTAGAAAGTCTTAACAGACAACTTTGATCATTGAGCTGACTGTGATCCCATGTGTGTTGCCATGGTTAGGGATGCTGATGTATATAGTCAGCTAATTCTTTTGGCACAGACAGACTTACTAACATTAAGCAACCGAAACAGAACGGAGATCTATGAGCTTTTCAGTCTTCATTTAACATCTGTCACTGTTATTTTCATTGTTGAATAAATTCTTTTAACAAAGTATAAACACACCTAGAGTACATCAGATAACATCACAAAACACATGTTGACATTTTCCAGATTTTATGCTGCTGACTTTCTTGGAAAACTTTGATTTATGCTTTACTGCCTTGTTTGTCCACTTTTAAATGTATGGATTGGTCATTTGGACTTGAGGCATGTAATAACCCTCACCTTTCCTCTGAATCCCAGTTTACTGTATGTATACAGCAAGTTTATTAAGGGCAGCATTATTCTTGATGTGCTTTCAGGTGTTTGCTGCATCAGAGAGACCTTGTCCTTCTGCAGAAAAGACTTGGAAAGTGGAAAAATCTGCAGCTTTGCCAGTGTGCCATGGTGATTGTATTGGTAGGTAAGTTTGTTTGCATGAATCTGTACATTACTTAGCGTCAGCTGTTCAAATTACACGGAGCACGTCTTGGTGACATCAAGTTTGCATGAAGCTGTATTACTCTGTGACATTTGTATGCATGAAATATTTATTTATTTGAAGCTTAGTGATGGTAGAATGTATGAAACTGTTTATTACTTGGTGCCAATCTTCGTGACAGCGGAATTACTGAAGTGTGGAGAGCAATTGGTTTAGGACACTTTCTGCTAATTTCTAAGGGAAAACTGGAAAAACTGAAGTGTCCAATACTTTAAACTGGGAGATGAAGGTACAGACTGCCAGTTGTTGATAACATTTGGAGAGCAGCAGTAAGGCATGTAATGTTGTAAAATGTACTTTATTTGTAGAGTAGAAAAGTGTTATTTTTAAGTTCAAAGTTAATGTAGACTCAGGCTGTTGTTTCTTTCAACTCGAAGAAAAGCTGTTGTGACACTATATGTGTTTAGAAGAGTGTAGATGAGAAAAAACCTGGCTTTCTACAGACTGGGAAAATGGAAATCATACTGAAGATGGTATTTAAATATTTCAATGCAAAGAGATCAGAAGTTTGACAGCAGCAATGTGAAGGCAGAGACAGGTGATGGTGAAGGCAGGGACAGGTGATGAAGAAGACAGTGTGAAGGTAGAGACAGGTGATGATGAAGACAGTGTGAAGGTAGAGACAGGTGATGGTGAAGACAGTGTGAAGGCAGAGACAGGTGATGATGAAGACAGTGTGAAGGTAGAGACAGGTGATGGTGAAGACAGTGTGAAGGTAGAGACAGGTGATGATGAAGACAGTGTGAAGGTAGAGACAGGTGATTATGAAGACAGTGTGAAGGCAGAGACAGGTGATGGTGAAGACAAGAAAACAGTTAAGTTCAGCTGTATTAACCCGTAGATCCGAACTTGTGGTTTGTATGTTGTATACGCAAGCTCGTACCTACTGGTCTGTACCGCTGTTACGATTACCTCCCTTTGGATAAGTCTTCACTAACAATCAAACAATTACCTCCGCTTGGTCAATTTTCGGCAAACATTCAATTATCTCCTTTGGAAAAGTCTTGGCAAACATTAATAAAAAATACCCCCTTTGGACAGGTGTTCATTAAAAGTGTCAACAATTGCCTCTCCTTGGAAAGTATTCACTAACAGTAATACAGCTGCATCCCTTCGGACAATGTACATTACCTGTAGTAATATTGTATAAAAATTACATTTTGTCTGAAGATGAAAATGTAGTATAGATGCTGCAATGAGACCTGGATGTACACTAATAAAGAGGACAATGAAGATGGTACTGAAGCAGTACTGGAGTGCTAGTTGCTGTTGGTGCATGGAAAAGTAACAGAAAAAACTGGAAAGGAATATCATCCATATACTGAAAGATACATATTTGTATATTGGAAATCTCTAGAAATACACAAGCAGGATGGTATTTCATTTTGGAAGAGGAAAATTAATGTGATGGCAACTATAAATTCTCGAAAAATGGATAGAAAAGATACGGAAACAATTCAATTGGACAAAAATCAGTTGGTGAAGTCTGCCTCTGTAAATGATCTACAAAAATTGTTGTTAAGGAATTAGTTTGGATCAGCGAACTGCCAGACACTGCAGATGAGCAAGGAAAACCCATGAAATTATAGTTTTAAAAGGATAACTACTCCAAGGGAAGACTTCTTTTGGATTACTGTCATTTGTGGCAAACTGCCTGTTGAATACTTAACAAATACTAAAGACAGTTGTGGAGAATTTGGGCAAAATAAGTGCCGATAACTGCTTGTGAAATAAGTAGTTAGTGTAGACGGATGTCTGTGAAGAATTGCTCTGTTCTAAGACACGTGCACATAAAACTGCTTTAATAATATTAAAGATAAGTCCGGAAATTGAATTTTGAATATAGGACAGACAGTTTTGAAGGCTGCCTTTATAATACTATATTCCAGGACAAGAATGGTCTGTTACGCTGCTGACTAACATACAGCCTGCCTGTGGAGTACTCCCATATACTCGAGGGGGCCTGTGGACAGTGGAGCACCTCCACATACTCGAGGGAGCCTGTGAATAGTGGAGCCACCTCCACATACTTGAGGGAGCCTGTTGAATTTTGAGTACTTCTCCATATACACAAGGGCATCTGTGGATTGTGGAGTACTGCCACATACTCAAGGGAGTCAGTGATCTGTGGAGTACTGCAACACACTCGAGGGAGCCTGTGGACTTTGAAGTACTGCCACATACTGTAGGGATTCTGGACAGTGGATAACTACCACATACTATGTAGGCTGTAGACAGTGGAGCACTGCCATATATATACTTGAGGGAGCCTGTAAATTGGAGTACTGCCACATACTGGAGGGAGCTTGTGGGCTGTAGAGTACTGTTATATACTTAAGGGTTATGGGCTGTAGAGTATGCCATATACTAAAGGGAGCCTGTGGACTGTAAAATACTATATACTTGAGGGATGAGGATAGAAGACTGCTATTTTGTGACAGATAGAACATGGAAGACTGGCTGTAGAATACTGCTGAATTTTTGAGGGATGGAAATTTATAGCCTCGACCATTAGTATTTTGTTTTGTTCTAGGCTTGTATACTGGCCACACAGGTGGTCCAGTCTCTCAGCACAAATACCAACGTCACTTCCAACAATTAACTTGATACTTTTTCTGTTGAATGCAGATGAAAGACCATGGATTAGACAAAGCAAAAAACAGTAGCTGGGCAGAGGATTGATGATTTTGTCTCCACAGAGAAACAAAGCTTTGCTGGCCATGGCATGATCTGGATATTTGCAGGCAAGCTTGTTGACACTTACTAATTGGAAGGAAAAATGTTCACAGTAATACGGAGGAGTACGGAAGACGTCACAGTGGTGACGCAGACTTCATAGAATACTGCCTGTCAAATAGTGGCATAATCAAGAAGCCAAATATACCATAACATATCCATCATTAACTAGTGGTAAAAGCATAGAACACCATCCTACAGTTGGATGAGATGGAGTACTGCCCCCCCAAAGTTTGATTAGGTATAATACCAAACAGTTCTGGATTAGTTGGATATTATGGATGGGATGGAATACTGTCAAACTTTCATGGATGAGGATGAATACCACCCAAGTTTGAGGACTGCCCAGCTCACCTGGTACAGCTGCACACTGATTTGGGTTATGAGCACCAGATACTATTATCCACTGACATAACTTTATTGAATAAGTGATTGGGTAAAAGTCACCTAAACTTTATCTGCTCAGATGCAGAATGCTTTATTTTAAAGAAAAGAACAAAAATAAGGTATGATATATTTCAGATCAAAATAAAAGAATGAAAACTTGTTTGTGTTTTATTTTAGTGCCACCCTTCAACACCCCTTCCAGTTGTGTAACTGTAGTTAATTGGAAGTATCTCTCAAATCTGCACGGCCTGTGACAGAGATTTAGGCCCGACAAAGATGCTTTATTCCCGAGAAAGAAAGCAAACTGTCCAAAGAAGAGCAGAAAAGATGCTTGTAATAATAATAAAAGATAACAGTTGCTAGTAGCCAATAAAAAGGAAAGCTTCAAGTCTTAATTATTAAAAGTTTAGAATGCGTACAGTGAAAAGTTGTAAATAATTAGATTCAGACATTCAAGTAGCAACAATTCTACTTCATTTACATAAAAGTAAAAGTTCAATGAAAAGCTATGCAATGTACATAATTATCAGTTCCATAAATGCATAAATTCAAACTAAAAGACTGCAATGTAAATATGTTACCAAGGAAAAACAATTTTTCAAGTGAATGAAATTATATATACTGCACATAAATTGATGGCACTTTGCAGAGAGACATTACAATAGAGGTAGCCACTGGTAGAAGAAGTAATAGTCGTATCATCAACAATGGAGTTAATAAGAAAAAATGAATAATAGAGTTTGTCTTGAGGGCAAAGACTTTGACATCTATGTTCATGGCTACAAAAGAGAAAAGAAAATAGTCATAGAGAAAGCAACGGACTGCTGTTAGGACAGAGACCTTTACAATGGAGTTAGTAGCAAACAAGAGGAATATGCTGTTAGGACAGAGACTTTAACAATGGAGTTAGTAGCAAACAAAAGGAATATGCTGTTTGGAGTTAGTAGAAAACAAGAGGAATATGGTGTTAGGACAGAGACCTTGACAAAGGAGTTAGTAGCAAACAAAAGGAATATGCTGTTAGGACAGAGACCTTGACAAAGGAGTTAGTAGCAAACAAAAGGAATATGCTGTTAGGACAGAGACCTTGACAAAGGAGTTAGTAGCAAACAAAAGGAATATGCTGTTAGGACAGAGACCTTGACAATGGAGTTAGAAGCAAACAAGAGGAATATGCAGTTAGGACAGAGACCTCAACAATGGAGTAAGTAATATGTTGTTAGGACAGAGACATAGTCAATGGAGTTAGTAGCAAACAAGAGGAGTATGCTGTTAGGACAGAGACATTGTCAATGGAGTTAGAAGCAAACAAGAGGAATATGCAGTTAGGACAGAGACCTCAACAATGGAGTAAGTAATATGCTGTTAGGACAGAGACATAGTCAATGGAGTTAGTAGCAAACAAATATGCTGTTAGGACAGAGACCTTGACAAAGGAGTTAGTAGCAAACAAGAGGGGTATGCTGTTGGGACAGAGACCTTGACAATGGAGTTAGAAGCAAACAAGAGGAATATGCAGTTAGGGCAGAGACCTCAACAATGGAGTAAGTAATATGCTGTTAGGACAGAGACATAGTCAATGGAGTTAGTAGCAAACAAGAGGAATATGCTGTTAGGACAGAGACCTTGACAAGGAGTTGTAGCAAACAAGGCGAAAGCGTTTGACGAGCTGTCAATGGAGTTAGTAGCAAACAAGAGGAATATGCTGTTAGGATAGAGACCTCAACAATGGAGTAAGTAGCAAACAAAAGGTGTGATAGTCAAAGAGGAAGCCTTGAGGATAATGACCTTGATAATGGAGTCGGTAGCAGAAGAACAGTAATAGTGATAGAGGATGCCTTTAAGAGTACTAATAATCATGCAGGATGCATTTAGGACAGAGACATAGACATAGGAGTTAGAAGTAGTTGATGTAAGAGGTAAGATTTGATTTAGGATGCCTTGGAGACTCTCTGCAAGAACACATGGATACTAGATGAGGTAGTAGGTTGTATAGTTGAGAACTACACCACAAAGGAGAACTATTCAACCTTCTAGCTTTCCTAGTGCCATGACTGACAACAGAAGAATAGTATAGGACAGGACTGATGATAGATCTTTGTGCCTTCACATCCTTTAGATCAAAATGTATGTAGTAGCTTGAAAGAACATGCATCTGGGAACTCCATGTGAACCTTGAATCTTTGGACAAATTATAACATTGGCCCATTTGGAAAGATCGGCATCACTGACACCCACACAATTTATCCCATTGGTTAGGCGCTGGTAAGTGAAGGAGAAATTACATGTCATCCTAGTCGTAGTTATCAATGATAGCCTGGATTCTTTAGTTTTAGTGTTTGATGTCAAAGATATTTTTACCCCGTTACACAAAGCACTGAAGTCCAACTTAAATCCATACATGGAAGTTGTAATGTATTGATACCAAACACATCCGCACATTTCAGTTAAGGATGGGTATGTTGCACTGGGGGTGAAAAGATATTTGCAGAAATTGAAAATCTGTGGTATTATTATGGTGTTCATGGGATGATGCAGTTATCTGTCTGAACATCAAGATTAAAACATGTCCTGTAATCACTTTCATGGATGAAATGGAATAAATAAAGCTGGTAGTAATGATATTTTAGGAGAGATGATAATGAACAGAAATGACTTCTGAATTTAATTCAGCAGTAATAGATTGTACTGATAAATTTCATTTAGTGTTTTAGAATATAAAATGTTACAATTGTGTGTCCAGACAGGAGACAGTTTTTCTCAATTGGTTCTAACAGAAATTATGCATTTCTTAGGGAAACACTGAAACACTGGAATTAACCAGCACAGACGGCTATTTCCCATAGAACACAATAACATTGCGCAAATAATATCATTAGGCAATATTCGGATTGAAGGAAAAAAGCAATCAGTCGTCTGGCGAGAATGGTTACTGTAAAAGTTATTACTGTAAAAGTTATGGTGCCTCCGCTGGTCTACTGTATAAAAAGGCCATACTTCTTGATCGTATGAGGCAATTATTATGTCTCATGACCCACCGAGACAGCTCCATCAATAAAACTGTCTGGAATCACACAGACAGAAAAATCACCAGCCTATAGCGATTCATAAAAGCAATATTATTTCCAACCCTGCAAGACGGAAGAATACTGCATTTCATGCACATGTATTGTAGGGAATAAAGTATTGTAGGAAGCACCCATTTATATCATCATTATTGCAATATTACAAGATGCTGTAGATAATAATTGCTGGTTTGACAGTTAAAGAGTATTTTAGCTGGTCCATCCTTGCAAATTATTTCTTGAGATGTTGGTGGGATGAAATGTCAATTAGGAGAGAAGTTTCAGGGCATTTTCATGGCTTTTAGTATATTGACATTTAGGTATATAGTTAACTGTAGCTGCAATCCAGACACAACTATCTCATTAAGTAATATTCAGAAAGACAAAAGAATATGTAATCTACCTTACAAAAGTTATCTGATTCTTGTACTTGCAGTTGTTTGGACTGGCAATTTTTTTAAAGAAAATTTTAGGCCAGATTTTTTTGTGGGAAAAATGTAATGTTTTTGTAGGGCAAAAGGGGTTCAAACTTGGCTCCAAAAACAGACAGAAAATTGTTTGCTGCCAAAGCAAGTCATTCTTTTACATTGACTTTGGTAGCATTGTTAGACAACAATAAATTTTAGATTTTTTTTTCTCATCTTTAAAGTATAGATATCACTTTCTGCTGGACACTTTTTATTGTTTCTGGCAGGCAGTCTGGAATTTTTTTTTCTTCATTTATTTAAAGCCCGTCATTTAGTGAAATCTTTTTGTACTTGTCTTTTTCTTGCCATAGGAGTTGATAGAAATGTCTAGTATGTGTGATTATATATGCATACGTTCTGATGTAAATCCTTCCCCGCTCAGACTACATAAGTCAGTAAAAAGACGGGGCAATTTCCTCTCGGCAAATATATAACTATGGACCACTTCCAAATGTTAACCATTAACTGACAAATGAATTAAAGTGTTATTAATTCTGTCTGCAGGTTTTCTTTAGAATAACCAGAATATTTGCCTCTGGAAGATTTCTGCATTTTCTCCCTTGTAATAATTTTAATATGCAGTTCTGGGTAAAAAAAGATAGAGAGTATAATATGTGATATAGAGCGTCTGCCTATTCTTTACAAAGTCATTGTGTATTTTCAGTGTTCCTGTTCCAACAATGTAGGATATGCCAGACACAGCTTTTCCCATGTTGATGGTATGTATTAATTGTTTTTGTACATTTATTATCAGTTCTCTATCTGTCTGTAGTGTAGATATAAGCTATAACATTCACTAGAATATATACTGATAAAAAACAAGGAATTTCTTATTTGGAGACATACTTTCCTGTTCTGGAAATACCAAACATGGAAAAATTAGATAATTTCAATGAAACATAAGTGTCAAAATTAAATAATTATAGCTAAAGAATGCACATGTTAGCAAATCTACATTGTGACAGGCAGTTTGCAAGTAGAGGTTGACCTTTGTTATCTGTGACATTTCAAGTAAGTTAGACCAGCAACATGCAAAAATATATCATGGTTTCAATACCCTCTAGCATAGCAGAAGTTTCTTCAATTTTTCAGTATATTTTCAGTAATGAATGGAGCAATTCCAGAACTTCATTCTGCTGAAATATGCTTCCTCAGTCAGGCTGTGTTGTGTGTTGACATTGTAAAGTGTGATTGTTCTGAAAGTAGTGTGTCAGGGTAAAGCAAAAAAGTAAAGAAAAACTGAAAAATGAGATTCTGTACATGCTTGAGCAATAAATTTCATGAAAGAAAGCCAATTATCATACAACTCAAGCACATCTTTGGTGCCAAAAGACAATCTGAATGGTGATTATCCTGGAGAGGCTTGATTGTATTGTCTATCTGATTTAGACAGGCTGGGTAAGCATCTAAAAGACACTGATTACAGTAGACTGGTTCCAAAATGCATGTTATCCAACCAGACAAAATCTAATTGCTATTCCAGCAGCAGTGTATTTTTGTTCTTCCAGTTCAGAGATAATGTAGAATATTTGAAGATTTATCTGATTAACATGAAACATAAAGGAAAATTTGCATCTTATAAAAGATCACTAAAATCAGATAAAACTGTCTGCATTGTCTTATTCTGAGTTTTGCTTCTATCTAATAGATACCAGATTTTGAACAGGAAAAAGTTTAGATTTATTGTTCCAAGCAAAATTTACTTGTACCATCATGCAAATGTTTACTGCAGTGGTAAGCATTTCCTATAAAAGAGCAAAGTGGCTAGATAAGGGGGAAAAAACTAGAAAGCAATTGAACATTTGCATGCAAATTAGTATTTAAAAACTGTTGTGGAAAGCCTGTTTTGGCATAGATTTAATAAAATAGGTTTTTGAATTGAACACACACAGTTTCAGGTTAATGCATGATTACTGGCTCAAAGCAGTTTTTTGCTTGTTTTGCATGCCTTTGCATTGTTGCCATTGGTAGAATTTTGCAAATTGTTTTCTTTCGTATCTTGTGTACTTGCTGTGTATGGAAAGTGTTTCTGTACAAATATAATGTACATTTACTCTCTATTTCAAGGCATTTCTAAGAAAATAAAACGTCCTTTATTTAAATACATATCTTACAGTGTGTCACCTCTTTCAGATTAGCACTGACCAAACTAAATGTCTAAAATGGATTTGGTAATTTTTCAATTTTTATAGAACCAGTCATTGTTCTAAGGGGTATTCTCTATCACTGAATAAACAACAGTTCATGATCATGATCACACTTTTAAACTTAGACGTAAAGAGCTGTTTCAGTGCATATAGTTTTCTAAAATGGGTTTTGCAGGCGTTGTACGAAGATGAATATAAAAAAAAGCCCTAGAATCAGAGTATTGACAACGAAACCTTTGTATTAAGAATTATTGCCGTTTATCTAAGTTTTCCTGGAAATGGTGCAGTTGTTATGCAGGATTTTCATACAAGTGTCAGATTTTATTAAGACATATCATGATGTCTGTGGCAGCAAATGAACCCCACCTACTGTATATTTGATGCGTAAATATGTAAAGTTCTTGAAACTGTTTATATCTGGTGCAGATGTTCTTACCCAGTCACTTTTTTATGAAAGGACTAACTGCAGTGCAAAAAAATGGCAGTGTACTGAAATAAATCTAGGTATTATGTCGGATATATTGATGTTATTTTGAAAATCTTCCCACAAATATTTTGTAACTTCAGTAAAATTTAAAAGAAAGTTATCCCTTAGCTCTAACCAATAGCCTGACTTGCACAAAACTGAAGTGATGCTTCAACTATGAGAAAAGGCAACAAACAAGTTACTCATTGAAGACCTTGTGCCAAGTGAAGAAGGTGAAGGACAGCACACATACATTACAAAATGATGTTGACATACAAGAAAGCACAGACCAAACTAGAACCACCTGTGAATGGCTGAATTGTTGCCAACTTTAGGGGTATGAACCAGATTGTGGCATGCTATCCTTTCTCTACCCCTGACCCAACCTAAGAGAAAATTGTGTGAATATAGTACATCCCTGCTCGGTTAAGTTCTAACATGAGCAATTCAGTTCCTGAACAAAAACGGATACTTGTGAAAGTACTGGGCAAAAAAGAATTCAGAGCCGGGTCTGTGTGGTATATCATGTCGAATTTGTTTGGCCTCTACTTCGGGGTAATTATGCCCATGCAGGGCTGCCCCGGGCAAGGAATACAGATTATGTCCTTTTGACTAAGACATGAGACCAGTTTCTCAGCTTGAAAACATTGAAGATGAAACTTTATAGGCATGTGCATTAATGGAAATGCACGTCATAAATATGAGTTTGCCAATTGTCTTGTTTTGTATATGAAACTTGCATGACTGTTCATATGATTCTTGAAACAATAGAATGTGAAAACAGTACTTTATGATCAATTTGTGTTAAAAGATTTTTTAAAGTAGAAAATTCCACACATAACTTACCCAGCAGCTATAGATAGTTTGGCATTTATTGTACTGCACCCTGTCTGTATATATTTTCACAACATAAAACAGAGATTAAAATAATGCAGGAGAAAACATTAAATACAGGTATGTTGAGACTGAAAAGTGGTATTTTTTGCACTATTATTTATTTTCATTTGTCAGTTTTAGCCAGTAGAGATTTGCAGTGATTTTCAGTACACCTTTCAGATGCAACTTTTAGAGTAGTTATGAAGTTTGTAGTGGAGCCTGTCACTTCCTGCTGCTAACAGTGATTGCTGTTATATTTAAGGCTTGTATTTGTTTTATTTTGTTCAGTTAGAAAGGAGCTCTGGCAAAGCCTTCTTTTCTGTGAAATTCAAAATTAAACGATCCACTTTGGGATATTATTTAAGTTACTGCAAGAAGTAGTTGTATCATTGACTATGGTTTGATAGTTTCCATTCAGCTTGACGAGACCAGAAAAGATGAAGAAAGAAGTATGACATTTTTTTAATATTTCCGATATATGTGTAATATGGTCATTTCAGAATTTGGAATTGTTTTGAGGAATATAAGCTATTCTCCTACTTCTTGCTGGGTATGGGATAGTTGTTGTGTATGGAATTTACTCATAACTAGGAAAATGTATGAAAAATTGCATTATTTCGGCACCTTTAACCAAATTCTTTGCAATGTAGTTATTACTGGTTGCGAAATCGCAGAAATCATGCATGTGACTGCTAGCAGACGCTGACGAAAAGTTGGGTCCAGCTCATAATTGTTCTTTTGCCAAGAATTCTGGCAGTAGAAAGCGTTGAAAAGGGATTTTGCGATGTCTGCTAATGATATGCACATACAGCGCTGAAATAATGTCCTCTTCTGTAATATTTTAACAGTCTGGCTTTCAATGAAACATCGCGAGCTCCCGGCAGAAATGGCGGTCTCAGCAAAAAATATTTCACAGGCTGTATTTTCAACATTTCCTTGTTCCCTTCAAAATTAATTGAATCATCAGTCTGCAGTCTACAATGGCTTTTAACCGATTATTAAACTACTGTATCTCCACAGGACCGGCAGTTCCAATCGCCATTTTGAGCTAGAACATTTTTCACTAACTTTCAGGTGCATTATACAAGATGAAAGACAAATTTGAAGCAAGTATGAGCCATCTCTGTGGTTAGAGCCTTAGTCAAGTTTGTTTGCACCTGAAGTTGGTGCATCAGTGCATCAGCACTTTGGCTCTTCTGAGAAAAAAAGTGGATGCATTATATAAATAGACTTTTTTGTATCTGAGATCAATCTTTAATAGACTAGTCCATATTTTGCTGAGTATTGTAAATCCAAAATGTCTCCCTCAATCAGTTGGCCATGTTGACCCCCAGACATTCCCAAATCTTGGGTCATGAATATTGCAGTATCCCATCTCACTTGTCTCGACTGTGTGATTCAGTCATTTAAAGTTTGGCGATGGTACAGTATTGTAGGGTTGAGAAGACGAGAATTATTGCGCACTTGCTGGCTGACTAGCTAGCAGATAGGGAATATAATTATTTCATGTCTGGACGGGAAGTGTTTCAGCATGCATAGTGCATTTGCAGATATTACGCAGCAGGAATTTAGGAATAATATCACATCGATTTTGAATTTTGTTTCTCAAACTCGCAGTTTTAGCTAAGAGGCATTCTCTTTCTGGAATTTTGAAGGAATATAGCTTTAAATATTGTGTGAGCTTACTTTTTATTCTCTTTTCTGTTTTGTTGTTGTGAATGGATGCTGTTAGAAATTTGATATTTTGAGGATTTCAGAGCAGCCAAGGTAATTGATGCACTTTTGTAATTTATATATAGACAATCTGATGCATTTTAGAATTGTTGAAAATACAGTTGAGATTATCTACATAATGGTTTAGTAATTCACAACTTTTATATGTCATTTTGAATGCTTACGTTTAAAAAATTTCAGGTTTAAGAAAGGTGTTTTGAGATTTGTTTGAATGGTATTTTATCGTATAACGAACAATGTTTTCCATTGCTATGATCAGTGTAATAGCCAATATAGTAAAAAAAGTGATGAAGTTGTATATCTGTATTTCTTACCAAGAAGTCTCGCAACATATTCAGTCTTGACTGAATCCTTGTTCCAAACTTCTTCCGATTTTGGAGATCAGAAAAACTGCTGAAATTGACCCCTTCTCGCTATAAATACAAAAAAACTATGTTTTATCGAAACCAGAAACCAAAACTGTTTGATCAAAACTGTTTGATAGATATTCAGGTGTGATACTTTTCAATAACAGTTATTGCAGGTTTTCCACACTGAATCAATTTTCTCACAACTGTCCTGTACAGAGAATTCTGTTCATAGATTTTGTATGTGAATGTTCATTTTGTATTTAAAATCTGATAAAAACGTCAGGAGATGTGACCTGTTGGTGGTGGCATAAAATGTTTGAGTATCTTGGGCTCTTTCAGATGTACTACTAGGGCTCTGGGGTGTCTTTCTATTGTTTTAAAAGTAGATTTTGGGGCAGAAAATTAATCTATCGATATTGATGGAAATGGGAATGAATAGAGTACCACTATAAGTTTTCTATCTTTGCATTAGATGTCTATTGCCACTGACAATGGATGTGACTGACATTAGAACAAGTCATTCAGATATTAGTCCTGGTTAGGACATCTTGGTTAGATTTTCTATAGAAACAGGATGGAAAGAATGTATGGTCACCCAAACAGACCTGTGATCCAAGCACTGTCGAAATCTTGCATTCATAGTACTGATTTTGGTATGACTACTGGGTACTATCAGTAAAATATTTGTTCTTGTGTAGTGTATGTAAAGGTACCTACATGATGTAAGTAAAAACAACCACTACTTCGCTAGCAGCAGATCATGATCAGCTTGCATATTCATACGGACAGAAATTTCAATGTTCCTGTCTTCACAATTAATGGTACTGTCGAAACTGAAATGCTGACGATTCATTTTTTTAAATTTAGTAGTGGAAGATTCTTACTCATCAGACAGTGTGTGACAGTTGTTATTCCGTTGAAATGCCAAGTACAAACCAGATGCCTCACTCGGAGCAGTGTCCTTGCAACATCCGTCAAAGGCATTAACATGATGTATCATTTTGTCTGTACTTCAAATTGGACGATTCTCTTGAGAGACACTGTAGTAAAGCACAGAATTTTAGACTGTGCAGTATTTTCCAATCACTAAAATTGTTTGAAATTAGATTTATTCAAATAGTTGGGTATGGGAAATTATGACGCCTTTTGGAAGAGTTCATAAGGCATCAGTAGACCAGTTTCTGTGAGTGTAAAGGGAAAGAAATGTGCTGGAGGCGTGTTAAAATGTCGACATTTAAGAACGGTTGCAGTGATTGAAAGAACCTTCGAGACACAAAACATTAGGTATCGGACATTAAGATAGGAAATAGAATATTGATGGACATTCCTAGTTGCAGCGAATTGAGGAAAATTCAGTTTCGTCTAGGAAAGAAGTCCATGATAGATATGGTATACTAATTGCACTAGCTAATCTTTTCTGTACACATTTCTTCTAGCAGGAACCGGCTTTCCGGTTGGCTTTTGATTTTCTTTGCTTTAGCCATTCAGGAGTTGTGAAGATTCTGGTACACATTGAGGAGCTATGTAGTTCTGAGTTACAGAATGTGACATAAGTTGTTCTTGAATATAGAAGAGAGCTGTTTTGAAGTTTTGTTTTAAAGGTGATCATTCATTATCTGGACTTTTCATTCATGGATTTAAGAAATCTTTGCAACAGGTTTTTATGTTCCTTTGATTAAGTTTTAACTTAGCATTTGCATGCTTCATTAAACTGCATTTTTTACAAATTAATTGTTTTGTAAATTGATTGCTCAATCTTTTTAAATTATCAATTGAAATGTGATAAAGGCACATAAAAAGAGACAAAAATGAAGCCAACAGACTACATTAGACAAACCAAAGCAAAGAAATGGAACTCACAGTAAACAACTGCAAAATTGTTCCCGCTTTCAGAAACTCTTTATTACAGTAAGAATACCATATATGGCTAGTAGTTACTTTAGCAGGCTTGTCATCATCTTAAACTAAAAGAAAGAAGAAAGTGCTAGGATTACCGCAAGAACTTTAATTACAGTTGGTGCCTGGGTTGTTTTGAGGTGCCCCAGTCAGAACAGTTATTATTGTCTTTTTGAGTGCCCCAGTCAGAACAGTGATTATTGTCCGAGTGCCCCAGTCAGAACAGTGATTATTGTCCGAGTGCCACAGTCAGAACAGTGATTATTGTAAAGATGCTTCACATTCATTTTCATAGAGGACAATTTCATCATGTACTTTATGAAAAGACTGTATCGACAGTGTAGAGTAGAGATAGGCTGTCTGTCTGGGTCCCTGGAATGTTTCTGTTGTTGACTCATCAGTCAATGACAAGATCACTTAGTCACACAAACAACAGCCCATTCAGTAATTCCTTTTCAGATATTGAAATACTTAACAAGTATTGTTGAAGGTCATTGCCAAATGTCACTAGTTTACCTGTAATGCTTTGCCTGATCAGTAGGTATGAAAATTAATAATGCCTCACTGTTGGAAATATCTCATGAAGCCTTTATGAAAAAAAAAACCTGTCATGTTGTTAAAATGCCAAGACCTGTTATTTGTATTAAATTAACCTTGCTTTCTTTTTTTTTCATTTGAAGAAATTGCAATCTTTGATTAATGATAAAATGTGGAACTCAAGGCCAAACATAGCAATTCCTTCAATTTTACAGCAGTGTTCAGCATTGGCTGGCAACAGTAGTATTTCTAGTTGTTGTTGTTTTTAGGTTGTTTGGAAAAAAATGTAAAGGAATGGAGTGCTTGATTTCAGCTTTGTTACTGTTTATTGATGAGTTTTCCAGAAGGGAAGATAGTGAACCAGGAGGAATAGCTAGGGGTTAACATAACTAAAACGAAACATATAGCTGATTCTATCTCTTAAAGAACAGTGTTGTCAACAGTTCAAGTAGTCAAGTAATCATTTAGATGTACTTCTAGAGCTCTTGATTCATCTGCTTTCAACTTTACAAGGAGGGCAGAGAAACATCTGGATGTGTTGGTAACAACCCAACCACTGGTGAACATGTGAAGATCCTTCTATTTGTTCATCCTCGAATTATGGGGTTTAAGGTTAGCTGTTATGAAGATGTTGGAAGAAAATCTTATTGGTCATTTCCATTCCTTGCTTTGCATTTACTATTGCAGTCTTTTATCTTGTGCTGGATTTCTTACATTTGTTGTGCTTAAATTCATTTGAAGACACTTCTTTCCTTTTTATATCAAAATGTTGAAAGTTTATGTTGGTTTCAAGTGAAAATTAACTTTTCCAATGGTTTAAAAGCAAAATATAACTAGAAAAACTATCCAGTGCTGCCAAAATAAAAAGTAAGATGAGAAAACTATCCAGTGTGATAATGTTGTACTTGTTACACCTTACATTTTTGTGACATGTTGGTTAGGTATGTCTGCATTCTTGTCATTCCGAACATATATTGTACAACAACACATACAAAACCCATACAAAATTCTTCTAGTGGCAGGTGAGTGTTTACTTGATTGATTTTGGTAGTGTAAAACTTCACTTAGGTATATGATTGTCTGAAACTGAAGTAACATATTTCTGGACATTGAGAGCATTTATTATTTATTATGATTGAATTCAAATATTGTCTTGGAGCTTATTAAGCTAAATTCACATGCGGAGCCAAATTTTTCAACGTGTCGATCTTTTACTCGGATAATTTTTACAAATGAGTTCTGGTATAGGCCTTTAGCTGTGTGATGGACATGGAAAGAAGTGTTAGTGTGTTGAAATCCAAAAACAACAATGCCAAGAACAGTGGACTAAATTTCTAGCGCTGACCAAGGAATCTATCACAAGTACTGGGTGACAAATTTGTTTATTTCTTCGCAAAGTTGGAAAAAAGTTCAGTTTTGCCTTTTAGGAATACTGTTATCACTTAGAAATTACTACTCGGATTGTATATTCAGTTTGGGATGTCTCGAATAACTAATGCAACTTTGATTGAACTGTATTCAGTTATATCCAATATTTGAGTTACCAGTGTAGCGGACTGGGTGTAAATGAAGATGCAGACACACTAGTTACATGATCAACTTGTGCTTTATTTTTGATAAAAGCACTTTTTAAACATTCCAGAAGTTTCCTTTTATGTTTATGACAATGTATGGTTTTCATAACTTGATTCCGTGGACTGGACTGGATTCCTTGATCTTAGGTGCATCAGGTCAATCTTTTCATCATAGTAATGTATGACATTTAAATGAATTCTTCAATTCCAGTCATAACAAATTAATAGCATCAAGACTATAACCATTCTTGGAATTACTATCCGCCATTTCTCCTGTAACATAAGTGTCTTCTTCATCAGTCAGTCTAGTCTTGCAGTTTTCAATTACTTCCCATGTTGAGCAATATTCAGATGGATATCATGTTTAAAGTATTTGAAGTATGAAATTGCATTTTATGAGGTTGTAATGAAGATTGAAGATTTTATTCATTGTTATAAACAGTCAGAACATTTGTACTGAAGGTAAGAAGTATGAAAAATGTCAGGTCAGGTAAAGGATCTCATTTTCAGTTGTCATTGAAAGCTGACATGTTGTCTAGGATACAGTGTCTGATGTGAAAAGATTGTTCTTTCTACAGGCATGTCTACCCAAGTAGTGGGTTCGTCTGTGCTTAGTAAGATCTCTAGTCACACCAAATGGGTTATAATTGCATGTGTATCTTTCACATGCAATGCAGGATCAATTGATCAACTTGAAAAGGGATGTCGTCAGTAACAGATGACCAGTACCACCATTTTCAGGAGAAAAAACACTTTTCCTTAAATTAATGACATCCTTTGCAGGAATTTAGTTTCTATTTTCAAGTTCTAATGGATTTAGGAAAGTTCTTTTATGATAGTTTTTGTAAGTTGAGTTTCTTTTGAACTCTTGGTACATCCTACAGGATGAAGGTCATTTTCAAGGCCAGGATGTCTTGCAAGCATCTTGTTAACTAGAAAATTGTTGTAGACCTTGAAAAATGCTACTGAGAAAAATTATGTAAATATAAGGACCTTACTACAACTCGATAAAAGTGCAATGAAGTCCTGCTGTAAATTGATATTTCTACTAGCACTAATTAAAAAGTATTGTAAATGTATGACAAAGTCATTGACATTTCAATAATGCACCTTGTAATTTTTTGAGCAGAAAGAAACAAGAAAAGACATTTTTATGTCTTTATACCTGATTGAAAGTTCCCTGAAATTTACCTAATTGCCATGTTTTGTAGACTAGTGTCATTTGTATGAAAGCTTTGAATCAACTTGTTTTGGCATAAGCAATTTAGCTGTGTTTGTTTTCTGGGAAATTCAAGAACTGAAAGGCTTGGTGAGGAAGCACTATGTCCCAAGACATCATTTACTGAGTTTCCTCAATTCAAGTCAAAGGAATGTAAAATGAAGATTTAATGGTTTGGTATCTTTAACAACCAGTCTCAGAACTGAACAGTTAATTTAAGTAAACTTTTCTGTAATGAGCAGTGGTAGGTGGCTAAATGTGGACAGACAGTAGAGGGTGAGGTGGTCTTTTATGGTGGCTAAATGTGAACAGACAGTAGAGGGTGAGGTGGTATTTTATGGTCGCTAAATGTGGACAGACAGTAGAGGGTGAGGTAGTCTTTTATGGTGGCTAAATGTGGACAGACAGTAGAGGGTGAGGTACTCTTTTATGGTGGCTCAATATGGACAGATATTAGAGGGTGAGGTAGTCTTTTCTGTCATTATAACTGGGTGCACACTTAGTAGGGCAAATAGAAATGCACTCTAAACATTGTCACAGTCAGTGACAGGAAGAAATGTCCAACTTTATGGTCAAGTGGTTCCAGTCACTGACTGGAAATCGCTGTAACCTCCATAGATTGAGGGTCATAAATAGGGATGTCACATTTAGGGAATTTGGTAAACGTGTACACGTCTATCACTAAACGAAACGGATCCGTTTACATGTTGTTTACATCAGTTTCAGTAAATCATCATACATGCTGCGTTCAAAACAATATTACATACCTGTTTAAATATGTCTGCTGTTTTAGATACGTAATCATTTAGCTATGTAGACGTCCAGATCGCCCCGATACATGAATACAAATTCAGCGATTTATATAATACGTATATAAGTTATAGTACGTAGTCCCGTTCAATAATAAGGTAGATGTTATTAACTAAGCTGTTGTATGCATGTATGTGTTATTTTACATGTAAACGGATACCCAAGTTACTAAACGTTTAGCGCTGCTAAACGAAACCCTTCTGTGTACATGTGTAAACGTGACACCCCTAGTCATGGATTCAGCCCAGCTACCAACTATGACTCTTTATGCAAGAAAGTTGGCAGTTTATAACCAAGGATAGGGATTTAGTACTGGTTCTCCCCAGGGATGATTAGGTAAAATGCCTGCCTGTTAAAATTACTGAAATATAGTTGAAATTGACATTAAAGGAAAAAATGTTGTGTTGGTACTTCTCATGTAAGAAACCTGGATAAAGACTTGCATATGTCCAAATTCCAGGACAGTTCTTTGAACTAATATGAGAAATGCTGTGAAAGAATTTGCCCATTCACAGCAACTGATGAATGCATCTTGGCAATTAGTGAGAGGGCAAGTTATTTGAGTACATGGGATTGAGACCTGTATGAATAAGTTGGGAACTGGCTAGTACTGTATCTTCACAATTAGGTTCATTTGACCTGAAAGTTCTTATCGGACACTGAGGATATTGATCGACCTTGTTGGCTTGGTAACAAAACACTAGGCAACCAGCTCTTTATATACATTTTGTTGAATGGCTTCTTTTTTCTGCAAATCGAAGTTTGTTGGGGGGTTTTCTTCAAATTCAAGGAAAGTGTATGATATTCCAAACTTAATTGCATAAGTATTAGATTAGGAATAAACAGTTGTTAAGAACTTGGTTTGCATCCAAATTTTGGGGATTCAAGCAGACAAGAATATATCACATGTAACACTGGATGATGGTTCATCAATAATTTTCATGGTAGACATAATTTTATTGAAATATTTTGGCGAGACTACACTAGCAGAGAAATTTACGTTATGAATATTCATGATTTTTTATGGAGTATTTTCACGAAACTGCTGACTCGGCAGTCTTTCTAGAAACAAGTTACTGTTGAAACACTGTGATCATTAGCTCTTGGATGCCTCAGACAACTAGTGGAGACATTTCTGTGTTGTATATATCAAGAGTTGTAAGCTGTTTTGATGCCTCAGGTGTTGGAATTAATTATTAATAACTGGATATTCTCTGAAAGGTTTAAGTAAGGAATTTTGCAATTCTGAGGATAATTTCTTTTATTAGTTTTCTTCTATTTGGTTCTCAATTTATTCATGTAGGTGTAGTGAACTTAAGTTTAGATTAGAGTCTTAGTTTATAAGATGGGTATTTTGAGTATGTGTGTTTTAACTTGCACATTTTTCAAAGCAACAAAGCTGAGTTTTAATTCTGTTCCTTTGCACAGTTGCAAACTGGATGTATTAAATACTCAGGGGAAAAAACCATCAGGTCTTCAGTGCATAGATAGTGATTACTCTTGCAGAGTGTAAAGTGCAGTTGTAGTGATATCTGGTATCGACTTATCGTATCTGCAGCATAAATCATAGGTTTTTTTTTAGTATTTTTGTGTGTGCAGGAGACTACAATGTATACTTAAGATATGAACGCAACAGTATTCATTTTATCACATACCTCTAAGTAATTATGTACAGACATACGAATATTGCCAGGAATTGGCAAAATATCGGAATTTCTAGAATAGTTTTCACCTCTCTAATATTTTGAGAGAATACCAGTAATGTCTAGACGAAATCAATTCCGTCAGGAATATTTTATCACAAAGCTCAGGGATGATGTGGATTCTTCGTTAGAACAAGCTTCCAGCTGAAATGGATCGTGTCGTCGCTGAAAACGTGCAAAATCTATGAAGGAAAAAGAAAACTTTAAATATTTCAATACTATTTATGGTTGATATGTATCTTACATTGTAGTCACATGTGTGCCTGTTGACAATGAAAGGAACAGATGTTACTTGTGAGGCAATTTTGTAACGGATGTGTAGATACAATTGGATTTATTTTCGAATATAGAACTCCCGGCATGGGATTTAATATAATAAAATATGATAATGGATTATAATTGTTAGGTACAGTATTTCTTCTTTGTAAGCATAGGCTGTGAAGGTAAGTGAAATACTGGCTATTTCTTCTTAGATGACAGAAAGTGTGAAAGTATTTATTAGGGTGAGTAGAATAACTCTGAAAACCACTGGCAGAATTCTTATAGTCTGTTACATTGTATCTGTATTGCTTCAACCACTTGTCTCAAGTTGTCTATAGACATCATCATTATGCCGAATTGGTAGCGAAACGGTAGGAAAACACTCCACCATTAACTTGCTGCTTTATTTCATTTTTGAAAGATTATAGACATCAATATAATACTTTGAATAAGGCGTTTTTGCAGATTTTGAACAAACAGTATTTCAATATTAAGATGATAAAAATTCAGTTTTCTTTATACAAAAGATACATAGTATACCAAAGGTGTAGTTGCTTCCTTTTAAAAAATGACGTCAAATACCATAATTAAATAGCAAACCCATCTCCCCATTCACCTGGCAACTTGTATTTCTGTGGTAATCATTTTCTCATAGTATCTTTAATTTTGATGACATTTTCTTTTGGTATTTATTATAATTTTATCCAATGAAAAACATTGTCCTTTTTCCACAATATGCTCTTTTTTCATAAAAATTCATTAAAATAAGAAAAAAGAGGAAAAATTCAAAATTGCATTAGTAGTAGTAGTAATTTTCTAGAACTTGAAGTAAATTGGACATTTCTGTGCAGCCAAATGTACCAGCTAGCAGAGGTTTTAACATTGCTTTTGCATTGAAAGAAGTTGACAAAATGTTCTGTTGTGTAAGACAACAGTGGGGCCAAAACTGGTAGCCTTATTAAATTAACAGAAAATAGAGGAGTATTTTATACAAGCCAGTCTTTCTGAATAAAGTGGATAGTATCTGAGATCTTGTGTTAGGATAAACTGCTTGTGTCCATGTCTGACAAGTCAAATCTTTACACCATTCCTTTTCCGAAAAAAGTAATATTCTGACTGTTAAAAACTCAAGTCATCTTTCTACATCTGTACTAAGATTTTGAATTAAAGATTAAAGTTAGCTGTTAACAAGTACTTGTCAAGAAATTGAGAGACTGGTATTAAATTTACCATATGCAATAAAAAAGAGAAATTGTATAGATCAAGCAAAATCACCAAAATTTCAGGTCTGAAAACTAAAAGTAGCTTGGTGGGAAAAGATAATAAATGGACCAAAATTTCTGTAACAATTCAATCTTTGTGTTTGAGAAAAAGCCTTCTGCTCACTTGTTTGCAGATTTTGCCAGACCAATTACTATAGGACCTTGTTCTTATAAAAAAAAAAAACTTGCAAAACAAGTTGGCTGCTTTAAAACAGCATCCAGTGGGTTATGCCTTGTGAGTGATTTTTGTGTGCCAAAAACACTACAGCAAGATGAAGGGTATTGACGGCTTACGTTTTAAATTACTTACACCTTATTTCTCTCTGTATCCTTGTATCTCTACATGTAGGTAGAATCGACTCAAGTTCTTGTTAAAAAGCCATTTTGTGTCTTTTAAGTTCATTCTGGACCATAGTTCAACATTATGGCCATTTTCAAGAGTATTATAAGTTGCCGGTGGGTAGCCTAGTATGGTATACAGTCTCCTTCAGAATTGTATTTTTATCAGAAATCATTCCAGCTAGTTTGTTTTATATTACAAGCCTTTAATTTACATACAAAAAGGACATTTCAAATAATGTGAAATTGCCACAACATTGCAAATACTAATATTATACAACCCGAGTTACTCAAATCGAAGTTGTCTATAATTTATTGCCAAATTCTAAAAATAGATATAGTTTAGGGCTTGAAAGATACAAGCTAGTGTTCGACAATGTGCATAAAAGAAACTCTTCACTGTAATGGGTTGTGCTGTCAAACCATTTGGCCTTGTATGAGGATGAAAGGTTTATAACATGAGCAGTTTTAATTCGAAATGCAAAAGTCATTTCAGCCTTCCCAGACTGACCACATGGGCAATTTCCTAGGGCTGTAGATCACCGACCATGTGGGGAAGTAGACGCTTATTGTTTCAAAGATTAAATAGAAACTTACAATATCTTGTCATCACCCACATTTTCTTAAACAAACTTGGAATATCAAGTATAGACTGGGTCTGTACATCATTGACAAAATGCATTTGTACAAGCTTTATATTTTAATTACAGTCAAGCTTGGTTTGTTATGACTCTGAGGAGCTGACAATTTTAGATTGAGTGATCAATAGTTAAAGCTGTCGAGGTCTGCCAGTCAAGGGTCGTCGTATTTCATGTAAAAATATCCATATGGGGAATTTGGAGTATTCTATTATGTGTAAAAGTATATTACACTCTTCACCTGTGATGAAAAAGCGAAAATTAATGAACTCGCGTGTCATTTTCATTCAATTTTTTTTGCGATATAGGAAACATACAGAATACTAAACAGAAGAGGATTTGCTGCTGTATTCAAAAACCTTCCTCCACTTGTCCTCCACCAAGAGAGGGCTCATTACTTGCCATCCGTTGGACAACTGACTATTTTGGTTGATTTGTTTGTTGCTTTAAGTACTCACTGGCCAGTCAGATCTGCCTAATGGTCCCTTCCTTAGCCGAGGTTTAGCCAAGGAACGTTTCTGAATATAGCCATAAGATTACATCTTTGTTGCTTGTTTCTTTACTGATCCATTGCTCCTTGTTGCTAGCCTACAATTTCCCCATGTAGTAGGCAGCAGTCAGTTCGGTACTGTACAATAGTTGCAGTCCAAAGAAGTTTTTCAGATCTTTAGAAATACAAATACTCATTTTTAAAATCCTTTCAGTTAGATACAAACCTCTGGGATATCCATGTCAGAATGTGGGAGTCTTGGTTATCATAGACCCCGGCAAATATTGCAGCCATTTCAGCCATGCTGATACCTGCACTATACAAGAGCCCTTTTCTGTCTAGACTTTTGACAGTGAAATTTCATTATAATTGCATGTAATATCCAATTTGAAAATGTCATAGAAACGGTTTCATGTTGCTTCAATTTGCCACTTTTATTGATGTTTGCTAAAGTTAATAACTTTATATACATACAGTTATGGTGAGATGTTTGAGAAACAGTAACAGTTAACTGTTGTGGTGTCATACAAAGACAGTTTTAATATTGCGTGTTCTATGTGAAACTTGAAGAAACAATAGTTGTGTTTCAGTTGATAGTGTCTGCTGTAACTGTTGTGCATCCCCATTACTAACATGAACCACGCCTCAATAGCCTAGTGGTAGAGCGCCCGCTTCGAGTGTGGGAGGTCATTGGTTCACTCCCTGGCCGTGTCATACCAAAGACGTAAATAATGGTACCAGTAGCTTCCTTGCTTGGCGCTAAAAAGGATTAAAAAGGAAACTGGCTTCTCCCCGGGGATGGTGAGGTGTTAAGTGATTAATGATTAATTTGTTTCACAATCAACCTAAAATAAATTAGTATAAACTAACATGAATGCTACAGGTTGGTGGCAACTGCATGGAGACAAGTGTGGTAGAAAAGTGTGTATTGACAGATAAGTCGTGAAATAAACCCTCTGTGATACACTTTAGAAAAATTATTTAAAAAGCTATCAATGCATGTCTGTCAAGTATAAAAGTTGCTGAATATGTAGTAGGGGCAAGGTCTTTTAATAGATACATGTCTGTCTAGATATTCACGTAAGTTTAAGTGATCATTGCATGTCATTTACAGGCCGTGCTCAAACTTTGTCCACTCTTTAAATCCAACAGTTTTCATCCAATCTTCACCAAACTTGCTGAAAATATCTGTGGGTGCTTTTGGATTATGGCCCTTGAATTATCCAAAAATGATTAAATAAGTCTTCTCAGCTCTACAGTTCTGTCCGCTATTGATTCAAATAGGTTTACTGACAGGCATATTTTGTGACAGTTCAGCACTAATAGACAAGGGTTCGTCTTTCTGACACGCAGTAACTGTTATTAACTGTAATCGCCAAACACAAAATTATTTTGATTCCAACTAGACAAAAATTGATTTTAAAGGAAATGTAATGCAATAGGGATTCTTCTACATCATGCTAGACAATTTGACCCCATAGAGGTCTCCTCTTCTATCAAGCCATCATAGAATCTTCAGTAAGTTGCTCTACATTTTCCCCCAATAATTATAGACCATTCCTTATCTATTAGACATCAAGTTTTTCTTGCCAGACAAACTCTTATGACACAATGTTTGTGGGTGTGTTAGAGGACAATTTTGTAATAATGAAAGCTATTTCTTATATGATTTATAACACTGTAAAGTAGGGTTTAATGTCCTGTTCTAGAGTGCATAATGTGGACTGTGTGACATTTCATGTATCATCAATCATTTCACCACAAATGGTATGTGTTTGAAAATCTAAAATAAAAAATTGCACTATTCCCCTAATACAGCAAACATGACTATCATGCAAGGGCAAAATTATAAATACAAGTAATATATTTTTATGCCCCTATATTTGCTCTTGTCCGTCTGTATGTACTGCCCATTCATACATCCCCGTATGTACCTCCTGAAAATCTTGTGGCATTTACTGATCCTTTACTAATCGACCTAGACTTTCCAAACTTCATACTGTTTGTCGACGATTGTTGTTAGAACATTGTATTGTTGGAACTTATTTCTCGGTGATTGCTCTTGTCGGTGATTGCTGTAAGAAAATTGTGTTGTTGAGACTGCTTTCTCAGTGATTCTACTGTTTGTCGGCGATTGCTGTTAGAACATTGTATTATTGGATCTTGTTTCTTAGTGATTCTACTGTTGGTCAGCAATATTTTGTATTATTGGAAAATTCACTCGTTGGAACTTTTACTGTTTTTTGGTGATTGTTGTTAGAACATTGTATTGTTCGAACTGCTTTCTCGGTAATTGTACTGTTTGTCGGCAGTTGTGTTGTTGGAACTTATTTCTTGGTGATTCTACTGTTTGTCAGCGATTGCTGTTAGAACTTTGTTTTGTTGGAACTTATTTTTCAGTGATTTTACCGTTTGTCAACAATTTTATTATTGGAAAATTGTGTTTTTGAAATTGCTTTCTCAGTGATTCTACTGTTTGTCAGCGATTGTTGCCAGAACATTGTATTGTTGGAACTTATCTCTCGGTGATTCTACTATTTGTCAGCAATTGTATTATTGGAAAATTGTGTTATTGAAAGAGTTACTGCTTTCTCAGTGATTCTACTGTTTGTCAGTGATTATTGTTAGAACATTGTATTGTTGGAACTTATTTCTCGGTGATTCTACTGTTTGTCAGCAATTGTTAACATTATTAGAAAATTGTGTTGTTGAAACTGCTTTCTCGTTTGTCAGCGATTGTTGTTGGAACATTGTATTGTTGAAAACTGTTTTTCAGCGATTGTTTTGTGGGAACTTTTTTCTTGGAAATTGTACTGTTTGTACCTATATTGGCATATTCTTCTTCTGAATGTGATGATACTATTGGAACATGCTTCACAACGATTGTTATATTGTAGCATGTTTGTGAAATGAGTGGATGGTATTCTTTTCTACAGTTCCATAGGTATGGAAATAGGTAATTTCTAGATTATTTGGGCAAGAATAAACCAGTGTCACTACAGACAAGTTTTAGTCTTTGCTGATTTGATGATTATTTCAGGTAAATACAGTGGCTTTGAACTAAACCATGTATGCAAGCTTGTTCTTAGCCAATGCCCCCTATTGTTTAAAGTAAAAAAAATGCTATTCAGAAATTTACTTGGAAAATCTTTGCCAGACATATTACAGGGATGAATAGTTAAGCAACCAGGCTGTTTAAGTCATAGTGTTTATTTTGTCAGATTAAACTAGCTGTCTAGACATGGGGTGAAAGATGCCAGATTTGATTGATCCTTGAACAAGAATAGTGTATTGAAAAGACCAGACAAAATGGCAAAAGAAATTTGATACAGAGAATAAAAAGAGAGAAAAAAATAAAGAAGATCTGTCTGGAGGTGTGTTGATAAGAACAGGAAATTAATGAACTTATTACTCCTTGTCTTTGTTGAAACATTTTTGTCTATGTTGGATTTTGTGTCTGGCAAATAATAAGTAAATGTTATTCATATTAGGATAATTATCTCTAGGCCAGACTTTCCCATTTTGTTTCATGGACGAAGAGAAATTAATAGCCTGTGAGAAAATCAGGTTTTTATCAGTGACATCAGTCTGAACCCTGAATCCAAGGATTGGTATGTAGAACGGTCAGAAACTGTTGTTTTTCATTCTGAACCCTGAATCCAAGGATTGGTATGTAGAACGGTCAGACACTGTTGTTTTTCATTCTGAACCCTGAATCCAAGGATTTGTATGTAGAACGGTCAGAAACTGTTGTTTTTCAGTCTGAACCCTGAATCCAAGGATTGGTATGTAGAACAGTCAGAAACTGTTGTTTTTTTATATGATGTACAACTATATATATTTGCTCTGAGTAAGGAAATTTGGTGACTTTAACACTTTCAATAGAATAGATTTGCCTCAAATTTTGAACATGGTGTTTTGTTTTTGACGAAGGTAAAGGACTGGCAGCAGCCGCAACTATACTACATGTTTGGTATGAACTCTTTGCACTGTTAACTAACTGTAAGAGTGTAAAGGTGCACAATGTATAACGTTTCTATTCTAATATAACATACCTGTAACTGATAAAAGTGCAGAAAAATCTTCTTTCCAATTCATGTTAATACAGTAACTATCTGATAGGTATACTACAGTGTGTATATATGCCAGCAGTGTAGCAATGTAAACCTAGAGGTCAGGTCAGGTCAGGTTATGTTAGTCTGTCTGAGTATTTTTACCTGGTCTTACCTTGTCTGACCTCGCCTCAGTGTGTTAATACCACTTGGTTTATGTCGCTGGCTATATATAACATGTAGAGCAGCCATAAAAATCATGAATATTTTTTTTGGATGATAGATAATTGTCCTTGAATATTTGTGATATAAAAGATAATTGGACTCTTGAGTAAGAGTTTGATATAAACAAGATGTTAGCATTATGAAAATAGATGGAGGAATAACTCTCTTCCATGACTTTCTAGCATATAATTCACAACTGCTCTAGTTACAAATGGTGTGAAGTCTTCAATAAGGAATAAAATTGTAGCAAATTGTGATTTCAGTAAGGGAAAAATTACCAGCCAAGACTGTTGTAGATCATGGGCTTTGGTGAAAATCTGGTATCTAGTAAAAATGTGTCCAGAAAAGATGAGGCTTTAACTAGGTTCAGATTTAGTGCATACTGGCTAAGAGATGTAGTTTTAAGGGTCCCATATAGACTTAGTTCAGGGGTAAATTGTGCAATTGGTTAGGATAAGGGAGAGCATGTACAGAATATCTTTTGAAGTTAATGTATGAATGTTTTGATATGAAACATAATGTCACACCTCAAAACCAAACAAGGACGTAGATCCTGTACGTTAGAAATTTAACACATTCTACGGAGGATAAAAAATATAGCTAGAGAAATCTTTTATACAAATGAATTCAGTTGTTAATTGTTTCTTCTTTCAGATTGTATCCAGTTTGTACAGTCAACATATTCCAAATTAGAAATTTTGAGTGTATGGAACGTGCTTAGAATTTAGTTCAATACTGCCGTGCTTCCAGGACAAGAGAAAAGGGGAATCTTGAATCAACATTGCTAGTTTGGAGCTGCTTGAAGACTTCCAAAGAGGTTGTGTTTGTTTTGTTGGGAGATAGCATGCTGCTGACAAAAACCTATATATCAGGTTTATAGATATATAATTTATACTTTTTTTTTCCTTAATAGATGCACTTGTCCTTGTTGAAGCTTACGGTATTTTTGCATGATAAAAACGTTGGCTCAATTGAAATGCCAGTCTTTTTCAGCAAATTCATAACCAAGTATCCCATTGACCACTAACTTTAGTATTGTTTGAATATTTATCTTACGGTTAATCACCATACATTAAATCCAACATTACTAATTATCGCAACCCCCACTCCATTTGGCGGCGTTCAAACATTTGACTTATATTTCTACTGGAAGTAAATTTGTACTTGGACACTGTTTGTAATAATTTGTGATCCACAGAGAGATGTGGGGTACAGATGTGATGTGTACCACCTATGTAAGTTGACTTGAAAAGTTTGTTCTCTGTTTTTGTAATATACCAAGTCTTTCCATATTTCAAGCATACTGTATCTAAAAAATTAGTGTAGAAAATAGTTACAAAGAAATTGGGTTATGGGGTCTGTTAACATAGTTTTCACCTTTATCTGCGAGGAAGCAGGAAATTATTTTTTTTTAAGTCCTAGAAACTATTGGTCTCATTTTGAAATTATTTTGTGATAAGATGAACTCTTTCTCTCAAAATATGACTATCCAGCAGTGAAACTCGAAAGAGCTGAAAGTCATCATGACCTTCAGAACTTGTTTGATTTCAACAGGGAGTAGAACAGAATTGAGTTAGTGGAGAAAGACATTAATTTAATAATAAATGAGTTTGTTAATGGCTGTCTTACGTTTCATCTATTCACATTAGTCATTTGCTATAAGGTGTCAGATGGTATGTATTTATAATGAATGTAATCAGTACTGTTAAACAATATAAAACATAATATGTATATTCACTATGGTGTCTGGTAAGCTAAACTTGTGCAATTTCTCTAGAAGTTGGACAGTGACCGATTGCTAAGATTTTATCATAAAGATAATTAGTTAATTGAACCTCCTGACCAGCAATCTTAAAACAACGACTCCCAATCTTAGGGAAAAAATCTCAACTTTTGCCGAGCATAGAAACTCCTTGTTTTAGCTAAATTCACACTAAAGTACAAATTTGTGACTATTATATTTGAAAAAATGCTAAACTTGTTCCCAGTTGATGACACATGCAGACTGATCAAGATCTTTGGTTTGATGTTGGTTTAATTTTGACTAAAAACACCTTCAAACAATGTTACTTTCTGAACTGAAAGATGGACAACTCCATTTAGAAATTAAACGTGGGCCAGGGTTGACTGTTTCAGGTTACTCTGATCTGAATAATGGACCATGGTGATATTTTCTCTACTACCTGATGAAAAATGTCAACTTGATTGCTACTTTGGTCTCAATATCCCGAGACAATCTGTCTGGTTAATTATAGCAAACTAGTTTTTATTCAAATGAAGTGTTGGCTCAGTAAAAGAATAAGCCTAGAAAACAGTGTAAACCTAAATATAGGTAAAATCAATGATGTCTCTGTGCTAGAGATAGGTTAATGTGTCATCTTGTCTTATATGGTATTAAAGGGTATTTAACAGATTTGTCAGGGAAAAAGGAGATCTATAAGAAAAATCCATAGGCGAAAAAGGTGGAAGCAGTAAATGTATATTGGAAGTGCCGGTTTCAAAGTGAAATTCCATTTTGAACAGAATGGTCCTGTTTTTATTCTACCATAGTAAAGGACATACATGACTGTATGGCTTTTAAAACGTGGAATTTTACAACTAAATGATGTCCTAGTCTCCCAGCTGTTGTTCCAGTTAAACAAATTTCCATGTTTCCTGTTGAATTGCCAACAAAAAGTACCCCTTCAAGGAAGAGTGAGTAAAATGGTGCGGTATATGTTTTTACAGTGCAAGGGAAGTAATTCAGGAAAGATCAACAGTTGAAGCATACTGTTTTATTGACCTTGTTACTACTTTGTGACGAATGATTAGGCAGATTTCATTCTACAATAAGTTGGTTGATACAGCATGTATATATTACACAAGTCTAATCTCTATACTCCTAACAAAAATAAATATTGAAAGAGGAATTTTGGGAATTGTCTAAGATCGTCTGAATGTTGGATTTTTTTGTATAAGCAATGTTACTGTAAGGATTTTTTTTGTATAAGCAATGTTTACAGTAACTAATTGACTTCACCAACATGACTTCACCTACTGTACTGAACCAGTGCCAAGTGGGCCATTTATCGTGTCTAGTTTAATCTAAAGGCCAGCTGATAAAGATTTTAACTCCCTCAACTTTATTCTTAATCAGCAGATTTCTGTATATATGGGAAAATAATTAAGAGTATTTTTAGTACATTGAATCACTGGGTTTTCTTTTTCAGGGTCATGGTTAAGATGGCTTTTAATGGAGATGCAGATGCAGAGGATAACATGAAAAATGGACATTCAACTGTATGGAAACTTTAATGAAATTCAGCTATTGTAGTGCCCTTTGTATTGCAGCATTATAGGTACTGTACACTAGTCTCACTGTGAAAACTCCCATCATTTGTAGAGTGGCTCAACCATCTGTGCTATGCAACCAGTGTAGGCAATATTTAGCATGGCATTTTTACCTTCTTTATCAGAGGCAGGTATTGGGCAACTAAAATTTCTTTCAGGCTTGGCAATTGGGCAACTTTAATTTCTTTAAAATCATGCAGTTTTCCCCAAACTGAGTTTTAACCAGGATTTTAGTGCCCCATGCAGCTAATTACCACTTTCTTTTTTTCCTAAATTCAGGGTCTAGGGTGTCTACCCTGAACTACCCTGAAAAAATGCCCAGTTTTGTCAGTGTACACCATGGTCAGATGTATTTCAACCAAGAAGTATTCCAAATGTATGCACACATATATTTCTAAAGTCAGCAATACAGGCTACTACCATCTCAACTGTCTTACTACAATACATTAATAATAAATTAAAATGAATAGCAATTTGAACAAGTCTTGAACCATGCTCGTATGGGACTTTAGTTTCCTGAATTTATTCCTTTTGATTAGATTTAGACTTCTAAATTTATAACCTTAGATTAGATTTTGCTTATCAACTTCCATAGCTTTGACACTTAGATCTCCAAATATCTCTACGGATAGTTTGTAATTCACTTTGTGTTCAATACAGACTGCAATCACAGCATTTATGTAATTCATCACTTTTATTTACAAAAAAATGATTTATTCTTGCTTAAGCTCTTACCTTGCTTTGCATCTTATTGTTGCATCAACACATGTATGTTGGTTGTCTCCTTCACTATTCATTGTCTCCTTCACTATTCATAAGTCCCTGATATTTGGTTGTCTAGGGAGTCCAGTTATAATGCCTAGTTACTACCTAAGGTTCAATTGGTTGAACCCCAACTGATAACTAGGACCCTTGCTGGATCTTCCACTGGTATCTAGGGATGCAAGATGGTGTCCAGTTCTTCTATTTCAGTATACAAGGGTCATCCAGGGAGCCCAGTTTTAATGCCTGGTTACTATCTAGGGCTCAATAGGTTGGCCTTCAACTAATCACCAGGACCCTTGCTTCATCCTCTAGGGATGCAAGATGGTTTCCAGTTTTACAATTTCCGTATTCAAGGATCGTTCACAGAGCCCAGTTCTAATGCCTAGTTACTATTTAAGGCTCGATAGGTTGATCCCAAACTAGTCATCGGGACCCTTGCTGAATCCTCCGCTGGTATTTAGGGATGCAAGTTGGTTTCCAGTTTTCCTATTTTAGTATTTTATACAAAAGCTAATAATTAGGAGTCCCAGACGTTGAATCCATGACAGGTATTCTGAATCCTACAAACAGCATATCTCTGGTAGAATTTTCTAAGTGATATGGAAGACCAGTTTTTTAAATACATTACTGACATACATGAATTATTTACATCTCTGAAAGAATGATATCAGTCTCTTTTTCTGCTTTGCATCTTCTAGGTTGCAGTTATATCTGTCTGTAGGTTGTGATTTATATTGTCGACGTTTTGTTATTTTGAATGTCAAGCATAGATTACACATTGATCCCAGTTCTTGAATATAGAAAGGCTGAAGGCACATAACAAATGGTTTCAAAATACACTCGTATGATACAGTTTATAAATACACATAAATACATACATTTTACCTAGATCGTGACAGAATACAATGCATATTGTCACATCTTGTATTGATAGGTATTTTTGCCACCGCCATATATAAGAATTGGTTTGCAGTGTTTGAATAAATATAAAACTTTGTACAGCTGACTACTGCACGGAATTGCGGTCTTGCAAGTTTGCTCTTATTGCTTTAGTTGGGTGATGCTGTGCCCTATTTATTCCACATAAAAACTTCAAAATTCATTTTGTCTCGGGGGTATTGTCGGGTTGAATTTGACACAAATAATTACATAACGTCTGTCTAGCAGCAGTTTTGAAACAAAGGTCACCACTTGAAAATATGGACCGGCTGTCTTTCCTATACAATGTAATTAAGGTCTATTAAAATGACCATACTGTGTCTGTCAAAGTCATGGTTAAAATAATTTTAATAAAGTTTGGAAGAAATTGTCACCATATGATTCTCTACTATAATTTCTATAATGAACTTTTACCTTTTGAAAAATAAGGACCCTGTTTGGATCCTAAATATTACAATACTCCTATATAAATTTACATTACATTCATCTATGAAATCTGTGGGCAGACTTTCATTTAATCTTTAACAACTAAAATACCCATTTGTTGAAGAGTATTGACCCCTTCCAAAATGAGGCTTTAAGGGGTTAATGCTTTTCTTCTATACATATGCCCTGCACCATTTCCCCAGAAAATTCCAATTCATAGAATTTTCATATTTCAATGTAGACAGTAAATTAAACTACAATTATTATTATTACAGAAACCCGTCTGCAAAGGGGACTACTTATTTGATCTTATTTGCCCTGATTTGATATTATAGGAGTTAATTAGCTTATTAAATATATTTTCCAATGTTATTGGGATTCTACCAAGTTCTGTTTCATTGTACAATTTCAGGGCACCAAGGAGGATGTGACCTAATCCACCAGGGACTCTGTCTATACTTCGTGTGTTGTTTAATTTGACTGCAGTCAGCGGTATTACAAGGAGGGATTGACTTTATCAGTAAATATAATAGATATCTTAAGCTGTACTGGTTTTATATTGTCCGCTAAGAGACTCTGTAAACCAGAAATGTTTCTGCCTTTTGATGGCGGAAATGAGTAAGCTGGTCACCAATTGATTAAATTTCTACAAAATAAGGTCGGATTCCAAGTTCTTTCAAAAATATAGCATTGAGGGATGTTAAAGAATATTGGCGATTGTTTTATGGTAAGGTCAAGTCACACACTGCAATTTTTGCTTTAACATTGTAGAATGTTTTACTTAATACGGAGACAATTTTCAGTTGGCTTTATTGCAAATGAAGTACATGTATGTTGTGAACCAGGGTTTGATCCAAAGTCCAGTCGTATGAGATGTGAGCAAGACACCCAGCACCACACATGGCTTGGTCCATCCAGCTCCGAGTGGGTACAAGGAAAGAATGGTTGCTGACTCTTTCTCTCAAATGATTAGTTAGATCATCAGTGGTGTCTAATCTTGATATGTAACAAGTTAGACTGAAAAGTATAGAACATTGATAGTTGCCTTGAATTAGGAAATTTGGGAGGAGGAAATTGAGAAAATTGCATGATCATGTATCGGTCACTGATACTTGGAAACATGTCAACAACGCATCATATTAGAAATTTATTTCATGTCACCTTCTTAAAACAGTACAGATTATAGAGTACAAGCGTCTAATTCATCTGTTTATGACCTAACCTAGATCTTGACCAATCAGAAGTCAAATATTTGAGACTAGCTCAGAGGTTGGCTTTACACTTGGTATGCCAAAATATAAACTTCAGGTGTTGGACCAAGCACGGCAAATAAATGACAGAAATATATCATATGGAGTAAAACATTTGTTTCTATAGAATAGGTCTGCTTGCAAGGTTTCATAATAGAGAAATAAAAAATGTTACCTGTATTACTTTTATTGAGATTTATGGAGATTGCCTCTTCCATAGAATGATGCAAAATATGTTTAATATTAACTTTATGTGTGAGCAGGTGTTGCAATTAGATTTCATGGTTGCAGTACTGAAATTTGAGATGATCTTTTGCAGTATTAACTATGGTAATTCAAGTTGCAGCACAAGCAGTGTCACATAAAATTTATGAACAAATGAAAGAAAACCAGTGGTAGTGTGTGAAAAGAAGTGAAACAAAATATTGTTACATCCCTGGATGGATAGAGAATAGTTACACAGTGAGGTGCTGATTCAACACAAATCAAGACCTTGAGGTTGAATATTGAGCACAACTCCTCTGTGTGTAATGGGAAACTACTGTGTGAGATTGACTGACATAATTGTAAACCTTTGCTCCTCGTATCATAACAGGTCTTGGTATCAGAAGAAGAACCTTGTTATTCATTGTTGAACTTAAACTATAAAAACATACATTGTACAAGGAAACAAAATGCTAGGAAAAGCTTGCAGCAGCTTATTTTGAAATTTATGGTCTATGACATGGGATTATATAGTAATGTTTTATCTCGGACTACACATGTGAGCTAATCCAATAACCAGTAAAGACCCAGCTCTTGTCCTCACATAATCTATGCAAAAGAGATTTGTAAATTATGAGAAGTTGAATTGAATGTTCAGCAAGTCTAAAGTTTGCTGCTGAATACCTTAGGTCTGCTGCAGAGAGAATTGTTGTTGCAGGTTTGTGCAGTACAAATAGCAGTGTGCAATGAATAAAGAAAGAAAAGGGTCACTAAATACAGTAAATTTCAGCCATGGACTGGATTAAACCTTTCAACTTCAATGCTTTTTGCCTACATGGCTCTGCCTCTTCAATTGATGGTAAGCATGTGGGTAAAAGAGCAAGAAATAGATAGAAAAGAAACACTTAATATTTACAAATACATTCTTCTCTTGTGAGAAAAGGAGAGAGAATATAGCAATGTAATTACAGTGATCTCGGCCAACTGCATGGCTCAACTGTGTCACCATCTGTGCATCTTGAGGACATCAAAGATAACTGTAATTCGAGGTCATGCTGACATTGGAGGCAGGGCCGTCTTTGAGTACACAAGATAAAACCTTTTCATTATCCCTGAGACCATAACTTGAGGACCATAGACCAGTCATGTGTCCCAAGTTGTAGTTCAGGTGCAAGGTGAAGGTCAAACAGCTGCAATGTGTACTCAACGAGCAGTGGAAGAGACATCTAGGTGAAAGTCAAGAGGTCAGGAACATCTGCAACAGCTGCAGTGTGTGCTCAACACACACAGGAAGGGTCAAGTAGGTACAAGATGGCTACATGTGTGTTCAGTAGACATATGGGCAACTAAGTGCAAGTTTGAGGTGAAACTACTGCAATTGGTACTCCCAGACAATTGAAGATACATCTAGGCCCACATTTGAGGTCAAACAGCTGCAATGTATACTTTACAGACGATGATAGAGACATCAAGGTGCAAGTTAGTGGTGATGTAGATGCAGTAGAGGTATAATACGTAGGCACAAATTGGAGGTCAAACAGCTCAGTTAATAGCTACTCATAGCTAATGTTATTTGTATTGCCCATACTGACAAGAAATAAAAACTTGTATTGTATTGTAATGCTGCAATGTGTGCCAAACGGTGAGTGAGAGAGACACGCATTTACCAACTGATGATCGATATTGGCCAAGGATAACATAGAAACATCTAGAAGCAAAGTCAAGGTCAGAGTACTGCAAAGCACATGCATGGATATAATTGGAAGCTATGTCAGTTAAAGATCTGCAGTCTGCTCAGAATAGGCAGGGAAATTGATGTGCAGCTGCACTGTTATCTTATCAATCATGGGGATTCTCGAATGCAAACACAAGGGACATACAGTTGCAAAGTTCTTCGATTCTAAAAGCTCTTACATTAGTTTAGGAAATGTAAAGGACATTTAGATGGAAGGTTTAAACATGTTGTGTTTGTTCAGATATTTAATGGACATCCAGGTGCTAATTGAAACACTGGGATTACATTTGTATACAGCCTACAATACACTGGAACACTTGTATATTGTGAATCAAGAAAAAAAATGTCAGAAAAATGGTATATAGGAAAATACCAAATTGTTGGTGGGTTCCCTGGATGGTCTTTTTGTCATACAAGAAACAACCAGGGTACTTGTAACAAAAAATGGTACAAGTATGTGTTAAATGAACACAAATCCTTGTAACAATCGTACTTCAGTGTGGTACAAATTTCAAACACAGGACTGACAAAATGAAAGAATATGATATGGGTAATGTCATGTATATTCAAAAGGAAACGATGAGAGTATTGTTGGCAACTACAACATAGGAAACATTTTGGAAAACTACCTGGATGCAACTAGGAGCAAGATCCCAACAAGAGTTGGCACATATTTACATTTAGGTTCAGATAAGTAAACATTGGTGTCCAATTGGACACAGGGGAAATTTACTTTTGAGAATGCTGCACAATAATATACATGTTTATTGAAAAGATAAGCAAGTGCTTTGGAAGATGGAATACATGAAAAAGTTGGACTTTTTGGATACTGGTACTTATTGTTTGAAGTGTTGGGGAATACTCACTTTGGGTACAGGAAATACTGTATTTTGTTTTTCAGAGTCAATATTGTAATTGCAAGTTATTTCAGGGAAAATGCATGTATCCCCCCCCACACACACCAACACATCTAGCTACTAAACTGTCCACAGATACTGCTGTACCACTCTGGATTTTCCTTTAATGTCTTTCAACTTTGTGTGCCGCACCAGCGTTATAAGCCTAGGACATGATGCATGTGAATTAGGGAAATTATTGGTAGAGTTCAAGACTTACAATGTGTATTCCTCTTGGTGTATAGGTTTCTTGCACAACGCACTTCATCTCAGTACTCCTATGAAAATGTGAAAAACAACGTATAAACTGAATCCCAAATATTGTCCGTTCTAGGTAAGCATAATGAAAATTGTAACAAGCAAATTCTTTAATTTGTTACACTAGTAAAATAAAATTCAGTTCTGACCACTGCTTTAAAAAATATTTTGCAAACTTTGCATTGGAAAAATGAGTCCCAACCTTACTCGGGCTGCTTATTTTGAAAAAGCGTCTTCCGTTTTGGTAGTTTAATTAAAACAATTCTGACAACCCGTATGGTTCTTGAGATTTTTTATTCTAAATACAGCAACGTATATTCGGACCACTCCCAACTGAAAAAAAATCAAGATTTCCTGATGCTACTCTGGGACAATTTTTCGTTTAAAATCGGCAAATACTTTTTGGATCGATTGAATTTATTTAATCGTATCCAAAGTTAACAGAGTATTTCAGACCCTTACGGCCGAACTCTTAACACAAATTTTTGTTAAATACGGCCGAAAAGAAGTTCTATATATTCAATGAAATAAAAAGAATTGTAATGCATTACCTTGTATTCTGTTTTCATTATGATAATATTGATGAATAAATGTAAAACATTAAAAATTACTAAAAATCAACGAGGTATCTATTCTGTATAGAACTAGTTTCCTACGCGGTTTTGATCAGAACAGTTTTCAAGTCCGACCGGAGACACTAAAAGACAACTAGTCAGGCCGAATAATCCGATATTGTGTTTGTGATCATAATCTATCGGAACATCGTAATACGTTATGGAACCACTAGGTACTCTTCAATGTTAAATTACAAAACTCGGATTTCGACATAAAAACAACGATTCTTTTGTAACTTGGCAACGCCTCTATCATCAAAATTGCTCAGCCTGACTGTCATTTCGTGTCTAAAAGATAGGCCGAAACACTAGTCTAAAATACGCCTTTATGCGTTTAGGTATAAAACTGAAACTTATCAGCAAATTAACTTTACAGAGGCACTTGTAGATGTCTTTTTGAAATATGACAACATATTTTTATGCTTTAAACACATTGTAATTGTTGTACTTTATGTAAATGCGTGGTTCGAAAATGGTACAAAAATGTCCGCATTTTGCCGAAGTCAGTTCGTACCTGGGTACGAATAACTAAGAAATCACATAGATCTACATGTCTTAAATACGATTTTTAAATGTAGACAGAAATGCAATAATCTAAAGGGAAAATCAAATTCATTTCTCTGGATCATGCTGTCATTTACAAAGAACAGATATTAACTCAATATAAATACAAATAGGACTTCTTGTATTGTAACTAAAACTTTCAAACTTTACCATGATTCTTTTGCTACACTAAATTTTGGCGGGTACATTCATACATAGTATCATTATTATAATCACCATCATCATCATCTTTATTACTTGTTACGAAATACTACTGGAGTCTAGTATATGTTAAATATGAAAGATTATAGCCTGCTATTAAAACATTCAGTTGTTGTTTTAGACACTTTTGAAAATTTAAAACAGCATGGTAGAAAGGCTGGTAATAATAGACCCAGTATATTGCAATTCGCAGTATTTTGGAAGCACTCACGGAGATAGTTAATGTTAGCTGCAAGTACTTATTCTACAATAGGTATATACTGAATCAATTTATATAAAAAGATTGATTTATCAATTTTTAGCTTTTCTTTGAAAAACAGAAGAGCCATTGTCATAACCTTCTTGACGTCAGTCGGCACTGTCGTCTTGAATCTGATAAAGCCTTCCTCAGTAACAATTAAAGCCTTGAAACTTCAAACAATTGCTTGGCATCATACAATGGCATCTGTGGCCGAGTGATTAAGGTCACTGACTGATGTTTACTTGTCCCTCACTGCTGTAGGTTCGTGCCCTACTTGGGTCGAATTCTTTTATGTCTAGAAACTATCTAGGTTCTACTCAGGTGCCCGCTCATGACTGAAATAATGCCCGAATTGGCACCCAGGATCTTCCCCCTCCATGAAAGCCGGAAGTAGCAAAATGACGTTAGCTGTTGAGTGCGACGTTAAATCCGAATCAGTCAATTGGCACAATACAATCAACCTTATGGGCATATCCCATAACTTTTGTATGACATTAAAAGTTGTTCAAACTATGATTTTTTTTCAGTTCAGTTTTGTCAAAATCCATTTATCAGTTACCATTCACAGCTTAATACTTCATAGGGTAGTTGAACATAGTCACTGAATGCAAAATGTAAGCACATGGGTTCCTATCTCAAAAGTAAAATTTGCACAGATTGTTATAGGTCAAAATGTGTGGACAGTTGTGTCTCCAGTTTATAACTTTACTGTGCAAGGGTTGTCCTGATATTTACACATGTATGTGTACAGTCTGTGTTGTCCTGATATTTACACATGTATGTGTGCAGGTTGTGTTGTTCAGAGACAATCGATCCTCCAGCACTTTCAGTCCTTTGATTTATATATTTTATGCTAACTAATGAAATACTGGGTTATAACAGTTTCATAAAGAGTGATGATATAGATTTCATATCAGTCACAGTGTGGGTGATGTAGGTCTTCCGGAACTACTTTTTTAACTAGTGCATATACATAATTTTGATTTTGTTTTAATAGTAAGCATAAAATCAGGGTCCGTATATTACATAATATACGGACCCTGATAAAATAAAAAGCAAATTTTTTTCATGGTTTTGAGTGGATATAGAATACATGTATATGTCTCAACTCAAAACAATTTTCATATTTTAACATTGTATCACTTCTGTATGAGATATATTCCATATCCACTCGAAACAAACAAATATCCTCTATAAATCAGAAGTAGGACAGTAAAAGTCCATAAATTGCCAAAAACTCTTGCTTCTTATTTTCAAAATTTTGTGCATTATAAACTCCTACTATTTTGGATTGCCACTGCAGCTAATGGGCATATTTCGTGACAGTTTGGTTCTGTTGTTCAAGTATCAAATTGTTTTATGTACAAAGCAGCCATACTGAGACATAAATTCTCGGGTCAGAAAACGAGACAAAAGTTCAGACAAACTGCGGTTAATACTTGTTCTAATCATATTGATATATCTATTTTCTTCAAGCTTATACATAAAACTCCTTAGACTGTTATATTTTATGTCAGATTTGATAACAAAAACTTCTGTTTTTACAAGAGCTGACATTTACTTGCCTACCAAGTATACACAAAAGGGGAAAAGTCGTGTTACAGTCGTTTTATTGTGTCTGGTATAAATTTGATCTACTTAAACATTTACAGCAGGAAATTATATTTGTTTTGATATTAGAAAATGCATATGTACAGGTTCTTTGATTGCTATATATTTACAGAGAATGTCGATGCAAAACCTGCGACATGCCATTGCCCGCACAGACAAACGGACAATGTAACTTAATAGTTTAATGGAACTGCTATAAAGTTGTCTAGCTTGCCCAGTGTAGTGAAACTTTACCATTGGTAGATTGTACCAGAGTCATAATTATCAAAAGTTACATGTGTATATAGGTCCGTGATATCTCTAGCTATATCAAATAATAACCATGTACTTTCTAAATAAAATTCGCGTAGTCCCGAAGAAGTTAAGAACTTCAAATGTTAAGAAAGGTTGTTGACAATTTAAGTTGCTAGAATCTTTAATTAGGGATGTTTTGTAATCAAATATCAACATCAATATAAGCTTACGAGTGGGATCCAAATTTAACCGTGGAATGGCTTGTTGTGGAAACTTCTTGTTCCACTTCTAGTTAACCATCCCTGAAAATAAATTTCAATTCATTGTAAAATACATACATATTAAGAGCAAAGAACATGTTCAAGCTAGATGGGGAGCGACTAAAATGACGTAAGCTAGCGTCGCGTCTTTCTTTTCATTTGTTAACAACTTGAACGGGGACTCTGTACTCGTGTCGAAGCTGTGTTAACACTTTGTACTGTCCGTGGACGCAATGTCCCGTACAACGATCTTTCATTTGCTATAAACATGATTTATAAGAAGTATAAAATGTATGTAATATATTATGCCCTGCTAAACTTGGGGTGCCTGGCGAATTCTACAAATGCCTTTTGCATATTGTATTAGTGAAACAGTGCCTTCCCGAAACCTCAAGTACCATCTATATAATTGTGTAAGAGAGATACCCATTTTATCATTTCTTAGTGTTTTAGCGGCTGAGTACCCACTGGTTGCAGAGATTTCGTGTTATTCTGATGACGTCATTTTAGCAACACGTGACATATTGTTGTATAAACTGTTAAACGGATATGCGTGAACGCTTTGTAAAATGATGACTGATGTATCAGGTAGTGAGTAAGAATTGGGGTACCAAAATCAAACGTTAGAAACGTGACTATATTTACAATCGACGTTGTTCATGTGGCAGAAAAAGTGTCACAGCCAGGGCCAATACACGCCACAAATTTACTATAGGTTTGTATAGGAGCGCTGTCATTAACTCGCGATAACATTTTAACTAATAAAGTTATTTTAAAATCACAAACGGGATGATAAAATATAACATTTCCCCTTTTAATGAATATTTATTTATTTTTCTGAGACTTTATTTGTTTGGTCTTTTTTAACAAAAACTCTACCCGTCGTTTTACTATATAATATATAGTAAAACGCCCAAAAGTCACAATTTTAAGTGAAAATTTTGCAGCTTATCTTCAATTTGTTCAAAAACTATAACACTTATTTTAGAATCACAAACGGGATTGAATAAAACAATCATTCTCCATTTAAGTGATATATTTTATATAAAAATAAAGAAAGAAGAGAATGGTCTTTTTTAAGGTTTTGTTTAACAGGTATATAATTTCATTTTTACGATCGGAGCTCGGTTGCTTCCGTAATGCTGGCCGAACACTTCCGAATGATTGATTGATCTAACTGCTTCAGGCCAGCGATAAGTTTTATGGCCGGACATTACGTAACATTTACCATGATCTTTAAAACGTTGTATATTGGGTTTTGTTTTACATTAAAAGCAAACTGGGTTAGAATCTCAGTTTTCGGGTCGTACCGACTATACCTCGAACGAGGTGGTGGACCTAATAAGCACAATTACAATCTTCAGTTTTTTGTTCATTGAAACCGGATATACATGATATCGTCTTTATAGCGAGGATCCATGAAATTTTCAGTATAATTATCAATAATATTATTTAGCTTTTGATGTTAATTTGCAACAAATAAAAAGATTCACTATGCATGCATTTGTATTTCGAAACACTTGCACGGGTACTTTATATTTTGTTTTACATTTCTCTTTGTCTGGAGTGAAAGGCAAGAATTCGCTCCGCTGAAATTGGTTTCATTTTATAGGTGTCAACATAGAGTTTCTTCCAGACCAAAGCTAGTTTTCATAATACACAGGTCAAAACCAGGTACTTATTACTCGTATCTTTCGTCTTTCATTTCTTCCCGAAGAAATAAGCTGATTATTACATTAACAAAAAGAGATGAAAAAAGAAACACGCAAGGTTTGATCTGTGTGCAGAGTATTAAAGACAAAATCTGTAAAATGTAACAGGTATTATTCTACTGCAGAAATGGAAAAGTTTTTCCTACAATAAATCCTTATTTCTTCTAAAATGTTAATTATATTTTCAAGCCATGTGATGAAAATTCACATACTTTTAAGGCATTCAACATCAAGCGTTTACTAGAGTATGTAAAATCTATTTGATATTCTGAAAGGAAACTGTTCTATTTCTCAAATTAAAAAAGCCTACCGAAATCAAATGCCAGTCTTTAACAGATCAGGAATAACACTGATTAGGAATTTAAGATCGCAAAATAAAACAAGCTGACGTACTATTTACCGGGGATATGTAGGTCCATCTATTTACGTTTCTAAAGCACACCATACTTTTGCAACAGACTTGCCGTGTGCGTCTGTACTTGAAAATAACAGGTCTACAATTTTAAACAATTCTCACGAGCAAACGTTACGCACGTGTAAAGGGATTAGCCGATTATGAAAAATCAAGTGCACACTAGATTCATTCTCATTATTAGTCAAAATTCACGAATTTTGTAGCTTTTGGATTATTCTGTGACTATTTCTATGACTGATGATGTGACTGTAATGAAATAGTGCTCACTAGTTAAAACATTACTATATTATTATTATTATTATTATTGCAAGTAATGTGAATGATAATGCTGAATTTTCTTTATCTTCTGGTAGAAATGATAAAAATTAAAACATAAGATTTTCACAAAAGTTACGTGTCAAGTTCAATATCTCCCTTAGGCAATATTCCAGTACAATCGATAATCAATGATTTATGACCCTGACCGTTATTTACGGATTCTACCGAACCGTAGTTGTTTCCGTAAACTCCTAATCCCCAAAACTTATCGATTGCCTGCTGATATACGCTTGACACTTTTTCTGCCGTATGTAAAATCAACGTCGTCGGTCCGGTGCAAGACAGTTACTAAAAACATTGCCAATCAACGATAATTGCAATTTTCTAAAAACGTTTGTTGACTAAATAAAAAGCGTATTTATACACATCAAAAATATTTTTGAAAAAAAAATATCGTAGATCACCCCTCTTGTGCGGGTCGTACCGCATGTATACCTCGCCCGAGGATGGTAATAAGCACGTATACAAACAAAAAGCCCCTGTTGTGGAGGTCTCATCCACAAATATAAGCTTAATAATTGCTGTTATGGACGGACCTTCAAATCAAATCAAATCAAATCACCCCTCTTGTGTAATAATTACTTCGAAGAGAAGGCCCAGTTCTTTTTGCAACATACTCAGTATAGTCTACATTCCCTTTGTTAACTGTATTCACGTTGTAGTGCGATTCCCAGCCTTAGACAGGTCTCATACATACTAAATTTTGAGACAACACATTAAAAATCCATTTATCATTCCAGTACTCCACTTTTGCAAGTCAGTTGCATATAAATGTGACAGTTTCTCACTGTTTGGCTGACAAAAGTACCAATTGCCCATTTTCAAAGTGAGCAACATGCATGCAGACTTGTGTCACACGTATCTCAAATTATGAAATAGACTTACATGTATTAAATTTATAGCTGGCAAGAAATTTCGTTTCTGTTTATATTTACATCGAATTTCGGATTCGGTTTCACTGATTTTTCTCCAGATCTCTGGTTGAAGGTGCATTAAGTAATGTGCACGAACATTATAATTATAAAACGTTTGATAGCTGTTTATCCGATATTTTCGTCGCTTGATTGTGTCCTTTCGTTCTAGAACTATTGTCTGAATCCTCGAATTTGTATTGTCACAAGAAAGAATTAGTAATCGAATTCGAGCATGTTTTGAATGTGGAAGCCCTCATCTACTGTAATATTTCAGTTCAGTTTCCATATACATACTAGTAAATGTGAAATTGCTCTAAACAGTATCCAGATTACGTACTTCCTGACCAAATAATCTTTAATTTAAAGACCATAGGATAATGGAAAACAAACACTTGAATTTAAGTACCGATATAAGATACTTTTAGCCATATTCCATTATGTCCAAATCAAGTGAACATGACAGCAGACTCACTGTGAGCCTGATACGATAAGTAAATTTTTATCCAAATGCATCTACTCGGCAGGCTAGTTTGGTGGAGCAAATAGAGAAGATGGAAACTTGAAGGTGAACATCAGTGATTCCTTTTTAATTGGAACAAACTTCGCATGGGTTGAGCGTGGAAAGTGCGGATAAATAACACCAAAAAACAGCATAAAACTACTTAGAAAAAAGAAACACGAAATTGACGAGTACTGGTTATTAACAAATAGCAAAACAGTTTAGACCAAAACGGTGATTAAATGGATACAGCATAGGGTGTTGCTCGTGTTTACTACGAAACAATACAGCAGTTGTTCCCCTAGCTCTACATACTGAAGACACCTTTTGGAGACTTAACAAGTAGTACTGATATCTCACGTAGACGCTTGGGTAGAATCGACCAATACGTTTGTTGGATACCCTTAATGTAATGTAGTGGTGTGTTGAGTCTAAAGTGAAATAAGTCGATTGTAAGTATTCGAGTTGATTAATCTACTGAAGAGGCGTTGTTTCAAAAATTTGAGTCAACATCAAAAAGGCCCAGGCCATGCTTATTTCTCATTTCTGCAAGAGAGTTAGGGTGACAGTTTTGAGGAACTATCTTTACTGAGTACACTTAACCGATATTAGAAACGCAAACATTTCCCCCGTTCGAATGACGCTATTGTTTTTATTTCTATTTAAGTCATTTTTGCTATGAATTATTGAAACTTTTACAAGAATTCAATTTTATATTGTTTTTGTTGTGTATTAAATTTGAATAAATTTGTGAAAAACGATTATACTGTTAAAATAAATATTTTGTCACATTTGCGTTTCTAAACCTGTTGAGTGTGTATGCAACTTTTCACGTTTTCAAAAGGCGTGGAAGTGCTTACATTGTTGATATGAGATACCTACAGGAGAAGCCAGCCAGAAGAGCGATGATAATGAATCTGCACATGAAAGGAATGTGACCCAAGAAAATCCACGAAGAAGTGAAAAATACATACTTCGCGATGACTGTTCTTCATATTCAACTGTAAAGAATTGGAGTGTTGAACTAAAACATTGGATAACCAGTACTGAAGATGATCTTCGGTCAGGTCATCCTAGTAATGCCACTACTGAAATTCAAGTTGATGCTGTACGTCGTAAGGTAGATAGCAGTGACCATACAGGTTATTGCTAGCACTACTTTAGAAATCGGGGAATAAGTTTTTTTCCTTGCAATTCGTTCTGTCTGATGAACTTTAACAAGAACAATCTCGACAAGATGGGTTCCGAGAATGTGAACAACAGACCGAATATTGATTTTGCTGAAAATGCCCAGACAGAGCTTTTACACGAAGAAAACTTTTTCAAGGGAATTCGCCTGTTCTAGCAACCTCGGATTTCTTAATTGCGTGGGACACACTTCTACAGTGATAACGACCTCGTTGATGCTATTGAAGCCATTTTCCGGATTAGAAAAAACACTTTTTTCAAGATGGCGCAATTAACTTGGAGCATCTCTGGAATCGCCGATGTCAATGTATTAGAATGTTTTGTGTATATATTGAACAATAAAATATTTTCTTTTGTTTTGTTTATTATGTTAGGCTATGGACTTTTTGATACACCCTCGTATCTTTATATCTTTCGCAAAACGCCTGTCCTAGCTACTTTCAATTGCGAAGAAGAGTCTTTCATGCTGTTCCAAGGTCCGACATAAAATGTGTATAGCACTAATGTCACTTGCGCGAAGGGTTTAAGGCGAAATAGAAAATTTCATATTACTGTCTTTGCGATTGTATCGTGTCTGGTATTAATACAATCTACATTAAATTACAACACACAATGAGATTTGATTGCCGCAAGATGCTGGGAATGTATTTGGTCTTCGTCAGTTTTTATTTAGAATGGTCTATGGCTGCAAAAGTTATGACACGCACGAGACACATTTCATTGCTTTCACGACATTCCAGCTTGCAACAGTTTAATGGAAATGTGGTCATAGAATAAATGCCAGACAGTCTCTACGTGACCAGTAACACTTTGTCCATAAAAATGCCAAGGCACTCGATACAAGTCATTGATTCTGCTAGACCTTTGCCTAAAGAAAAATGTGTCCAATAATCAGACAGAAGACCCATGGTAGTGCAGCTGCTTTTCTAAACTATTCATCATAGAAACTTAATTCCTTGTTCCTGATAGTTGAGGTCAGAAATAGTGTTTTTTCTTCATTTTAACTGACTTTTAGGAAGAATGCAAAAAAGGTTCCTGTCAGGAATTAGACCCCAGTAGGAAGAGTCTGTTTTTATATGTAGATTTTTTAAATTATTGGTATATTCCATGTATGTTCCAGATCTGTTTGGGCGGTTGTCAGAAGTTAAATGTGTATGACACAAATTGCCATCTAGTTACTCTATATCAACATTCTTTAAAAAGTGCTTATTTAAAAACAGGGGCCACTGTAGGGATTGGTTTTTTTTTCTATAATTGACCAATGTCACATGAAAAGGGGTGTCTTCGAGCATGTGTTACTTTATCCGAACGAGTTGATTGAAGAAAAATGATAAGAAAAGATTACATTTTGGCATCCGCTTTCAATGCAAAACTTATTTTAAAAACTAACTGCCACTATATTTAGTTACACAAAAACATCCATTTTTTATTTAGAAATTCTTTAAGACCATTGCCATAGCAACAGTGATTCGAACTGATTATTTTTTCTCCTTTTTTTCTCTCGGTTTTGTTAAAAAAACATCGAGGAAGGAGGAAATAAGTCGTTTATATAATTTTGGCAATCAAGTTCAAAATGACACTGTAAGAAAAAGATTACCACGATCATTTAGTACCCATGTATTGAGAATTTAAGCAATCACATCTTTGGTACAACATTTAGCGCAAGACAAAAATGCACAGTTTTGTTTCCTTTATTTCATATATGCAATTTGTGGTACATACTATTTGGCGACGTCATGGCTTCAAGTTAACCGCAACGGAAGTTGCTTTACTGCATGCAAACGGACGACATAAGTTTCAATTGTAGCTCAAATATAGTCGGTGGTAGTATTTGTAGGGAAAAACACCAGTAAACAGTCTTGGACACTAATACTATGTGATATATATACGATATTGAAGGCCTAGTTCAGTTGCAAAATATTACTGTATCCAACTCGCGCAAAACTAGAAGGTAATTTACAAATTGTAACTACGTCAGTTTTTTATTTACAAGTTTTGGACTGTAAGTGCAAACGGTTTCAACATTTCATTATTCTCATGATGTTTTGAGCTTGCAATTAGTTCATCAAAATTTGCTCAGGGCAACATTTAAGCTTGTTCAACATGGTATGTATTTGAGAACGGTTGCAAATTCAACAGATCTCGGGAAAGATTATCATTTACTCAAAATTATACTTCATATTATATGTTTTAAGTTGAATTGCAGTTTCTTTTTAATCATTCAGTGCATCAATTTGTTTTTACATTCAAATGCATTTCCGCCTCAATTTTTCTTTTAAACCTCTCTTACGGAGATAGCAGCAAGGTCTTGTAAAGTCGCATATAATGTTGACCTGGTAGACGAGAAAAGTTGAATGCCAAAGACTTTGATCAGTTGTGTCACGCCTTTGTTGTTCATTTTACCGATCGCTAACCGAATAATCTTCTACTGTCTGGTGTTTTACATCAGCTAAAATAAAACATTATTAGTCCTTTTTCTAAAGGTAACATCTTGAACAAAATTTAATATAGATGTTTTTGTTACATATAATTCTCAACCAATGACTTTAAGGAAAGTACTCTATGCCCTACACGGCACTATTAAGCAGGTATGAGACATTTAATTTACTAGCATGCTTTTTAGCTCTCCGGAGATGGTGAGCTATTGTGACCTCCGTCTTCAACAATTGCTTCAAACATCTCTTTGAAATCACTAGGCCAATTCCAACCAGACGTCAAATGTATGGTCCTTGGACGGCCCTCTACTAAAATTGCTCAAACCGTTCATATCCACTTCACAAAATGACCATCAGAGATTAAAAAAAACAAACTTGAAACAACATCTGCTCCTTAGCCACTAGGCAAATTTCAAAGAAACTTCACAGGATCGTTACTTTGACAGTCCTCTATCAAAATTGTTCAAACATTTTCGTTCCGCAGCACAAAATGGTCACCAGAACTAAAAATAAAAAACCTTTATACGAAATCTCAATTACCTATTGGGCCAATTTCAACAAAACTTCACATGATTGTTTCTTGGGTGGTCCTCTATCAAAGTTGCTCAAACAGTACATAATTTCCATCAGATCTAAAATAGAAAATCATGGAATGTTGAGACAGATTTTTGAGCAGAAGGTCATTGCTTACATATAATGTATAATCATTTCCCTATTACTGATTCGTTCGCGCCTTAAGAGCCACGTAAATGTCTAAAAATTGAATACAACAGCGAATTTTAAAAGATGCCAGTTAAAAACTTTTCAACTTTCTTCCATTTAGAAACAAACTCCAATTAATTATGAAAGAAATGAAGTCAAAATTCACAATGTCTGACTAATAATCATCTATTTATTTATTCTTTTTTTGGTATTTAATTTCTTTTTATTTCTTTTACTTTTATGCAGCTGCTGTCCACAATGTTTTTGATTTCACGGCCTTGACATTTGCAGTACCGATTTCTGAATGAACAAGAAATCTTTTAGAAAGAATAAACGACGTTGAGCCGAGTTACCACAAAAACATGTACACTAGATCCGAACCTGCAGCCAGTCATTGCATACATATTCTAAAATTTATATGTAGTAACGTATGAAGTTATACATTCATTCATAAAGCGGTTTATTCTGGCGTCATTTACGGGGGTGCCAAATCCCTGGAAGTTGCTCAGCCAGAAAAATCTGTCACTTCGTGCAATTTTTGTCTTGTCAACGGTATTCCAGTTATTTTACAGGCGGACGTTTTAAGTATATAGCTAACACCGTGCCTAGGAAAGTTGTCAATAGAGGCGGCTAAACATAATTTCTAGGAAATTAAGTTATCAATGGAGGCGGTTGAATTTGCAGTTTATTTTTAACAGGCAGTTCTACAACATTTATCAATGAAGTGATCAAGACGGCTGTTTTCGTATGAACGCGAACGATTTTGCTATGCAACTGGTTCCTAATTGTAAGATGCATGTAGTGTTAATGTAAGGATGTTTTCCAAAGAGCAAATTGAATACTCACCCGAATCAAATTCAAATTTTATTCAGAGCTAGGCCTATACGGGCATCAGCCTTGTAAATGCAACATAAGTTTACAAACACATAGAATACATAAAACCAACCTTATCAATATCAATAACAGATACTATTTCTAAGTATTGTAATACTAAAAATAATTCATTTCATTCACCGCGCTATCACTCCTAACCGATCAGCAGAGATGGTCAAAGAGCTAAAAATATTCCTAGTATGATGAAGTTTCCTTTTTTGACCAGATGTTGAATTTATATATTCCTCTTAGTAAATTTGACGAGTGGATCGGGTCGTACCGACTATACCTCGAACGAGGATGGTGGACCCAATAAGCACAATTACAAAAAAAAAATGACGAGTGGATTAGTATTTATGCTAGATCAAACCTTGTCCGATAAATACACGTGTTCCTAAAACACTTCAGTCGATGACAGTTATTGATTTATTTATATAACCACCAAGCTTTAACGTCACCAATATGACTTTATTTTATAGATAGTAATCTATCAATTAAACCATCCTCGTTCATAATTTGAACAACGCTTTAAAAAGTCTTAATACTAGTAGACATTTTAAAATAAGATATTAATAACTTGTGCTGAATCCAGTATCGTTTGTCAGATGAAAAATAGATCCAATGTCAGTATCTAATCATAGTGCCTCTTGCGCCGGATCACTATAACCTTTCACTGTGCATGAATGTTGTGACCCTTTAATGGTGAAAGAAAAAGGATCCCGGGGATGATGGTAAGGTAAGCTATTTCACATAATTTATGAGCAAGATCTGTTCTTACGTAGTTTTTTGTTGGGTGTAGTAGGCCTACAGCTGCTGTGTAGTCCATTGGCTGGTCATATACACGAGAGGAAAGAAAACGAGTTTTTTACTTTAATTATAGGATTTATATAATTTATTTAAAATTGAACTTCCTTCTGGCAAATCTGAATTTTATTTAAAGTTCAAACGCATTTCAGTTTAATATGAATGACTCACTTTTAAGTTTCAAATGCATTTCCACCTCAAACCTTATGAAGATTGCAGACCGTGTTAGATCACCTAATATAGTGACATTTTAAACATGATGAAACTTCTGCTGTTTGATCCGTCACACCTTTTTCTGAAGGCCATAGCGTGAAAAAAATGTAGTAAGATTCAATTGTTCAACTGAAATTCTTGGCAGTAACAATAACCAATTTCTTGAAGCAAGTTTGCCATCTACTTTGGCTTTCGTATGTTGATAATTATACTTATCTTGGCAAGATTTTTTCAACTTCTGTATGAGAAATACACGTACAGGTCAACTTTAGCTACCAGCATATACAGACGTCATTTTCAACAAATTTCAAACGTGTAGTTGAAAACTGTTCATGATCTTGCCATGACCTACTAACCGAAAGTATGCTGATCATAGACCAGCAGTGGTGTGGTGAACAGTTTCCTGTGTATTACTATATGTTCGCACTCAAGTTTTCGTTTTATTCTAGAACTATACCTTGTCGCTTGATGTCGCCATTTTTGTCCGCGAGTGTGAGTGGTAGCGTATGTGGTGGACAGACGTGACGTTGGTGGTTGACCGTCTAGCTGCCCCACTGTCTATAGCGGAATCAATTACGCCTTTACCCAAGCATACGGCACTGTCTGACCCTTTTGATGACCATGCCCGTGTCTACGGCAGCAGCCGAACGATCGTTTTCGGTGATGAGACGGGTCATGACATACCTGAGAAGTACGAAGGTACTGAGCGCCTGTCAGGTTTTGATCTCATGAATGTCTATAGAAAAAAAGGGAAATGCCGAGCGCGTTGTCGACGAGTTTGCTAACCAGCAAAACAGACGTCTCGCGTTTGTGTTCAGGGTTTAGAAGGCTTATTCAACTTTTGACGAACATGTTAATAACGTACTCACATGAGTTACGTCTAAGCAAGTTCCCAAGGTCGCTGAAAAGACACAGGGATCGTGTGTTTGACAGTGAGGTCTCCAAAGATACTATTTATAACAAAGTTTGACGTCGTAAGCCTTCTACGCGTCGGCGATGTTTATTTACTATAAGTATCTTTTGTAGTAATTGATGTTTTTCTTCGATATTTGACAACATTTTAAATATGTCATAAAGGAACATTACATTCTCGGTCATTGTATATTGAACAGAGCCTCGTATTATATCAATTTGAGCAACTCGTTTTACGCCCCTGACCACCAGGGAGTACTTAAACTTTTGTCGGTAAGATTTTACTGAAATATTGCATTAACATAAAGAAGCAAAATACAAAACACTTTTCCCCCTTATATCATTGTTACGTAAGTTTCTGTGACAAAGTGACATTGTGGGGGTATTTGGCATGTACAGTAAGTGTTCTACGCCTTGCCAGATCCATCACTTTATCTTTATCTGTCGGACTTGTATGGCTGTTATAGTAATTTTTACACATGGGATTTGTTACATACCATCAGAAAATTCCTAATAAAATAACTTGTTGCCATTTGATTAGTATTTTATCGACCCAGACTTACGACTTTGTCTTCCGTCAAAGTGTCTTTTCTCAGGTGGATTGATTCGTCTGACAGAAAAGGCAATAATGGAATGAGGGCTAGTCGAGAAGCTTAGTTAAACCCGTACTTTTTACCCGTTCCATGTACATGTAATACTTGTTCAGAAAAAATGAAAAGGATCTTTTTATTCATATGCTGATCGGTAAACATGCTAAAATGCACGAGTTTTAAATCAACCTAGCACTTTTAGCCTGATAAAATTGGAATGTATATGTGGTTTTACGGTACTTCAACACGGTATACAAATTAGGGGAATGGCTTAATGTAATGTACATCAAAACTAATTCCTATCAATTAGATTACGACATTCAGATTTGACCTTGACACATTTTCCATTTTTATTTTAAGATAGGAATGCAATATTGGCAAGATTGCTTCAGGCGCAGAATCATATAGTATGAACAGTTTTGGTACAGTCAGATTTGTATGGAAAGGGAGATAATTCAGCAGCAGCTTGCTCATCTTTCACATTTACTAAAACATTTCTTTATCACATGAAATATGATTCCTATGTCTGGATAAAAATGAAGTGGGTGAGACAAACACGATTTGATCATTTTTGTATGGTTTATTTCTGTATGGTTAATGCAGTATGTGTCCCCAAGGTATTTGAGATCTATTAATAGATCAAATATAGCTGAAGAATAATTACCCAAGAGCTGCAAAGTCTGATAAAGCAACTGACATAATTGAACTAAAATATAATTTTAGAGATTTTATACCCTTGCGGACAATAGATGAAAGTATTCTGTGATATTTATTTTAGTTTTATACATCAGTAGTTATGGCAAAGGTGGCAGTGGAAAAGAAGAGCTATTATGGCAGATAGGAAGCTTGATCCTGAAGAACTGATTTTTATCGTTAACATTTACTTTCTTTGTCTAGATAATGGTTTTATAACTGTATTTTTTCATTAGAATATAATTTCAGTCATGTGAACGCAAAATTGTTTTGTACTGTATGTAGATCAACTCCTTTGAACAACTAAGTCTTGATATTTACAAGCAAAATATGTTCGTATTCTTAGAAGAGTGAAACAAAACTCCTGTTCATGATTCAAGAGTAGGCTGTGAAAGGGTATGTCTACATGCCTGTACATTTCTAAGGGAAGTTGCCATATGTTACAGATTCCAATCCTAAATATGGCCTCCGCTGCGTAATAAATTTAGTTACGTATAAAAAATAATGACAAATTCTATTTTCTTAAAGCTCTCATTTATTTTCTAGGATGTAATGAACGAATGATGAATGAACAATTCTTAACAATCATGAGAAACATATTGAATTACATATTACAATATGAATATACCTTTATTTTCTTATACTTCGACAACAATTGGTTTCCTTCTAAATATATTTGCCTCCTAAATATATACTTTTAAAGAGGAGATTTTATCAGGAAATATGTCTGGATTAGACAGCAAACTTTTTAAAGGGGCACTCCATGTAACTGTTGTCAAACTAAATATGGTAACTTCAAAAACATAAATAACAGAATATTTGCAAGTATTTTACTTACCCTAAAAGTTCAGGCTATATATTCCAGTCAGTATCAGTAATATCAGTGTTTAAAAATATATTGCCGTACTGTAAACTATTAAATATTCTATGTAAAGTTGTTGTACAATAAATGGGTGAATAGTGATTAATTACAAAAGCCCTTTGTGTTATTTGTGCTAAAATGGGGCATTTTTTATATACATGTACATGTATATGTTATTCCTTAAAAATATATTTATTTATTATTTTACATTCATTGAACACATTATTTATGTTTCGAGAATATAATTTGCTAGATTTAGGGAGTGCCCTTTTTATACTGAGCTAGTTCATAAGGAAGCTGTAAAGAGATGAAACATGTTTACCCCAACCTATCTTTACAGTAACTAACCAGTCACAGACTCTGGTAAACCTGCTTTTGCCTGGCTCAATATGCATAGCAATATCAAGCAGGAAACCAGTACATATACCCTAGTAGTAGTGTAAGAGTTCAAGTCTGTAAGGAAAGTAGTGTCAGTGTGGAAACCAAAATCTTCTCTTGCAATACCAAACAAAGTTGGACCCTGCTCTACAGCAGAAACCCTTATTCTGTTCCTCTACAGCCCCTTTTAGTCCTAACTACAACCCTATACAGTATATGTTACTGGCAACCTTGTTTCGATCAAGAATGTTTGGAAAACAAAATTAATTTAGGTTAGAATTCTGGCCTTATAAATTATGTTAGGTAAATGATAAACTCTTTTATTGAATGTTATCAAACTCAATTTTTCATATGTTTTTTAAAGAAATTCACAGTCGGGCCACTGTTAGCAAAATCAAGGAACTCAAGTAATTAAAAGGTACTGTCAATGGCTATAGTTACGGCTGTAAAGGGTTGTTTAACAGTGATTCCATAGTTACGGCTGTAAAGGGTTGTTTAACAGTGATTCCATGTGAACTTGCTTACTGAGAAACTGGTTATTGCAAAAAAAGGACAGAAAACTTGATCTACTCATACACCAAAACTCATGGTAATGTACACAAGTATGAGAAATTACATGTAAGGCAGATAATGTAACAACTGGGAGATTTTCTTATATTTCCCATGATACATTGACGTCAAACTATCATTTGAAAAAGTAAAAGCATTTAAGCTAACAAGATTACTTCAAATTTTAAAAAGATTGCTTTTTTTTCTCAATTTATATTAAGGCGAAAAATCAAGAAAATTCTGTGAAAATTTTAACTGAAAATAAGAACGTGCCATTCCGTTAAACCTACTTTAATGTGTGCAGAAGAAGCTTTTTGATTTTTAATGCAAATAATCTATTTTACACAGCTATGAATCTTAAAATTTGCTGTAAATGTTTATTAAAGCTTGATAATCCATCAGCATTGTACAACTTTTGGAGATAATGTAAGATTAATATTTATTACAATGTAACAAAAAGGCTGTTAAATCCATAAGCTGTCTTTCTTGGCTTTTAGAACACTGTACTATCCAATCAGATTATCAGAACATGACTTTAAAACCAATTAACCAGTCCAATTTTGTTTTATTTCTACTAGCAATTTCATTGGTATTTGAAGAATTCTTACATTCACCAGAAAAGCCAGCTTGTAACAAGTAAGTTGAATAGAACAAAAAATCTCGCAAACACAGACAATTTGTATGAAGTAGGCAAATATTTCTTAAAAATGGAAAATAAAATGACATCAGTGGAATGCAAGTATAAATCACAAATGAAACCCTGCAAAAAAGTTTTTATCTAAATACTGGATAGCAAAACATCTAAACAACAAATTCATAAACATAGAACAACAAGAAATGCAAAAGTACATCTGGACGGAATGTTATATCCAAATATTTTCACACATATGGACTCTCTCATTTGTAAAATTAATGACAACTCCAAATATAGCTATCAAGATCAGCAGATTCAATAAAACAGAAGCACTCACAAACTGGCAATAACAGACCCCGCCCCCTCAATCCACATAGCATTCCTACAACTTGTGACAAACTAAACTAATCAAACCTGCCAGTGTATTTACACAAACAACACAGTGTATATATTCAATGTACTTCTCTGCAAAAATATATATAACATGTAGAAAAATATGATGTTTGTATAAGATGGGTATAAACATGCCTAGTAAACTCATTCAATCAACTAAGTGTATATATTTGTAAATGTAGTAAAATACCATGTTTGTACAAGGACGGCTCAGCATATTAAGTGTACTCATTCAAACAAGCAAGATATCAGCCATATCATACATGTTTTTACCGAAACAAGAGTGCCAGTATGTCACATAATATACCGGTCACATTTGTAGTAAAATTACACAATGGTGATCGAAACACTTCATCAGCACATCAAAGGTGTGACACGGCAGTGGCGATTTGATTATGCAATGTGACTGATAATTAGAAATATCAAGTCCGTTAACATTGTATGTATATATCATTCCTGTTGGAAACTAGAACTGCCACTGTCATGGCCTGAATACCCCCGCATACCGCTTTGTGAGAATCAACAGTGGTTATTTACAGCTCAAGGAGGACCTCCCTGTTAAATCTGAGGGTAGTAAGCCTGTGCATTGCCTAGTTATGTATACTACATGTTTTTAGTGGCAAAGATCAAAGTGACCTTTACCTTTGACCTACTGACCTAAAACTGAAACTGCCACTGCATGACTTGAACCCCCCCCTCATGCAGCTTTGCCTGGGGGTGTTTTATGATGAATACAATTATGTGAACATAATTGTATGCTTCAAATGTGAAAATGGAAAATGTAGATGGAGAATGAAATGTTAATACTCACAAAATGATCTTTGAATGAAATTACAACTGCAGAGTTTATAAATGGTGAAATGGTATAGCTACACCAAGCACAAAGTGGTCACTGTAATAGGTAGGTATCATATCAGTAATTATTCCTGCTGGATCAAAGTTTATATATACGTTATTGTAGTAAAAGCCCCTGTGATCTTGACATTTGACACAGTCACCTAAACAAGGGGTCATCTACTAGTCATAACCAACTTCAATACCAAATATGATGACTAATAACCACCATGTCAAATATGTCTTAAGTTATTGGGCGGACAAGCTTTTTGAAGTCAAGGCCCCTGTGACCTTGACCTTTGACCCGGTGACCTCAAAATCAATAGGGGTCATCTACTAGTCATGACTAACCTCCATGCCAAATATGAAGACTGTGGGTCAAAGGAATCTTAAGTTATTGGGCGGACAAGCTTTTTGAAGTCAAGGCCCCTGTGACCTTGACCTTTGACCCGGTGACCTCAAAATCAATAGGGGTCATCTACTAGTCATGACTAACCTCCATGCCAAATATGAAGACTGTGGGTCAAAGGAATCTTTAAGTTATTGGGCGGACAAGGAAAGTATGATAATAATATTGGTGAAATGTAAAGTTAGTTGATTCGACAAGCACATTATAATAAAAATCTTTAATGAAGTACTATTATGAAACTAACATATTTAGTATTTATATGACATTTACCTGACAAATATCTACAGCTGCGTTCTTCTAACCTTGAGTACCAGCAGCCATTTACATGTGACAGAAAGGCAATCTTGCTATAACATTTTTGTACAAGACAAGAGCTGTCCCTCCCAAGTGACGAATGCCCCCGAAAGAGGTGCCTCACAGTCTGTGTCCTCTCCATGTGCTCAATAAATGTGCTATGTAATTTTAAAATCCTTCCATGCATGACAGAGTAATCATGCATACAGTATTCCATTACTTTAAACACTAAGTGTGACCTTGACCTTTGAGGTAGGGACTTGGGTCTTGCACGCGACACATCCGCTTGATGTGCTAGACATTTGTGCACAGTTATTTTAAAATCCTTCAAAGCATAATAAAGTTATAGTCCAGACACAAATGTATGCATATATACAGGATTCCATTACCTATAAACTCTAAGTGTGACCTTGACATTTGTGGTAGGGATGTGGGTCATGCACGCGACACGTCATCTTGATGTGCTAGACATTTGTGCCAAATTATTTTAAAATCCTTCAAGGCATGACAAAGTTACAGTCCGGACACGAATGTGTGCATATATGCTTATATAGAGGAATCCATTACCTTCAAACTCTAAGTATGACCTTGACCTTTGAGCTAGGGACGTGGGTCTTGCACGCGACACGTCGTCTTGATGTGCTAGACATTTGTGCCAAGTTATTTTAAAATCCTTAAATGCATGACAAAGTTACAGTCCGGACACGAATGTGTGCATATATGCTTATATGGAGGAATCCATTACCTTCAAACTCTAAGTATGACCTTGACCTTTGAGCTAGGGACGTGGGTCTTGCACGCGACACGTCGTCTTGATGTGCTAGACATGTGTGCAAAGTTATTTTAAAATCCTTCAATGCATGACAAAGTTACAGTCCGGACACGAATGTGTGCATATATAGAGGATTCCATAACCTTCATACTCCAAGTGTGACCTTCACCTTTGAGGTAGGGATGTGGGTCTTGCACGCGACACGTCGTCTTGATGTGCTAGACATGTGTGCCAAGTTATTTTAAAATCCTTCAATGCATGACAAAGTTACAGTCCGGACACGAATTTGTAAGTGGGGACGCACGGACGGACGGACAGACGGACAGACGGACGGACGGACAGACGGACAGACGGTCAGACGGACAGACGGACAGACGGTGCGATTTTAATATGCCACCCTTCGGGGGCATAAAAATATCATAAAAACACAACAGTGAAACTGGTTTCATAACAATGACATATACTTGTACAACATTTACCTGTAAAAATAAACATAACATGACTTTAGTAAAATATTATGTTTGTAAAAGGAAGGAATAAACATACCTCTCATTCCAACGGGCATATTATACATGTCATATTATACATGTCTCTATTGAAACACCAGTGCCAATATGTAACTGTATGTCACAAAATATACTAGTGAAATCAGTACATTAACCAATAAAAACATTATTTTAATCTACAAAAATGTGTGACGAAAAGAAAAATGAAAAATGGTCATTATGCAATCTTCATTCTTCTGTTACTAATATGAACATTGCTGTTCTGAAAACAATAAAGGCATGGTAGCAAAATTGTTCACGCGAGTCTAAAGAGAATATCTGCCAATATAATAGGTATTATGATCAGACCAGTAGAATTATATGTATGGACGACCCCACAAGTCCAGCATTTCTCAGTCTGTTATCCAATCCGACTGATTAAAATAAAATGTCTCTTTTTTGCCAAGAAATTGCTCAAGAATGATAATGTGGAATTCTACATCAATTGAATTTCTTCTAAAGTCAAATGCAAAGGTTTTGTGTAGGTCTAGGTAAGCACTACCTCTGAGAAAGCACTACCTCTAGGTAGTAATGGCAAAGGCTGTTAGATGCTATTTCCTTTGATTCCTTCACACCATCTTTTTTTCTAGCATTTCTTCAAACCTAGCATGTAAATTAAAAGCACAGGGACTTTTCAGCACATTAATTTCAGGTAAGTTTGCTTTATATTGCTTGAAAATAGGTAATGGCTACACATGAAGGTTGGCAACAATTTGTATCTTGAGCACTTTCAGGTTAAATAGATAAAAAATGAAAAATATTTGAACAAGCAGCATAAATGATGACACCTTTCTAACTAATGCATTAACATTACGAAGGTTGACTGTAAAACTGTTGTAATTCCTTTTTTTATTTCATATAAGTTAATGCAGTTTGGCATCCAAGTCTAGAATTAAAAACTTTTTTTTGATTCTAAGCAATGTTTATTCTTAAAATAGCTTAGTTATTATATTAATGGCATGCAATTATTAAATTCTGAATCCTTGTGAAGGCCCCAGACCTGTTTTGACAGTGATCACTATGTGAAGCTATGACAGAGTGTCAATATCCTATAAGGTCATTATTCTTGCCATTAGGGAGTAATTTAATGTTATCTGCAGACATATTTTTCCAGGCAACTAATAATCAAGTCTGCAGGTACATCAAGATGACAGGAGTATACCTAATAGATCTGGAACACTCCTTTTAAAAGCAAGTCTTGTCATAAAAGTTATTAATTGAAGGTTACCACATAGGGTTGGAATAACTGTAACCCTAAGGTAGTTTGTGATGACAATATTTTACATTTTTCTCTTTGAAATTAATTTTTCTAACATTATATATCAAGTGCGGTCTTATACAAACTTATTTCAAGCATTTAAATGGTTGTTATTCATGTTTCGTCTCCTTTATATTTCTCTAACTTGAAAATCGCAAATCATTTGTAAGTATAGATTAAGCTATCTCTTTACTCAAACTCTGATCAGAAAAGCTTCAGTTAAAGAATTTTACCTGCAAAATGCTTGCAATTTCAGGAAAACATGATGTATGTACATTTACATGTATGTTAGTGTAACTGATGTGGGTAAAGTCAACATTTAGTCAATTTAGTTTTGCATTAGCTCCATTACCATGATCAGGTGTAAACCGTCAAAAAATAACTCAAAGCGTAAGTTGATACGATGGCATGATAGGCAGAAACTATAAAAAATTTGTAAAGTAAGAAAAAAAATATGTATAGCAACACCGCTAGTATGATGCCTGTGGTACATTTCCACAGAAACAAAAGTATGTGCAAATTTGACAACACCGTGCACATTTTTCAATCAAATGTCCTTTTCATATTTTCGAACAAACAAAAAAATACTTAGTTTTAAAGGTTCTTGCATAATGGTTTACTGTGAGTTGTCTATACATGTTTCAACTATTTGTTTGGCAAAAGTTTACTGAGATATACTGCCTCTGGCTCGGAACATATCCTCGTGTAACTGGTATGAAGGTGGCAGAGCTGACGGCTCTAGACCAAGTGCTGGGGCTGGGAACTGAAATATACAACATAAATGATATTTGATTTATTTGTTCCTGTTGTTCTATATATGTATATAAAAGATAACAATCTATCACATCCTTTTACATAAACATAATATACAAAGCACATTAATACATGTACTTAATTATCAAAATGGTTGCAGAACTTTAAACATTTCTGTTTGATTTAATACAAAGAAATGCTGTGGGGATGTAATACCAAAGCTCTAAGCGATAACTTATACCATATACCCTCATATAAACACCCCTGCAGGTGTTACATTTGTGACTGGCAGGGCGATTGTTATCGATCTAAAATGAAAAAAAAAATCCTGACCCAGGGGATAATTATTTTATGCAAATTATTAAGAGCTGTTTCAATGAAAAAAAGTGTTGTGTTTTCTATTATACATTTGATTAAGCAATATTGATATGGATTTCTGTGTTCATGACCTTTCTTTCAAAATGAGGGGCGCTTACACGGAGGTATACTATACTATACCTACATGTTTCATTTCAGTATACATTGCCCTACCATAAAATGGGTTTCCATATCAATTGATCGTCAAATGGTTTCAGACTCTGCTAATCTGTTTAGTGCAATACCTTTCAGTGAGATTAATAAGGAAGGAATTTCACAACTTCACCAGCTGCATAAAAATTTAAGTATGCTTTGTATTTCTGCCAAAAACAAATAACCTGAAAAAAAACACCCCAGTATATTAACACTATACAGACTTTAGTTATAAAATAATGTCCATTCCAGCTTGTTATTGTCTAATAAACAATGATTATGGAGTTCTGATGCACAATAATTAACTGTGGTTTATGACTGCACATCAGAACAAAAAAGACATATTTATTAGACAAAAGTTATTTGAATCTAACATGACAAGATATTACATGTACAAAAGGTGAATAAATGCAAAGAGTTCTTTTCTATGCAGTTATTTATTAACATCATGCGGCACAATATGAGGTCATTTTTGACATATCAGTCTGTGCGTCAAAGAGTTATTTATGGCATAATAAAATCAAATCAACTTTTTCTACAATTTGTATATAGAGAAAAAAAGTGAGTCATGATAGAATGTCTGTTCATGGATTAGAAAATATGTATTTGCTAAGAAAAGAATCACTAGAAAAAATTGCATGATCTGAAAACTACATGAAATGACCTTAAAGAGATGTATTTAATAAAACACTGTAACTTATCGCAGTTCCTTTGTCCATTAAATTTATTTGCAGTGCTCTCTTTTGTCATTAAACAAAGAGTATGTCATATTGTAGAGGTTTTGTACAATACAAACTTTCATGGCAAAATAGTTCATATCTTTGATACAAAAAGTTGTTAAATGAAAGAAATTTGGACCGTCCATTTCTATTTTCTGTTTCAATAACAAAACTTCTTTGGTTTTTAGTATTTTTATATACCAGGTATGACATGAATCTTTGAAATATCAAACACATATTTTGGATCTGCTATAAATTGCCATTTTCAGATGCTTGGATAACATATCATTAATTAACAAAACTGAAATGAAATAGTGCATTTATGAAAGAGGGGGCAAAAAAAGACAACATTCAATTGCTTAAAATAAGTTAGATTGGATTTCCACTGTACACACATGGAGATATGACTATTACATTATATTGCAAAGGGGCCTAATGTTCACAATAAGCTTGGTAATCAATAAGGCAAACTCAAACTCACTAAACTATTTAAACATAGTTTACTGAGACACAAACATGTGACGAGACATTGACATTTCAATTGACATTGCCTGACTGGGACATTGGCATTTCATGTGACATTGCTTTACTGAGACATGGACATTTCAATTGACATTGCCTGACTGGGACATTGGCATTTCATGTGACATTGCCTGACTGGGACATTGGCATTTCATGTGACATTGCCTGACTGGGACATTGGCATTTCATGTGACATTGCCTGACTGGGACATTGGCATTTCATGTGACATTGCCTGACTGGGACATTGGCATTTCATGTGACATTGCCTGACTGGGACATTGGCATTTCATGTGACATTGCCTGACTGGGACATTGGCATTTCATGTGATATTGCCTTACTGAGACATTGACATTTCATGTGATATTGCTTTACTGAGATTTGGTCATTTCATGTGGCATTGCCTTATTGAGACAGATAATTGATATCCCTGTCAGTCATATCAGTCTTGAATTTATTTTGTATGATGAAAAGTAAAATATTAGTTTTCATTTCTGATTATTTTCTTGATCATTCATTGCACAAGAAGTTTGCAATAAGTCAAAATCAAACTGGGCCATAAAAGCACACAATCTTACACAGAAATTGCTCAGAACTACAGAATAGATTTATTTGTTTTCTCCCATACCCTGCCTTTATATTGCCAGTACTATTAAATGCCATATATTTCTCAGCAGTGAACTCCCCAGGACATGGATATATTGTGCCTGCTAATCCCAGCACAAACTTAACAAATCAAGCCTCAGACTGCCTCATTTCTCAGACGCTAATGTCCGGGAGACAACTTTTTTTATTGGAATCAGACTTAATTATCTCCTCAGGGAAGGTAATGGTCATTCCAGACTTGTAAATTATATACTACGCAAATTCTGAGTTATTTCTGATCTTATTATCCTCTTTCCTGGCAAAATTATCACCTTTAGTGCTATGTTAACAAATATATAGGGCAGACCACAATAAACCTAACTATTAACACTAACAAAATCTAAGTAACATTAATATCTGGGTAGGTATCATCTTTACATGTTAGTATGACTTGTGCATTATGAGACATGTTTTGAAATCAGTTTGCAGGTGAAGGATGACAACCATGCACCCTTGTAAACTATGTACCAAAATCAAAGTGATATAGTGCCAAAGAAAACAATCCAAATTGCACAACAGCTTGATGAAACATTCATGCATACAAAACTTCGGCATGTGAAATCTAAAAGAAATCTTGACTGAATGCACTGACCTGCAAAATAAGGCAGTGAAAAAAGTCAGAAAAGTTTCTGGAGCTTCTACTGATGATAAATCATTAAACTGAAAGTCAGAAGCTCCTGCTGATGTTGTCAATACAGTTCTGCAGCTCCTGTACCCATAATGTCTTTAATCTAAACCTTCTGGAGCCTTGATCATTTTACAGTCACTGAATTGAAAGTTCTAGAGCTCCTGTTCATATTAATTCATTAAAACATTTTAAGGTTAACTACTCTTAGTTCGTACTTATGGAAAACAAGAGCTGTCCCTCACAAGTGACGAATGCCCCCGAAAGAGGTGTTGCACAGTCTTTGTCCTCTCCATGTGCTCAATAATTATTGTGGTATGTAATTTTAAAATCCATGCGACACATCAGCTTGATGTGCTTGATATTTGTGCCAAGTTATTTTTAAACCAATCAATGCATGACAAAGTAATAGTCAGGACACAAATGTGTGCATATATACAGGATTCCATTTCCTTCAAGCTCTAAGTGTGATCTTGACCTTTGAGGTAGGAATGTGGGTCTTGCACAAGACACATCGTCTTGATGTGCTTTACATTTGTGCCAAGTTATTTCAAAATCCTTCAATGCATGATAAAGTTATAGTCTGGACAGGAATGTGTGCATATATACAGGATTCCATTACCTTCAAACTCTACGTGTGACCTTGACCTTTGAGATAGGGACATGGGTCTTGCACGCGACACATTGTCTTGATGTGCTTGACATTTGTGCCAAGTTATTCAAAATCCTTCAATGCATGACAAAGTTACAGTCCAGAAACCAATGTGTGCATAAATATAGAGGATTCCAGTGTGACCTTGACCTTTGAGGTAGGGATGTGGGTCTTGCACGCGACACGTCGTCTTGATGTGCTTGACAGTTGTGCCAAGTTCTTTTAAAATCCTTCAAGGCATGACAGAGTTACAGTTCTGACACGAATGTGTGCATATATAGAGGATTCTATTGCCTTCAAACTCTAAGTGTGACCTTGACCTTTGAGGTAGGGATGTGGGTCTTGCAAGCGACACGTCGTCTTGATGTGCTTGACAGTTGTGCCAAGTTCTTTTAAAATCCTTCAAGGCATGACAGAGTTACAGTTCTGACATGAATGTGTGCAAATATAGAGGATTCCATTGCCTTCAAACTCTAAGTGTGACCTTGACCTTTGAGGTAGGGATGTGGGTCTTGCACGCGACACGTCGTCTTGATGTGCTTGACAGTTGTGCCAAGTTATTTTAAAATCCTTCAAGGCATGACAGAGTTACAGTTCTGACATGAATGTGTGCAAATATAGAGGATTCCATTGCCTTCAAACTCTAAGTGTGACCTTGACCTTTGAGGTAGGGATGTGGGTCTTGCACGCGACACGTTGTCTTGATATGCTTGACAGTTGTGCCAAGTTCTTTTAAAATCCTTCAAGGCATGACAGAGTTACAGTTCTGACACGAATGTGTGCAAATATAGAGGATTCCATTGCCTTCAAACTCTAAGTGTGACCTTGACCTTTGAGGTAGGGATGTGGGTCTTGCACGCGACACGTTGTCTTGATATGCTAGACATTTGTGCCAAGTTATTTTAAAATCCTTCAATGCAAGACAGAGTTACAGTCTGGACACGTATTTGTAAGTGGGGACGCACAGACGGACAGAAGGTGCGATTTTAATATGCCACCCTTCAGGGAGATAAAAATATTATTTGGAGAAGTCAGGAGCTCCTGTAAGAGTTCAAAACCTAAATCAAGAGCTCATTCAAGAGTCAGGTGCTCCTGCAACAGTTCAAAAACTAAATCAAGAGCTCTTCTGAGTCAAAGCTCCTGTAACATTTCAAAACCTAAAACAACAGCTCATTCATGAGTCCGGAGCTCCCGTAACAGTTCAAAACCTAAATCAAGAGCTCATTCATGAGTCAGGTGCTCCTGCAACAGTTCAAAACCTAAATCAAGAGCTCATTCATGAGTCAAAGCTCCTGTAACATTTCAAAACCTAAAACAAGAGCTCATTCATGAGTCAGGAGCTCCTGTAACATTTCAAAACCTAAATCAAGAGCTCATTCATGAGTCAAAGCTTCTGTAACAGTTCAAAACCTAAAACAAAAGCTCATTTATGAGTCAGGAACTCCTGCAACAGTTCAAAACCTAAAACAAGAGCTCATTTATGAGTCAGGAGCTCCTGCAACAGTTCAAAACCTAAAACAAGAGCTCATTCATGAGTCAGGAGCTCTTGTAAGAGTTCAAAACTTAAAACAATAGCTCATTCATGAGCCAGGAGCTCCTGTAACAGTTCAATCTCAGGAGTGTTAAGACTGACCCATACTACTCTGCAAAAACAAAACCAATGGTAACAACTAGCCTAGGAATGGATGCCTATCAAAGTAGATGTACAGCAACTGTTATGGACAATCTTTGTTCATTAAACAGGATCAGGATCATAACTCTGACAAAGATCATGTAACAGAAAACATATATTGTAAAATAAAGACAGCTAACCTAGACATTTAGTATTTCTATAATGGTTACTGAAATCCTGCCAAGAATGTTAAGGAACTCATCCAGACACATAAATTTGGCTACAGTGTCTTGTCAAACCAGTCAAACAGAAACCACAAGAGATTTGCAATAAGTTACCTTCATACTCATTATTCCTTACAAGTTTCTTACAGGACAAGAGGTACCATTCAGAAACACTGTGTTAACTTACACAGATGCAAAAATGTGTAAGGCAGATGAAGAAATGGATGGACAAAGAGATCTCCTCTCACTAGAAAGAAGATGTTATTTTGTGATATTTTTCTGTACCAAGGCAACTAATTATTTTCTTGAATGGATCTTTCAAGCAGTTCTTGTTTTTATTGTGTTCACATGGCCAGAATCTACATCCCAAAGTCATGTTTCTTTACAGGGTTTTAACACCCTTTTTCAACTGTACTTCATTTAGTTTTACAGGCAGGCTGTTCACCTGACTATCAGTCCTTGGGAGAATCAGTACAAGATGCCTATCATCCGTAAAAAAAAATGCAAAAATTTTCTTGCATAAACAGACATGGTCGGCAAATGATGGACATGTCCTTTTTAGAATTTTAGCTGGATACGGCTGCTTGTTTGCACGTCCACCACATCTGTTACAACATGGCAAATGTCTACTGTAATTACAATCTGTCCATTGCAAGGACACTTGGAAGTCATTACTGTACCACTAGAATACAACTATAAGTAGAATGTCATAAAATATCATGTCTCTGCAGCAGACCTGCATGGTGATCCATTATTAGGAAATGTGCACTTTCAAAGCTTAGATAATGTCCTTGTGAGTTATGCAAATCAATATTTCAGTCGCAGCTGCAGTGTTCTGTGACCAAAGTTAGGTATATGGGAGACAGTTAGAATAAAGCAGTCGTTAAATCTGGGGAATACACGCTAACAAAGCACGCTAATTGCCAAAAAGTGTTGTTTAAAACATAGCAAAGATCTTACTTCGTCCACCTCATCTACGTCCTCGGCATTACCGATGAGGTGGGCAGAGCTGTTCAATCTGCTAGTACGGTTCATAGACTGAACCATACGAGGCTGTTGGAACTAAGAAGGAAACCACATATTTTGTATTGCCTTAACATAAACTATCAAAATCTACATCTGTCTGCAACTTTTGCCTTATACAACTGTTACAGTTACTGCTGATTAAACATAATAAAATCTTAAAAACAAAATCATTAAATGACTTAATTATGCATTTTAAACGACACAGTAACTCTGATTCTGCTAAAAATAAAGGCCTTGAAAAAAGCCTAAATATATGGTACTAATTACCTATATCTCATGAATATCTATGCAAGAAATCTAAGCTAAAACTAACTGCATCAACCAAGAGGTAGTTTAGTCAATGTCATTTTTTCACAGGTCCGCAAAACTATGTATTGACCGAAACATTAGTTTAAAATTATTGTATTGTATAACTCATAATAAAGAGTAGTGAAAATTATGCAAGTATATAACAAAAATGACGTCTTAAAATCCGTGCAGATCTACACATCATTTTCCAGGTCTACACAATCATGCTTTTGCGGACCCAGCACATGAGTGCTATTGGTCAATCAGGATAAAGTATTTATGACAGGTATACGATATAAACTAATGTTACCCAAAGAATAAAGTTATATCTTTACAACTGAATCGGCTACTTATCATCATGGACAGTCTACATAGCCAACTTTTCTTTGAAATGTGACCAGTTTACAGGCTTCACATTCTTTGATAAGCCACAGCAAGGTTTTTTTTGTGGAAATAAAACAATTCATAAACATGAGTGACACAAGTATATTTCACTTGTGTTTCGTTTTTCATGTCATGTGACAGTTTAGAGAAGATTACATGTGGAGATGAAAATAATAGTAAACTGAATCCATACAGGAACTAAAAATGTGTGCAAGCAACAAAGATTACCCAACTTTGGGCCATAACTCTACCTATACAGGGGAACAGCCACAAACAAAACCCCGAGGTGCACAACTTTACATCCTGATCAACATTACTGTAAGGTTTAATGATTGCAGGTCAAATGTTTTTTAAGTTACGTTCAACACATTTTGAAAAATGCCTTACTGTACAAATTTAAGGGTCATTACTCCATCTTTACTGAAAGTAAAACTGCACAAATTTACATCTTGACTGACATTAATGTACAGTTTTATAACTAGAGCCCAAACACTTGAAGTTATGCATGACACAAGACCAAAAATGCTGATTTTTGAGGGCTATTACTCTGCCTTTACTTAACAAAATTTCTCATGTTGACTTTGAAAGCAGTTCACATGGTCAAAAGACAACTAAAAGTTTATCAAAGATTTTGACTGTGCGGTCTTGGCATTCCCTTTACTGACACGTTAATAGTGCAAGATGGCCATATACCAGAATGAAATAATTAATTCTACATTGGACTACATTTCTCATAAGAAGCATCCTTTTTTACCCATTTCAAAATAGCTATATCTACCACACACTGACAAAACTTCTTTACTCTATCTGTGCATTATTAATGTTTTGATATTGAGGAGAAGGCTTGAAAATGGGAGAAACGTCCCTCTAAAGGTTTAGGAATACTGTTGACTATAGTACAGTGAATCTATCAGGAATTTATTATATAACATACAACATTGATCCTACTCCAAGTGTCCTGGATAAAAAAACACTAAATTTTACCCAATATATACAAAAATGTAGATTGTAAAAATATTTTTATCCAATTTTATTTAAGCAAATTAATTTTTGTTCCAATACTGAGATAGTTTTTCTTTAGCTGATTGAACCACTTTCAAACACCTAATTCAGATGTTATAAGAGTCACAATTTTGAAGAGTGGAAAACAAAAATTTCTAATTCAATCTTTAAGTTCCAAAAACGACTAACCGAAGTAACATGCTGCGCTTTAAAAAGCAAAAGTTGATTTGTACAACACAACTCCATCAGGTTGCTTTAACTTAAGAGAAGGTGTTTAGCTAATGATTTTCAAATGACTTATGCATACAGCCTGTTTGTTTCCAAAGGGTTGTATGTAAGTTTAAAAACACTATGGGTAATTCTATTAACAGAAATGAACAGTAGCGCTGATAAGTTAACATTTCATAAGCATAAGCAAGCTGTCTTAAAGCAGAATATCACAAAATTGTACATCAATAAATAAACACTCACCGAGTTATACGCGGGTGGAGGGTATGCTGTTCCATTGCCCATTCCATTACCCATCCCGACATTATCTAAAGATGTCTCTGCCTCTCTCTGCTTATCAGATGTTGTCCTAGATGTTGTAAACATACTTGTTAGGTCTGGACCACTGCTTGACCCTTGCATAGGATTAGTGACAGCATAGGCATGACCCCCGTGGTTCTGGTCATCTGGAGCACCTGTGCCAAGCTGATGCGGCACGTTTTGTAAGATACCAATCTGTAAGAAGAGTTAATAAAATTCTCAAAATTCATGACAGGTGCTTTTTCTCATTTGCAACTAAGACTAAGTTCCTAAGCTTCAAAACATCTTGTAAAGTATTCTGAATTGATGTTAACATAGTAAAGATCTGATTTGTTCTACTCAATTAAGAATAGTTTGTTTTACTGGATAACTTTACATATTTTCAAAGTAATTCCACAAAAACATATTGGGCAACAAACATCTATTGCTGATTTTAAAATTTCATCTAAACATAATGCACAGTGTCCTTAATTTACGGTTTGCAAATTTCAGAGGCTTGGAGTCCTGTACTAGTCTTTCCAAAGAACAATGGTTTCAGTAACAAGCTTTAAATCTAAAGAAAAGAAGTGCAGCTAATATCAAAGGGCATTAGAAGCTACTGATTGTAGTGTCATTAAAAATATGACCATAAAATTGTTCACAATTTATTAACAAACCTGAGTGGTCCGCACGTGGTAAGGAAAATTTTTGTTGGCTGCTGAAGGACGTGTTAAAACCTGGAAAAATATAAAATCACAATTCTTAATAAAAACTCAGTTTTATCTAATGCACAAAATAATTTTACAGAATAAAATAAGTGATTTAACAAGAATAATTGCAATTTAAGTCATCACAATTTTTTTCGAAGATTTTCAGGTCTAACATGAATGAACAGATAATTCTATTTCGAAGAACATTTGTTTTACTGAAAGTAAGATGTCATATTTTTACTTATTTTCAAAGTTCTAAAGAAATTAATACACATTTAGGTGTACATAAATCTAACTCTGCTGTATATATCATAAAATATCTATCATTTCTTCAAAACACCTGTGAAACTTTCCTGCATTTAAAAACCCATGTCTGAAATATCTCCTTCAAAATATATATATTTCAAACTATTATATATTTCTGAATGTGATGCTTTCAACAAAAATAGATTATTTAAGTGTAAAATATTCAATTATAGACTAATTTTGAGGTCAATATATAGTTTTGTGGACCTGTTAAAAGTGATATTGACCGAGGACGAAGTCCGAGGTCAATATAATTCTTTTGCAGGTTCACAAAACTATATATTGACCGAAACATTAGTCTAAAATTATTATATTGTATACCTCATAAAAAGTAGTGAAAATTACAAGAAAATATTACAGAAATGACGGCTTGAAATCTGTGCAGGTCTACACATCATTTTCCAGGTCTACACATACTTTTGCAGACCCGGCACGTGAGCGCTATTTGCCAATCAGGATTAAATATTTGTGACAGGTATACGATATTATCAAATTTGTGTCTCTAAATCCTTCTATTATTAATGTTTCTTCTGAACATGAAACTGTATCCTTTAAATTAATACAATTATGTTCTTTTTTAAAATAAGAATACATACTACAGTCCATTTAGGACAATGTGACAGTGATGTGACAGAACAGTCTAATATAATTGTGTAAATCCATTAAGTTTTGCTATTGCAAGGATTAATATTTTTCCTGCACACAAGATTGTACCTTTATATTCAAAACTTTTAAAGTTTTTGTGTACCTATATATCTATTGTGTCACTGTCGCATCATCCGGAATAAACAGTAGGTATTTATATGTTTAACTGCTGTTAGTTCTGTAAGAATTTAAGTAAATGATAACTGTCTTAATAATCATGTGCACTACAATGCTACATAGTAGCAAGTGATGTCAGAAAAGTGATGTCACAGGGGCATTTATATATAAAGAGAATCCAGTGACCTTGACATTATCTTCCAAAGTAGATATCTGAATACATAATGTGACAAAGGCTGGGGGTATAATTATAATATTTCACTAACACAACCCGTCAACAGTACTCTATTAACACTTTCTTTAGAACTGAAAAAAAACTTAAACTTAAAGTAAAACTGTTATAAAAGTGAAGTTTAAAAGCTGTATTAATATCACTCCAAGCAAAAGTAATTATTCCATTAAAAGGTGGGTGGGGTAGGGCCCGTTATACCAGAAAGAAGAAATGTCCTAGACAAGCGAAGCCGGCTTCTAGTCCATTTACAGTTTTTTCCCGCATGTATGGAGCCAGAGCAAAAGATGCGACTAGTATGGTAATTGGACCAGCCCAGAACCTTAGACAAGAAAGGTATTATAAAAATAAAATAAATAAAAAGAAACTATTCTAAACTAATTAAGACCAATCTAAATTTGTTTCTAGGTTGTTATGCCATTTCTAAAAGTTGTAACATCAAGGTGAATTAATTGTCCTTAAAGTGAATCTGTCGCAAGGTTACGGCTTTAAAGCTGTATTGAAATTTAAAAAAAAAAAAAAAAAAAAAACTAACCAAGTCGAAACAGGTGGGCAGGATAACCTAGAAAATAATTTACAATGGCCTCTACCTGAAAGGCTGATAAATAATGTATACAGTATCTTCCAACAGTTTCACCTAAACTATGAACCTATTATTAGTACTAGATGCCCATGTGCAACATGTCGAGCCGCCAGCTGTCAGAAGGGCTAACTCCTGACCAAATGGAGATAGGTAAAAAAACACCTAAATATTGGATATAAAATGCATGTTGTACATGTACCATAAAAAAGTGGTCTCGATTTTTCCCTACGGTCATTAATAAAAAAGTTACAATATAAGCTATTTATATTATCAACAAAGGGAAGTAACTTTAAAAACAAGGGTAGCTCCTGGCGGTGAACAATTGTGCCAAGTAACATCAAAATCCCTCTATACATGAAGAAGAAATGCTCCGGACAAAGATATTCTTGAATTTGACCTTTAACCTTTAAGTGTGACCTTGACCTTTGACCTAGGGATCTGGTTCTTGCGCATGACACTCTGTCTCACGATGGTGAACATTTGTGCCAAGTAACATCAAAATCCCTCCATGCATGAGGAAGAAATGCTCCAGACAAAAGTCATTCTTGAATTATTCTCGTTTCTGACCTTTGGCCTCTAAGTGTGACCTTGACCTTGGAACTAGGGATCTGGTTCTTGTGCATGACACTCCGTCTTATGGTGATATACATTTGTACCAAGTAACATCAAAATCCCTCCATGCATGAAGAAGATATGCTCTGGACAAAGTCATTATTGAATTTGACCTTTAATCTCTAAGTGTGACCTTGACCTTACCTAGGGACCTGGTTCTTGGGCATGACACTCCGTCTCATGATGGTGAACATTTGTGCCAAGTTATTTAAGAATCCCTTGAATTCCATGGAGAAGTTACAGCCCGGACAAGCTAAACTCGGACGGACACACGCACGCACATACACTGAACCACCATTTGGACAACTTTATCAAGCTTTCACAAGCGGCTCGACAAAAAAACAAACACTACATCTTCATACAAGCCTCATTCATGGTATCAAACCCATGCAAGCCTGGAGTTTGCAGACAGCACGCAAGTTTACAGACAGCACGAAAGAAGTTTGCAGATAGAAAACAGAGAGTTTGCAGTATATATATGTACCTATGCAATGAGAGTCAACTGTATTATAGATGTACATGTATTTATGCAATGAGAGCCAACTGTGTTATTGCTAAATATATGTACGCAATGAGTGCCAACTGTGTTATAGACGTACATGTATGTATGCAATGAGAGCCAACTGTGTTATAGACGTACATGTATGCATGCAATGAGAACCAGCTGTGTTATAGACGTACATGTATGTATGCAATGAGAGCCAACTGTGTTATAGACGTACATGTATGCATGCAATGAGAACCAGCTGTGTTATAGACGTACATGTATGTATGCAATGAGAGCCAACTTGTTATAGACGTACATGTATGCATGCAATGAGAACCAGCTGTGTTATAGACGTACATGTATGTATGCAATGAGAGCTAACTGTGTTATAGACGTACATGTATGTATGCAATGAGTGTCAACTGTGTTATAGACGTACATGTATGTATGCAATGAGGCCAACTGTGTTATGGGACGTAATGTATGTATGCAATGGGTCAACGTGTTATAGACGTACATGTATGTATGCAATGAGAGCCAACTGTGTTATAGACGTACATGTATGCATGCAATGAGAGCCAACTGTGTTTAAGACGTACAGTATGCAACAAGAGTCAGTTCTATTATATACGTACATGTATGCATGCAATTAGAGCCAACTGTGTGATAGATGTACATGTATGCAACAAGAGCCAGTTGTGTTATATACCTACATGTATGCATGCAATTAGAGCCAATTTATGTTATAGATGTACATGTATGTATGCAATGAGAGCCAACTGTGTTACAGACATTCATATATGTATGTATCGAGAGCCATCGGTGTTTCAGACATACATGCATATATGCAATGAGAGCCAACTGTATTATACAAAAACATAGATATACATGAATGTATGCAATATGAGCCAACTGTATTATAGGTGCTTGTATGTACATGTGCGTATGCAAAATTATCTAGAAACTTCTGGAAGACACTGCTAACCACACTGAATACATTATATATATTACAGAATACAGCATGTGTTGTCATATGCGGAAGATGTGTGAAGCGTGCATATATATATATGTTAAGTATTTGTTTGTTCTTTAAATACTGGCAACAGATCTTTTAATTATTATTAAACTGTGAAAGTTTGGGCAACATTTTCTACAACAACGTAGGTTATATTGGATGGCTTTCTTATAATATCTCGAAAACGTGTATCGATTTCACGACACTGTCTCACCAAAGTGTTCCGCTTACCGTACATCATACATGTATTTCTTTTACATTATCATGCAGACGCATCTACATTATTTATTCTTTTTCAAGTGCATTACAAATGAAAGCCATTCATAATTATACATTTTTTTGCAAATGAATAATTTTTTGCATATTAAGTGTAACATTATCACAAATGGCAACTACCTCTGTACATCACTATACATAAAATGCATATTAAATTTTGTTTAACTGTTAAGCATTAGTGTGTCTGCATAATTTGTGTTTTACAGCTCCTAATGATGTAAAAGTTATCACATTTCAGTGATACCTTTTAACAGAAATACAAAATAACAGTATATGTGATCTGGACATAAACACAGGACTCTATCTAGAAGTAGCACATTTTCTCATGATTTAAGAAATTTTGAAATGTGTTGAACCTTTGCAAGCCATCCCATTGGGTGAATAGTTGTGCCAAGCAAATTTAAAATCCTTCAATGTATGAGGAAGATACAGCCAAATTTGATCTGGATCTTTCAGCTACTGACCTGGGTCTAGCGCACGACGCACCATCCCATAGTGGTGAATACCGCTGCCAAGTCTTAATTACATGAGGAAGTTACAGCACAGACATGCTCATCCAGATGGACAGACACACGCCCGTACATGTTTACATACACCAAACAGCCAAAGTGCACTGCCAGCCACGTGGGCAAGACTGACCGGAAAGTGCTAACAAGACCATTTTTTTTTAATTGAGAACTGATTCCATAGAGGTATATCATAATGAGAAATTACATAAGGAAGTATGAGGACATTTTTGTATTCATTTGTAAAGAAATAACAGGAGGAATAATATCTACAATGCCATTTGCTGTAGGTGAAGTCATAAGGAAAATACTAATGAAGAACAACATATTAGTAGGTACATGGTTCAGAAGTCGGCATACATAAGAAAACTGCAGAAACTTCCTATACTAGTTAAACTAGTAAAATAAAGCCAAAACAATCAAACTGAAAAACACTATACACATTAATAGTCCTATTTCTACTACTTGTTAGTATAAAAAACAAGAAAAACCTCTAAGTCCCTACACCGTCAAAATACACTCTCTTACCAAAAAGAAAATGTGACCGATAAAAGCAACAAAATTTTCTACTCCTGTAACAGTTTTCTCCCTTGACCATGGAGCAATGGAAGTCATGGCAACAACTATAACAAGGGGACCAGCCCAGAACCTGCAATCCAATGTATATTCATTAATGTGGTTATCAGGTTTTCTATAATCATTTTATTTATTGTAGTTCCACCTTGTTTCTGAAGGTTTTTTTTTTACTATCATTGCTCTGTATTCACAAAAAGATGTGGCCCATGTATTTCATACCAGCTGACAGCAAGACTTTGTACCCTTGAAATCCTGGAAAATGAACAGGTAAAATGTTTATGTACAATAGTGTCACTGTTGCTGATTGAAAGAGCTGGTTATTTCTGATCTGCTTTACCTCCTAAAACCAGACATGCCAACAAATGTGCAGTTTTCTTCAGCTAAACTAGCCATACTGAAACAGAACCTTTCATCCCCGGGTTCCAAGACAGGGACAAGAAGACAAAAGGTCTTGGCCAAGGAAGACAAAGTATCCAGTAGGAGTATATAGTATAACTTACAAATTTGAACTTCATAAAATGAATTATATAAAACATGCCTTAGTGAAAAGTAGAACCTGTCTTCCAAGAGGAAATATCTGATACTGTTCATAAGTGTCAAATAATACTGCCTGTGGCCAATGATTCTTAACTTTTACAGCTTGAGCAGACTATGATCAGCCTCCATATTATGCAGTGTGACTACGATTTGTACTGTTTGTAACCAGTTAGTAAGTGCACTTAGCAATAATAAATTCTGTCTAAGCTGAAAAATACGTATTATAAATTTTTTGAAATTTTGTATGGTCAGTGATAAGATAAAAGATAAAATGCAAACCGTCTGTCTGTATTTCATATACACTGCACATGTATTTAATAGGTTACATCTGCAACATAACACAGCTTGGACTGCATGTATTAAACAGTCCAAAAATAAATTTTCACTTCAATATTATACAAGATGCCCATGTCTAGTCAGTGTAAACTAAAAATTCAACAATCAGAAAATTATTTTCACTTCTATCAAATGACTTAATGAATTATCTTAATAACCATATATTTAGTCATATTTCCTGCAAAAATAAAATACTACAGATCTTAATAAGTTTTATTTTTCTTAATGTTATTTATGACTTAATAGGATGTAAACATTGTCATTGACAAACAGTTATTTTCAAGCTGATGCAAGATATAATTAAAAGGAAGTGATTCACATGTCTGGTATGTTAACAGTTTTACAGAAAAAAACACCTGATATGAGAGGACAATTATCGCTTAATTCTCCCTAACTTACCTAGTCTAGACACACCTTTCTATTAAAATTCAAGTAAACTTTGATTATAGGTTTTGCTGATCAGTGGACCAACTTGTTTTAAAATGTGTAGTGCTAATTAAAGTATTCATTTAACTTTGTAAGATCAGCATACCCTGGTTATGCCTATCTCGCTAGACTGGTGTAGTGTACAGCACCCTATTACAGGAAGCCTACAGAAGCAGGCAGCAGAATGGAGCTAGCCATATTTTGTAAACATAATTTGTCCTTTGAAATGCTCTCATTTCAAACATCTCATGGAAGTATACATTTAAAGTCAAAATTCATCAGCAATCGTACGGAACACAGTTTCTTGAGTTGTATACAAAGGACAGTTCTGAGATCTTCACTTCCCATACCGTGTAGTCATTATGTGATTCCCTAGTTCATAAAAAGGCAGCAATGAATAAAATCACCAAGTTTGGGAAATTCTCTGTAACACTAAACAAACATAAATTATGTTATTGGAATGAATTATGGTTGTGATTTAAGCTTATGTGATTTCCTTTTTATCTTACCCTGCTAGCTAGCGGCCAAAAATTCTACCTTTACAACCAGTGCAGATCAAAATCAGCCAGCTGGTCCGTGCAGTCTGATCACATGACCTCTTGTTGAGCATCCCTTAGGATAATTGTAACTTACTGTACTGTCCCAACGGAAAGATGAGCAAGTCATTTAGCAGATCCACAATCAAAATTGTTTAGCAACAGACAAGTTCTTTGATATTTTTTGCTTTTACTAAAAGATCAGAAACAAATCATGCATTTCATTTATATAATATTAGGCCCTGTAAATTGTTTTATTTTATAAAAATGATTAACAAGACATATTTATAGTTATTTTAATTTTCTGATAAATTATTTATTGCATTTGAAGTACTTGAAGTATTTTTTAGAAATCCAAAATCGCTCCGCCAGGTATAGTCTCTGAATATATCCATCCACCACAGGGTTTTAAAATGTGAGTTCCTGAACTTCTGAAGTATTCAGTCTTTCAATGATCCATGATTTATACAATCTCTTTTATAATTTTCAGTTTACTTTGTTTAACATTTGCATTTAACCACATTTTAACAGGTTTTTTAAAATATTATTTTCTTTATAAGCTCACTATGTAAAAAGGCACTTCTTATCAAACTCAAAGATGAAACTGCATGAATGGGTCAGAAGATCAAGAATTCATGTAACAATATCTAGCAAGGTACCGGAACATGCAAATTTCATGCACACATATAGCTAGCATATATTTTCTGTCCTCTCCAACTCACCATGAAATACATATGGCCTAAGAGGGCTACAAAGTTTTCTACTCCTACTACAGTTTTTTCTCGACTCCATAATGCAACGGCAGACATTGCTATAACTGTTACTATGGGTCCAGCCCAAAACCTGAAAATAGTTGCTTTTGGTTACAGTAATGCTTGTTTCTATGGGAACAGTCCCAAACCTGAAAATAGTTGCTTTTGGTTACAGTAATGCTCCAAAACCTGAAAATAGTTGGTTTCAGTTACAGTAATGTTGGTTTCCATGGGAACAATCTCAAACCTGAAAATAACAATTTTTAGCTATGATAATGGCTTTTAAAATGGGAATAGTCCAACCCTTAAGGTATTGACAAGTTTTAAAATTTAATGTTCACTTTTATAGACAGATCAAACAGTTTTATCACCATGAATAGACACTACAGTAAAATCTGTATAATCTTGTACCCTTCACAACCAATAAAGCCACTTAAAGCAGAATTTTATGTTACCTAGACCAAACAACTGAGCCAAATAAGGGCCTGCTTATGCCAAAATCATTGAAAAATGTACCTAAAAGTGTTTGAATGCTAACAGTCTCTTTAGGCTGTCCTTTTATTACAGTTTGTAAAGACCATTACATATTCAACACTCTTACATTACTCATTACTAGTAATCACAACTTCCAGCCGTTTTGGATAACATGATTTCGCTTGGTATGCAACTGTCAATATTAGAATAAATAGGTTCCTAATTAACAAGCCCATGTGGGTCCATAATGACGTAATATACTGGTTCCCCTTATAATATTCTACTGCTTTAATATTTCCCTGGATCTTCGGAATTGATAAGCATATACTAAGATCCAGATCAGATTATATGGGTGCACAACACAGATGTGTACTGGTTACAAAGCGCAAATGTTGGTTTGTCATATATTATAATATATTAAACATTCATAAATATAAAACAAACAGATGACAAACTGTAGACCAGGGTTTCAGATACTACCTTCACATAGACAGATGATAGGTAGATAATAGGTCTTCAGAACAAAAATAAATTTCATTGTCTCAATCGTATAATTGGTATCTCCAATTTGAACATTTATCATATTAAATTTCTTTTTTATCACTAACTTATACAAACTATCTTTCTTGACAAATTGTTCTCAATTTGTTTTATGGGGTATCAGTTACAGCTGCTCCCTATCTCTCCCCTAAATCTAAGTGGAAATGGATCAAATTTTAATTTTCTTTTTCTCTGCCAAGTGGTTGTACTACACAAATTTGTGTAAATTGTAATTTTATGACATGATGTTATTCTCAATTTCAATTTAAAGACCTGCCAAGTTTTTACTTTATGACATTTGCATAATGTAATTATTACTCATCACATTTATCTAGAATATTGCAAAAGATATTATATCATTTGGCAAAAATATTGTAAAAGTTATTAAATCATGTGGCAAAAATATTGTAAAAGTTATTAAATCATGTGGCAAAAATATTGTAAAAGTTATTAAATCATTTGGCAAAAATATTGTAAAAGTTATTAAATCATGTGGCAAAAATATTGTAAAAGCTATTCAATCATGGAAGTCTTTCTTAACGGTCTGCAATTTACTTTAAAAAGTGTTACTATAGTAACTGTGTCAATGATGCTGCATTCTAGGGAAGTAATGTTTTATCAATATAAGTATCTGCCATGTTTATTCTGTTCGGAACCAGAACTTTTCTAAGATGTGATTGTTTTATGTCTATTCTTAGACACAGTTGTGTCTGTTCTTAGCTATGTCTGTTTTAGCTGTGATTGTTTTAGTTGTGTCTGTTCTTAGCTGTGTTTGTGTCTGTTCTTAGCTGTGCCTATTTCAGGTTTGGGCGATAGATGTCAGTCTCTCTACACCTCAGTTACCAAGATTTATTGCATGTATATCCCCCAACCTACTGGTTTCTGCAATGCCTGTCAGTGTGACAGCAGAAGTATACGTAAAAACCTTAAATAGCAAAAGTCAAAATGCTGACTGGATTTTCCAAACATGAAACATCATGTTTGACAGATAAAAATTTAGATTACTTAAATATTTAATTTTTACACTGCAGCAGTTTTAAAGCAGGAGGTTACAGGAGGGGAAAATGCACAGATTTCTGTTTTAGACCTAACATTGATCAGTTACAGGTACAGCACAAAATCAAACAGAGCTACCAGTCTGCATACAGTTTCTGCCGTAAGTTACAGCCAATCAAATAATTTGATAGTCTAGGAAAGCTTGCAACCTCCGCAACAGCGGTCAATACCAGTAGTCTACCAATCAGGCATAAAATATTTATCAGTTCCAGTGAAGTCCCTCCTGATTGGTTCAAGTCATATCTATCAATTCATGAACAGTTGAAGGGAAGTAACTCTAAATAAAGTAATGAACCACATATAAGTTGGTGATCAATAATAAAATGAAGTGATATTAACAGAAAGAGTTATGACTTTGATACGTAAATTATTCTCACATACTAGATTTTGTTACTACTACTTGATTTAATCTTGCCTGTCAAATTTGTACAAAAGATACACTGATCCCCAATCTGCTACTAATTTAAAGCTTTATTTACATTTAAAGGAAATGTTATCAAGAAATGGTCCCACAGCATGTATAATCTCTCTTATCAGTAAGCAATGAATACAATATTCAATTTCAGAACAGTTTCATCACCCTGATCAAAGTCAGTTTTATCGAGTTCTGTAAATCTTCTACAGAAAAAATCCTTCATTTCTAACAACCAATAAATTACATATATCTTAAATATGCATAAATGGAACTTATCAACTTACCATAAAGTATAAAACACAAACAATGGGTAGTAGAATGTTCCTTTCTCTGGATAGTGCTTCAACGTGAAGAATATAGCATAGCAGAACCAGATAAACCCAATGATTCGCATGGCAATCAGGGCGTATCCCGGCGGGCTCTCATATAAGTACAACACCAGTCCAGGGTCAAATATCTGGAATAAAACAAACTTTTTTTCTGCTTTATCTCACCCCCAGAAATTCCACAAACTTTAAGATTTCCACAAGAACATATTCAATTTCCATGCATGAACTGCCAATTGGTACCTCTGTCAAATTTACTGTGCTGTTAAATGCATGTTTATTGAATCGCCCTCTTACTCATAGCATTTCCTCCAACAATACCCTGATACAGACACAGCCTTGAAGGGTGCAAGACTGCAAGAGGCTATTGAAATGCAAATCTCACTTCTAAAAACCATTAAATCTGGCTGGAATTTCACCCAGATTGAGTTCAAAATGCTTTTTAAATTGACATTTTCCTCCTGTCTGGATGTTTATTTTTTTCTTGTTGGCGTCAGCATAGCCATTATAATTCACATTTGTCAAAAGCTCCCGCTGTAGTTGTGTTAATCATTTCACAGTCAAAGGGAAACAACTTCTTTAATTATAATGATGCAAATAATACGGCTCCTCCATGAAATTTTATTAATCTTATGAATATTATAGATTGTGGGTTACAATAAAGGAATTCTGAAAGGTAGTCTAGTGTCTGTATCTAATATATTAATTAAGATATCAAGGTAACTGATTTTTTGTACTGAAGGTAACATTTAGTGCAAGAGTTCGTCTGCATCAAGTCCAAAACAGGCAGTTTCAGATGACATTCACCTTTTGGTATTATGTCTTGCAAAACATAAACTCAAGTCTCTAATAGCTATCAACTGTGATTTCCAATGTTTTCATGTAAAATCACTAAACATTAAAATTTACACTATCTTTAATAACTAGATTTGAAATGTACATCATAAATCTCAATATGTATCTATTAGGTTACTGCACTGAAATGGTTGCATCAATTTCCTTAGGTTCAGTTTAGTGTGATAAATAATTCAATTTAAGTTAGTACTTTTATATTTTCAGTGTTGCCGTGTATTATACATAAGCCCAGTTCTGGTGTAATGACGTATAGACATTTGGTATTGGTTATTTGCACAACCTTTTTTTAGAGTTGTTGCAGTGGCCGAGTCGTCCAATGCGCACTTACTTTGCCTTTCTAAGCAATGTGGCCATAGGGCACAGGTTCAAATCCTGACTTCTGTCTTGTTATAAATTTTTCAATGCAATTGTCATGTTTTAAACCTCTTTCTTACCCACAATGCAGTGTGGCAATTCTGGATAGTAATATAGATTAAATGAACGCATTTGAAAATGAAGATTCTTAAAATCTGGAATAGGAAGAGAGCCCAGTATTATCCGAGTATTTTCTGCTGGCAGCCAAGCTGTGTTATCACACCTTAACTACAATGTATATTTACGATTTCCAGACATAGACAAAAATTTACAATAAAGGTCACTCAAATATTACTTCTGCCATATTTATTTTGTCATTCAATTTATTACATACTTATTCTCATGCAGCATAAGAATAACAAGTTGGTAAGTGACCAATTGTTTCTTTCATTTCAGAGATACTTGATTGTTTATATACCTAAAATATCAGAAACAGTTACAACTATTTTGCCTGTCCCCTGCCAGAGACAATCCATTGAGACAAGGCTTGGCTAGATTAAGGTCTTTCACTATATCAGATCTTTATGAACCTGAATCCTGGACCTCACCTAGCTCATGATAATGGATTTCTTAAGGAACTCGTTTCTTTTACTTCTAAAGTTAACAAGAGCTGTGTCATGACAGCACGCTCGACTATTCGAACGCTTGTCAGTAAAATATTGTTTTTTCTATGAACAGGTGTAATAAGAATTAAGGTCAAAGATATGAAACTTCTTCAAAGACCTTCGTAAATGTACATTACGTGCAAAGCCTTACCCTAGATTCTGTAAGCCAACTGGGGGGAGGAGGGAGGCATAATTTCACAGAAATACATGACCTTGTGTATTTAATCATGAATAACTTTGTTACGTTTCAAAATTCATATGCATAAAATTAAAAAAGCATGACTGCTGCATAATTATTTTATGACATTTCAAAAGTAAGCCATCTAGAGTATTGTTTCAAGTATTTCCATATAATAGTCTGGTAAAAACTGTGATGTAATTCTAAGTTAAAAAGGGGCATGAATATGTCAAAAATCAAAAACAGTGGTAAAGATGTTGATAGTAAACATACATTTTAAGTTTCAATTCAATACATTCAATAGTATTCAAGATATTAGACTTATTAAAAATCTTTTACTAAAGTTCTAAGTTGAAAAGGGACATAAATCTGTAAAAACTCAAAACAGAGTTATGAGGATTGTTTCCTCAGGTGTAGATTATGACAGCAAACATATATTTAGAGTTTCAAGTCAATACCTTTGATAGTATTCAACATATTTGACTTTATAAAAAACTTTAACCAACGCAGACGCTTACGCCTGGGCAAGTGCAATAGCCTCCTTATTCTTCGATAGTCAACTAAAAAATGGAAGCCCATGGCAATGTTCTGAAAACAAATGAGGAGCATGTGGTGGGAAAACCTGGCTTGATCACATTACTCAGATAATTCAAGTTATCTGCATTTTAACTACAAGGAAAATTGTGATATCTTTCACTGTTTTGCTCTGTCAATTAATTTTGCAAAAAGTAACTTCTACCAAAGATGTCTTTAAACTTGCTGATAATTATTGAAAAGTATTATGCATATATCCATGGCAACAATTTTTCCAAAAGCTTCCAAATATGCAATGATCAGCGACTGTCTCATATTACCCTAGATAGCGATACTCATTGTATAATGTTTGTGACCAATCCCAAATACAGTCTGTGACCAAAGTTCTACTCTATGATGGTTAATCTATAGGCTACTCTGGATTAAACCTGTACTTACGATAGCTTCCCAGATAAATATTACAACATACACTATTGCATATAATGTCATGAACACGGAAACTTTTACTGTTGATGCCGTGCTCAGTTTCCCACGTGTGATTGAATAACCTTTGCCAATCAAAATCAACATCAGTAAAAATATCATAATACTGACGGATTCAAATGCTCTTGCTGAAATATAAAAATACAGTATTAAAACCAACTTGCTTGTTGAGAATGAATGCTTCCTCCTATATTAAGGTTAAAATTCATTGAAAATTTAAAACCACAAACTAGGGCACTAGTTCTGTTGTTATTTGTGCAAGAACAATATTCTGCCTGTCAACTTTTAGCATTTTCAAAATTTCTTAACTATTTGACAGTTGAAGGGAGACAACTTATCGGTTTTGTCTATCATTAAGTATATTTCATTTAAAATGCATTTCTGCTGACATGTATAGCAGTATTTCACCAAATGTATCAAAATTTAACATTGTATTACGAGTAGCTTTACACTTTACTGTCTATAACATGGATCATCTCCCTTGTTTCATAAAATTCAGAAATGTGTTTAGTTTAATCCATGAATAAGTACGAAATACAGAGGAGTAGATATTCTAAAGAAATAAATATAAATAAGTTACCTCCCTTTGACTATTTAATGCAGAGATTTATAACATTTCACATTACCTGCATATTTAGTAGATCGAAGTTTCCATTCCAAACCATCGTTACCATAGATACCGTACCCTATACACATAAGGAATAGATAGAATGTCCATAGAAACACGGACACCATGTACATCTTATATGTTGTATGCCACAGCTGACGATTTCTCAACAATACTGAAATAAAAATAATGTCTGTAAAGATGTTTTGAAGCGTGCTAAAATTTTCAACTGTTCTTAACCAGAATTTTAGCAAATATCATTCTTGGTATTTCGAAGTCCATACATTAATAAAAGGTTCTAAAATCGGGCAGGTAACTCAACAGCCTCTGTCCCCTTAAAAAGACATCCCTTTAAAAGTACACAATAACTTATATGCATGTGTAAGTCTAACACAGAACGCAATGTCGCGTAAATCTGTACACACAGGATGTTGAAGACATTATTTGGTATCACAGACCATGTTCAGACTTTCATACAGTGCCTGAAAGTCTGAGTGAGTTTGCAATGTGAAATCAACATAATTAATTACATACTTTATTTAAACAATTCTGTTGTCTAAATTCACAAATTATACCGGTTTCATGAAAGGTTATTTTTAATTATATAAAAGAGGTTGTTACTGACAAACGTTAACATTTTAACCTTTGACCAAATAAACCAAGAACTATTATTATCAACAATCCAGGTTGAAGATATGACAATGTCAGACTTACCAGCACATATGATGGACAGAATGCACAGAATCACATATGCTATCAAAAATGCAATGTCTATTGGAAGAATATCTGAAACAGAAAAAAGATATCACTTGAACAACTATTGTTACCAGTAACAAAATCTCATAGCCATCAGACCTATATCTGACCTTTTAAATAACATGCACATTAAGTGGCATTAAGTTGACTGTTCACATGTTCACATGTTCACATATTCAACGGCAGTCCTACACCAGTCAGTATCATTGAAAGTGCATGTACATGTATGTTTCTTTTCTGTCTTAATCAGCTATGATAAGACAGTGACATAACTCAACATGCTCGTCAAACCAAAAATCTGGCCATTGCTATTATTTAAAGCATTTTGAATACAACGCAGAGAAAACTATAAAAGTAACATTTAATATAGGCATATTGATAATCCCATTTTCTGCATTTTTCTATACATACATGTATCGCCTACGAAAGTTTAATTCTAATTAAAGTGCTCAAATTTCTTTTCAGGTAAGTACACTTTTGCTTATATATGAAATATGTAAATGAAAGAATTCCCCCACATAGTATGGGATGGCAGGGTAGTTGCTCAGAGACCTGTGTGCGAGACATACGTACAAAATTCATCGGCGGAGTATTCTCGATGTAGATAGTCATCAATGTCGCCATTTGTCATATGAATCTTGTACTTCAAACTGATACCAGTCGGCTGTAAAATAGGATGACATGAAACTGTTTTAGTGATTAATTTAAGAAAAAACAGCCCTTTTCAAAAGTTTTACTGCCAGATTACTTATTTGAGAACATTTGATTTATGAAAATTTAGTGCAGCTAATTTTACTTATAAACAATCACTATATTTATTATCATGATTTAAGTGATTAACAAAGTTTGAAGAAATGTATGAACCTTTTTCCATATGTCTTAACTAAGTGTGGTATTGTAATAACTATTTTACTTCTAGGATTATAAATTTAAGTACATGATTGTATATATATAGAATCATTCTAATTGATACATTTTACGTTAGAATAAAAGACAATGTAATAGAGAAATTTACACTAGATGAAGCATTGTGTAATAATTACAATGTGATAAGTTAGATACACAGACATTGTTATGGTGCTATTAATCTAATCTAGCATGTATATCAGAGTAATAGTATTGATCATGATTCAAATCCCTGTAAAGAAAGAGTAAAAATGCACAATATAAAACACATAGAATGAATTCTACACATATAATTGCATGTTTCCTTGGTGTTCATATTGTTTCATTTACTATGCTAATAATCTCAAACACACTTCAATTACAGCTCCTGGCAGCTTGCATATAAATAAAGGATGTGCCCCTCCTCATGAAGTGTGGGTCGTACCGCATATATACCTTGCACGAGGGTGGTAGACCTAATAAGCAAACCTCATATAGTATAAGGTGCTCTGGTCTTTCCTTTTAAGCAATCACACATTTCTTTTGTCTTTATTTGTATTTAAAATGACTATCAGACCATCTCTTAAAGCATATCAAGGAAAAATATTTTTTGAACATCTAAAGATAGAAACAAAAGTTTTCTATGGCTAATATTTTAACCTCCCTTAACTGAGATTTTACTTGATAAAGTTTTAAGGAGGAACACCCAAAGATGGCAGAATAAACTGAACTGTTTATACTCTGTTATTACCCCCACTATCTGACTTATAGCAATGAAAATCTCATGAGCGGTAGATGTAGTATCAATGTAATCTCAGATCCTCTTAGATCTTATGAGTAAATTGACAATGTCACAGAGTTGAGATTCTCTTGAGATTTAGAATAAATTGACAACTACATAGCAAACCCATGCTTAGGGACATTGGGAAATGTATTTATCTTTTATGTACATTTGATAAAAACAAAGTATGATCATGTATTTATGGTTTTTGAAAACTCTATTTTATGTGACAGTGTACAACCCTGAACTATTTTTGCAGTTTTAACGTGTGCTAACAATGTGGTTTTATCAAGCCACTCTGGATTTCAAAGCCCAAAGAATTCTGACCTGACAAGTTAAATAATTATCAATTCTTAAAATATCAAATTTACCCAATAACGTGATATTTCTGCCTATAAATAAACTAGATTAACAGTTTCGAAATTAGAAGAAGCATGGATTATTTACATAAAATATTCTTAAAAGGTCACATTTCAGTACATGACAAAAGTGTCAGTCCTTCAAGTAAAGTTTGAAGTAACTGTTGAACATAGTCTGTTTTTTTCTAATGTGATCTAATATTTTTAACATTCTAATATTTTCAACAGCTTTTTTTTATTGTAAAAAGACAAACATAAACCTATTCATCATCCTACAATAGTCATGTACCTTACTTAACAAGTCTATTCAGGAAAAGAGGTAAATTGATAAACAAGTACAAGTATTTAACTGGTTAGTACATTTTTGCCCTTTGTTACAAAAAAAGCAAAACCAGACATGTTCTAAATTATCAAAAGAATTAGGATTCATGCAATTTGCATTTACATGTACCAAACATTCATAGAATTAAAGTCAGGGGTAGTCTTTATACGCATATATTTAAAGGTTACATCATATCGGAAAACTGTAATGGTAATTAAACTTTTTACCAATCTATGTGACTTGAATATATAATTAAGTATAGATTACATTTAATGTATTTTTACCATGTTTGATGAGACTTGTTACAAAAGAAAAAGATTTGAATTTAGCCTTTACATATATTACAGTCTTTTATGTCATATTAATGCCTTCACACCAACTTTATTTTTCTACAAATGACTTGCAACTTTCCACCTTGGATCAGCACTTGATCTGTGTATTTATTTTCAACTTTAAAAATACAAAATGTAAGTACTTTCATGAAGATTTTAATAGTATTATTATATACATAGACCAGGTATGTTAGGCGATAACTGAATAACTGATTGTTGGACTGCACTAAGGCTTTAAAGTATTACAATATTTTGTTCTAAGAAATTTTATTCAATTATAGTATATACTGGCAATTAAACTGGCAAAGAGTTTTCTTAGTTTAAAATTAACTTTTGTTTTTTGTTATCCAAGAGTTATTGTTACACACATAGTATATGACAACATTCTGACAGGCAACATGCAATTAGTAGAGCAGAGGAAAATAGATACTGGTAACTTAATATACAGTAAAAACCTTAACAGGACCCAGCACTCTGTCTCCCCTATCCTGATTATTTTTACAAGTAGTAACATGGGAGCGACAAAAGCTTACTGGTAAGTTGATGCTTAATTTTTTTGATTTCTTTTCATTTTCACAATGTCAATTTTAGCCAAACTTTCTAATGGAATAGGTAAAATACTAGGTAACCAAATTTTAATGTATTTTTCATTGGTTTGGTGCAAAACAGTCAACTCTTTCTCTATTTTCAGTATGTTACCTTAGAATGTTGGCGAAAACGCCATAGTGAAAATGTATGCCCATGAAATATTTGAAATAGAGATGGCATATTCAGAAAAATAAAAACACTTGACTTATGCCACATTTTCCTGTTATGGCTGTTACACTATATATACATGTATTTATATAAATTTAAAAAAAAGTTAAATAGCTAACTACTGGTAAATATGACAGCAAATATATGTATATTAACAAGCAAAACATACAAAAGTTAAGGCTAAATGCAGTAAGCAAAACATATTATATAAAACAGAATTGTGCCCATAGAGACACTGATGCCCCCACAACATAAATGCTGTTGATTAGGGAATGTTAACTTGTACTAAAAAAGACAAACACTCAAGACTTTTCCCTATTTTCTAGAAAGCGAAAGAAGAAATGTAACGGTCCATAAACATCAAAACGTATTTTATTGCAGATTTTACAATAATTGATTTCCTTCTTTGTTTAACTGACAAATGGAACAAGTTGTTATGAATAATGAATTATGCATATTCTATTATAAAAATACTATTTTGCAACAAAAGCTCCAAACTGCTATTTCACAATAACTGTTTTATTCACAGATATAGATATGAGCAAACCCATTTCTATCATCACTTACAGCAAAGGAACTAAAGACTTTCAGTCATTGCAATTTTTGAAAAGCCTTTACAATAACTTTACCAGAACCCATGGCTGCAGTAGGGCACTTTTGTTTACAGGAATATCCACCTGAGAAGGTGTATATCCACTGAGTCATGTGACTGACAACAGACCAATCACAATCCATCAGTAAGGAAAGCCATACAATGAATATGGTTAAAACATGGAATAAGCTACTGTGCCCCTAAAGTGACATGAGACAGATTTTTTACATCTGGAATATTCTTTTTTTTTCGTTATTAGGAAATGTATATTTCATTTTTTTTACAAAATGTTATTTCCTTAAGTGAAATGTTGTTTTGCAATTATGAAATGTTTTTCGTATAAATGAAATAAAAACAAAACATTATTTTGAAATAACAAAATGTATCATTTTGTAAAAACTAAATAATACATTTTGTTAATACGAAATACTGTTGCACTTTTAAGAAATAATATTTCAATTTTATGAAATCCATTTCTTATATATGAATTACGAAATAATATTTTGTTCAAAAGAAATAATATTCCTTAATTTATGGTATACTATTTGGTCCTATGTCGCTCACCTGACTTAACAAAGAACATATGCAACCTATGATTATATCTGCATGACTTGTGTAGTGTATAAAGATCAAACTGTGGTATAAAAGCTGTGCAAGACTGACTATATTCTTAAAATAAAATTTAATTCTAACAACAGATTGTCAAGATTTCAAAATTTATATACATGTAGATTATATAGGGAAAATAGCCATACCTCACTGGGGATTCACTTGTTAAGGATCATCTTCATTAAATTTTTAGAAAGTTTGGTAAAGGATCATAAGATGACAATTAAGGAACATCCCTGCCAAGTTTCATTAACACTGGCCCTGAGGTTTCAGAGGAAAAGTTGTTTGAAGCAACTGTTGACAATGAATGGCGATGAAGAACGACAGACAACTGTCATCAAACACAGAAGTTAACCCTGGCACTTTGTGCCAGACACTTTGTGCCAGGTGAGCTAAATATGAATCTCAAGTCACTTTAAGGGCACCGTAATAAGCAGTATTATAGAATCACTACTTTAACAGCAAATAAGATAAGCAACTAACCATGAAATAAAACTCTAGCAAAATATAGTAATAATGTTGGCAAAAACATGAATAAGGGCAGCATTAACAAAAATAATATTATCAAACAAGTGACATACATAACAAAACCATGGAGTTATTTGCTAGAAACTGCTAGCAACATATAGCAGAAAGCCAATATTGGGTCTACATGCATCACACAATGCCAGCCAATTCAACAAATCCCTTAACCTAGGAGGAAAAACAAGCAACATGAAAAGCATGCATTATTAACATATAAAGCAGACAGCACAACTCCTACTGGCAACTGAGCATCACGCACAAAGATAACTTTCTCATTTTTGTACAATACTGAGTATGCTTTTTGAACTTTATAAATATTTTGAAATTTCAAAACATATTTTTCATGCAAGGATACAAATACTCTGAACCCGAATGTATGAATAAAGCATCGTCTCTAACAAGATGCAAAATTCTGTCCTTTTTCAAACCTGCCATTCCATGCCTAATTATTAATAGTATATACACAGACAGAATCAAAGAACAAGTGTAAATGGTACTTCTTTCATGCAGTTCCAATGTTTTCTGTTTCCATATAAATAGTTCAGTTATAAGAGAGAAATTTTTTCCTGAATCACATTACATGTATATACAAGTGCAAGAGGCCATGATCCTCTAGACTTTTCCCCTTCTGACTTTGAACTTTGCTCAAAATGAACTCAGTTGCCAATATGACCTTGAAGCCCGTTAAGCATCAAACAAGCAGCCTAGATATCCATGGGTGCCTATGTTGCCACAAGTTACCAACTTACGGTCAATGGTCGGCAATGAGAGACGGCAATATACCACCATCTTTCTCTTGCCGATGAAAACTTCCTATCTTCAGTGCAATTATATTTCTGTATACCATCAATGGTTTGTATCTTGCAGCCCGACGAGGGAGATGATTGCTCCAGTTTAATTATCTGATTATTGCTTGGATTCATGACTGCCTCTCGCTCTGTGCAATTCTGTTTTTTTTTTCAGAAATAAAGAAGTGAAAGGGTAATGAAAATTGAACAAGGTACACAATATTTACAATGTCCACGATATTTGTTTAGACTTACAGGACTGCTAGAAGGGTCGCATCTACTGACGGCAATAAACCACCAACGTTCACGCGCAGAGCTAAACCTTCGGCCTCCATTACAGACATACTTGTCCACGCCATCTATCTTGCTAATAACACATCCAGACAAGGTATAGTGTGTAGTGAGGTAAATAATCTGGTTGTTAAGCGGGTCAAGAACTGATTCTTTCTCCGCACATGTCTGTCAGTATTCAATAAAAAAAATGTCATATCAACTGTCACTGTTAAAGTCTACATGAAAACACAAACAAAGTAATGGACACTAAGAGATATGTCTGCCCTACATCAAGATGCTGCATGTCTGAAAAGAAAGAAATGTATGCATTAGTAATCTACTGGTCAAACCATAGACAAGAGCTTCTTGCAAACCAGATTCGGATATCTGCAGTTTTTACCAGTGTGGAAAAATCTCATCTTACAACCCCCTGTATGAAATGACTTTTGTGAATTACTTGTGACATAACGATATATTGTGACGTCACTTTCCCAAACACAGCATCTGAATAATGTTTGTTTTTATATTATTATGCATCATTTCGGTAAGTTTGCATTTAAATATCTATTTTCAAGAGCAAGAAGGTAACAAGAAAAGTTTCTACTATGAGATTGTTGGTTCAGATGCAAAATATCCATCACTGAGGGTAACTGTTTTGTTGGAAACGAGGCTCTGTCTTTATCAGTTTTCTGATGGAATTTGATTCCGGAAATACAAAGAAGGAGTAAAGGAATCTCTTCTAGCGTATCAAAGAATATGATACACTGCTAAAAAACTAGATTATGACACTACCAGGACATAGGATCTAAACACCAGGATCCCTAACTACCAGAAAGATATTTGAATCAAGTCAAGCTCATGTCTTACGTCACTCGCATTGGGCTCACATCTGCCTACTGTGATGTACCACCAACGTTCTCGTGACGAACGAAAAACACGCCCACCTTTACAGAGATATTTCCATACGCCATCTATTTCTTTATTCAAACAGCCAGAAGCAATATTGCTTGTTGTCAGCTGAATATTCTGGCTTGAGGAAAGTGGCGTCAATTTTTGTTTACACGTCTACGAAAAGAATTCAAAAACTTTATCGTTATAACACCTGATCTGAAAACTTGACAAAGAAGAATATGATTCATGTTATAGAATAATATTTTTCACTTCATTTTCTTTTTCTCCATCAAATTATGCATATGACTCAACCTGTCTTGCTTGACTGAAAAGAAGACAAATTTATTATTGTTGTGAAGTATGGGGTTTTAAGGAAAAGTAAAGTGCAGAGTTAGAACACTGCTTGGGAGCACTGCATCAGTATCAGTTAATATATTTTTCAGCCATCTTGCACTGAACCAGTGTGTAATCATAGATGCTGAGGTCTTGAAACATTATACATTAATGCTGGAGCAATTGTATTATAGCATATATTCCTCTCAGATTAATGCGATGTCAACAAAATATTTCAACAGTGCCCCTGGTTTTTTTGTATTCTTGTTTCTTTTTATTCACCAGTTTTAACTGAATTTCATTTATTTTTGGTGTTCAGTTTACCTTTACCATCATGCCTGGGAAGGACCAGTATCTGACCCCCTATTGTCTTATGAAAATTCCAACTTTCCCAAATACACAAAGACATGGTGGGTAGCAGATGTTGACCAATATGGTAACTTTCAGCTTTCCCATGGTGGGTAGCAGATGTTGACCAATACGGTAACCTTGATACTAAACCTATAGGCCTCAACAAATCATTTCAAAATTCCAGCATCTATTTTTTTCAAAACAAATTCATATGTGAAATTTAATTTTCTATGATCCACACATATTAACTGAAAAAGTGATAACAATATGTTCATGAATTTTCATGATGTCCAAATTACTTCCCTTGAGCAGGCAGCTTTGAAAAAGCAACAGCCTATATTGACATTGTTGTATATTACAGTAATTCCCCCCCCCCCCCCCTAGATTACCCACACGTGTAGGGAATGTAGGTGGGACAAAAACACTGCATCTTAATAGTAAAAATGGCTTTGTGACTATATTATTAAGATTCTCAATAACATGACATTGTCACAAGGTTATTTTAACTAAAAATTGCACCGTTTGGATCCAAGCTGCATTCTTCCACCTGTGATTTTTTCTTAAGAATCAGATTTCTAAAAAGCTGTGCCCATTCAGGTCAAATAGAAAAGGACAACACTTTCATATAAAATCAGCATCAACAATAAAGCAGACACTTGTGATGACCCTTACATCAGTCGGATCTCGATCGCATCTACTAACTGCAATAAACCACCAGCGTTCCCTTGACGACCGGAATATCCGGCCACCATTACACACATACTGTCCAGCTCCAGTAATGGTACAACCGGACAAACCGTAAGACGTTGTCAGGTTAATTATCTGATTATTGCTTATATCGAGAACGGCCAGTCTCTCATTGCAAGTCTGTATGGAAACAATATTGTATTAACACATACAATTTTTTCATGATATTCTGCCTATACGTCTACAAATATTCTTCACTAAAAACTATTGGTACATTTAAACTTTGTACAATCAGCGACATAAACATTATATCTACAGTATAATTAGGATAGTGTGACAGTGACAAAGGAAGGAGCATAATGTACTGGTTTACTTTGGCATCAGACATAATAAAAAGTCACATTCAACAACTGGCAGAAAGTAAGTTAATTCTTGCAGGAACATATTTATTCTTATTGATCATTTAATCAATACAAAAACTGGCATACATAAGGGTCAAAGTTCATAATATGAAAATAGACTAAGTCGTCACGTTAAAGGCAGTATGCCAAAATGAAATAATACCCTTTACCTAAATAGTTCTTCACCCAGTTAGGGCAAGCTAAGTGTATTCTGACAATGTCCAACAATGTAAATAAATGACGCTTGCTATAAAGCCGGAGTTCACACCATGAAACTGCCAACTTATATATTGTAATGGAATACATAACACATTAAGTATTGACTATACTTAAACATTAAAAACGTTCACCAATCTGTTACAATATAGCCTAATTTGCTAAAAACATGCCTGTAGGTTACAGTCATAAAAATGTTGATGTATTTTGTACGAGTAAAATTACAGCTTTTTTAAAATATTAAATTTTCTAAATATTTACCTTGTCTGACTTATACACAGCATCCCATTGGTCCGCAGTGTCATAGTACAACAATATGTGTTGTGGTCCATAAGTCTGAAATTCAGATAAATGAAACATTATGGTCTAAGAGTAGACGTAAGATATTAAAGTTCTCTTTACTTTTACTTTTTACAGAAGAACTTCTATAAGCAGTCAACTACATTGAGCAGCCAAATTATCTTAGGCAAGCACTAACTGTTATTTCTCTGAAGAGTCAAACTTATGTTAAAATAATCATGTTATATGCAACCATCTGTTCTAAGTGGCCACTTTTTTAGGTAAACTGTCTATACAGGTCTAACTGTAATTCATTGCTGAAAAGTGTGGAATCTGGACAAATTTAGCAGTAAATGGTTAACTAAACTACATTATGATAAAATAATGAATACACGATAATGACATGTTGTTGTTGTTGTGGCAAACGTGAGATGGGTCTGTAGCATGGGTACATTGTGCTGAAACCCTGGAAAACACACAGCAACTGAACACCCAGATGAAACGCTTTTATTTCTTTGATTTATAGTACATGTGTAACAGGTGGTGAAAAAATCATGGCTTGACCGAGACTCAAACCCAGGGCCTTCCGCTGGCGGACATTCTGCCAGCTGAACTATCAAGCTACATGGTCAATTAGCCTTACGACTTTATACCTGTATCTGGCTACACATGTATATTCTTATACATGTATGTCTTTTAACTTGATAAGCTTCCTACCAAGACAGGATAATTAGCACCAAATCAATACTTCAGGTGTTTGCACAAGAAAGCAGAAAGTGGTCCAAGGAATATGAATAAATAAATCCAAGTATTGATTGATGCTTAAATGGTTCCGACAACCAATAAATTGAAACTATCATTTTACAAAAGCACGGAAACTTTATGACTGAAAGAGAGATTATTTATTTACTTAATGCAAATAAATTTATACACTAGAACTTATTTAACCCTTTTAAGCTAGATAAAAAAGATGTGTACTGATAAATACCGCTTTTTTCTTTAATTTTTGCAGAGAGATTAAGTTAAATTCTGTCATTTTTGTGTAGAAGAAAAAGTTACAAACTTTAGTGTCATGAAATATTTCAAATAATGTTAAGTAGACATGCAAATATAAAAGCTCTATTGGCTATAAGGACAAATAATTTGCAAAGCAGGTAAATAAAGAACTGTTAAGTTATTATGTAACTACAAAGCTTTTATTGAAGAGATTAGATTTAAATGAAAAGTTTAAAATCAAGATTTGAATGTATGCCTTTGAACTAACAATTTTTCTATTCCTTGCAATTCCATGACTTTTATTTTAGTTGTGCAATGATACAGTCAAGGCTGTATTGCGATACAGCCAACCCGTATTGCAGTATGAAATGCGATATATTGAAGTAACAGAAAAGATAAGACAAGAGCACCGCCTACGGGTGACTGACGCTCGTCTGATTTTATCCTTTTAGTTTATTTATTACCATTTTATTTAAGTAACAGTGTCCTTGACCCCGAAACACAATCCCACAAAAGGTTTTCATAATAATTACTAGACATAAGTTTGGTCACAATTATTCAACTGCAACTAAAGATATTGTGTTTTCCCATTTTTCTATTTTTAGAAAAAAATCCTGAGCTTTGACTCCATGAGCCCCAAACACAATCCCAATAAAAGTCTTCATTTATATATATTACACACTTAATAATTTAGTTAAGTTATGTCAATTGTAACTAAAGATATTGAACATATTATTGTTTTTCTATTTTTAGTTACAGTGACCTTGACAATGACCCCAGGAGCCCCAAAACACAACCCCATTAAAGATCTTCTTAAATACTTACTACAAACGAAAGTTGGTTACATTATGCCAACTGTAACTAAAGATATTGAATATATTACGGTTTTCCTATTTTTAGTAACAGTGACCTTGACCCCAGCAGCCCCAAAACACAATCCAATTTAAAAAATATTCATAAATACTTCCTATACACTAAGTTTGGTTGCATTATGTTCACTATTACAAAAATATTTATGTGTGTGAAACTTTCTAAGTTAAGAAGGGGCAATAACCCAGTCAAAATACATGACAGGGTTATGTAACTTGTAAAACTCTTCCTTCATTCTATTGTACATTTGATAGTGAACAGGTATTCCAACTTTAAAAGTGATAGCTTTGATAGTTTGCATGTAACTGAATCAGACTAGCTAAAAACTACAAAGTCCAAAAATATTAAAATATCCCCCCAAATGTAAAACTCAAAACCCCGTTTGATATGTTGAAGTACATTAACCATTTATTGTTTGTGAAAAATTTGAAATCAATCTAACAAAAAATGAAGAAGCTATGTCCAATTCTCAAAATCAACCAAAATCAATCAAAATTCATGTTTTTTACCCAAAAAAACAGGTCAGACTCAGCATCTTTAGCATACAATGTGAAGAAGGATATTAGATGAACAAGCTGTCCAAGTTTCAAAGTGATAGCTTTGATAGTTTCCATGTAAGTGACCTAAACGCAAAACTTAACCAACGCCGACGACAACGACAAAGACGACGACAATCAAGTGACGACAATAGCTCGTCATTTTTTTCAAAAATCAATCGAGCTAAAAATAGAATACTGTAAATACTGATCAAACCGATCTCGCAACTGACTATTGAACTAACTTGACTTATGGGCAAGTTACATTATATATCGTCTTTTTTTTATTTATTTACATGCAAAGCAATGTGTAAAGTGAGTAGTTCATTCAACTCTGAATATCGTGATATGGGAGTTTGTATGGCTGTACGTATCGGCCCGGCTCTGGTATACCAGTATATCGTTGCACCACTATTTTATTTTTAATCGACTAGCAGGCCTTATAACAACGTTTGGTTTAATGAAGTCAATTACTTACATGTAGTAGTTCTAATGGCTTTCATTACCCTTTTATATCACTAATTAACGTGCCCTATAATTGAACTAAGTTCCATAAAATAACTTCATTGATTTTTCTTTAATTATTCATATTTCGTTTTATATGTTTATTCTGTTGTGACACATTTACGATGCCATAAGTGGCTGTCCTAGGAAATCTAAACAAGCCTAATGCAGATACATTGTCCACTTCTTTTCATACAAATGATTAGGTATTAAATCATGAAATTAGGTATTAAATTAACAAATTAGGTATTAAATGATGATGCATTCATGTAAAATGGAAAATATTCAGAGAAATTTTTTGTCCTCATTTTGTTTAAAGTTGAGTGAAAATCAAAATGATAGGTAGGCAAGACTTGAAGCTCCATATATCATAGAAGATGTTTAGGTTTGTTGATTTTACATGTGTCCTTGGGCACAGAAACTCTAAACATAAAGTTATTCTACAATACACATATAGTCTAAACATCTACTTATTAGTTTGATCAAGATATAAGAAATCTTTTGCTCCAGCACTTCCTGTTCAGGAACACTTTTATACCTCAAAACTTATCATTCATTAACATATCAAGTTCCTTGTAAATAAGTACATGAAATACATCAAATTCAAATGAAAGAAATAAAATCTAAAACAACGATCCTACATTTCAAACATGATATTAATTGCATAGTACACACCAATCATTTATGTAGTGGTAACTTTAATACAGACAATGATTTTCAACATACATTTGTATTAGTAATTGTAATATTTAAACAATATTATAATAGTCAAAATAAAAATAAAAATATGTTCACATGACACAGATGTTCCTCCTATGTGCCTTTAGACAGTGCTGTTTGGTTTGATTGTATTAACTAGGATTTTGTCAATCACAGATATTTATCTTTAGCATACAGTCTCTTAATTATGTTTGCAAAGATGCACACTATCATCTCTACCATGGGCATATAATATTATTTGTTTATAAACTAAAATTTTATTAAATTGTTCAATGACCCGAAAAAGAAACATTAGCAGAATGATACAAATGTAGTATGAAACTTGATGCAGCTGTTGATATGAAGAGTAATTGCCAGACTACCTATCAACTCAAAATGATCATGCACAGTACAATGTATGGACCTGCAACATGAAACAGATCTGCAACAGGAAATATATAAATAAAGCAAAATTTAAGTTAGAAAGGGACTACAACTCCTCTATAACTCTTCGAACAATTAAGGAAATGTGACAAAAAATTGAACTTAACCTGTATTTGATTATTATCATGCACATTCTTGGCCATTCAATCATTCATGATAAATTTAATTTCTGTAAAATTTACTGGATTGTAACTAAATTGTACTTGACCTGTATTTTATGTTCCTTAATCTACATGTAAGAAGAATGGAAAATTCAACAGCAACACATTATTACAACGACATTTTCATACCATCATTATATGGTTGCATGCATTCATAATATTATGGCTTGAGAATAACTATTAAACTTTCCGACAAAAGATTACTTACTATAGGATATTCAAATGTAAATCTCAGCGTGCCCTTCTTAGAGAGGAAACAGAATCTGGTAATGAACTCCCAGTCCTGAAAGAAAAAATACATACATTATATATACACTATACTGTATATAAACATTTCAAATTTGACCCTGTTCTGTAAAAAGACATTTGTATTTTGAGGGATGTACTGGAATCCTTTGCATGAATGCAGTTTGATTTAACTCCAAACTGTGTTTGCTTCCAAGTCTGAATCTCCTGTCTGAAGCAGTAGGGCAGTGGTACAAGCAGATTTTATACCACACATTCTATAAGGCAAGTCACTTTTAAGACCACATAAAACTGTAGGTCCCCTTTGTACAGACGAGGAAAGCTCCAGCTACTATGTTCCTAATCAGGTTGCCAGTGAAAGACAAGTGAACAATACAGATGTGGAGGAGCAGTTTTTATAATCCACAGACACCTGGAGTATGGAAAGTGACCTCCTATTGTCAGGTCCCAACCCCCTTTGCAGGCATAATTTTATCACCCTAATATATCTAGGGTCATACAGTAACCAAAGGTAAAGTTTGGTTGTTATCAAAAGTTCAAAATTCTGACCTAACAGTCTTTATAGTGTAATATAAGGCTTGTGGTGTATTGTGGTGATAAAATTATGCTGGCAATGGGGGATGGGACTTAGCAATAGTGGGTCACTTTCCATACACCTGGTGTCTGTGTGTTTATCTAGATCCATACTGAGTCTCGTAATTGTTTTTCTGATGCAGGGCTTAAATTTATACGTAGTTACACAATTGTGAAAAAGATAGACTAGAGTTTAAGACAAGTCCATTCATCAATCGGTTTTAAACACTTTGTACATGCATATATTGTTAGGATTTATATGCCATACAGCATGAATTGTTAAGATAACCAACACTCAATCTCAATCTGAAAATAAGCTGTATTAAATTATAAATGTAAAATTTGTTGTCATATATCCTTTTAAGGTTAATCTCTCTGACAAGTTTGAGAGTATTTAACATCTAAAGTGTTTTAATCTTTTGAATCCTTCAACATTTCCATATATATGACTTAATAACCATTGTTAAATTATTATTTTGGATAGACATGTCCCGTACATGCACTTAACCTCACCTTAAAATAATACATATGTACTGTTAAATAATTCAGTGGAAGTTCAATCACACTGGGCAATAGGCATGATAAAAACAAAGTTCACCTATTTCTTTAACACTCCAGAGAATGGTGTCAGCTTTATGGACAGCCAGTTAGTGTCATAAACGGTTAATACCTTACTCTGCAGGAAGCAAATGATTCTGTATTTTCATCAGTGCAGATCATGATTCCATATATTATGATCTTCAGTTATTGTGATTCCCTCTGTAAATCTTAACTATGCAACTCTTTGAACAATAATTGCTACTTTACAAACTGGAAGATGGAATAGAAATTTAGCAGTGAAAATGTTAAATAAACATGGGATCTTGCACATAAGTTTCATCTATTGTGCCACACCACTGAATAATGTTCACTGACATTGCCACACCAAGTCAACTTCAAAGTGTGTCATAAAAGAAGTGCATAATATGGTTTAATCTTGTACTGGCTTCAACACTTCACAATTAAATCAATTAGCATCATATATTTTTGTCACTAAAATTGAAACTTTCAAAGCATGTGATTCTGTGCTCCTAAGGTAAATGTGACTTGCCAAATATTCCTCTGGGTTTAATAAAAGTAATTTTATACATTTTGTGACAACTGTCACAGAAGCAGAATGAAATTAACCACAAAGTATGAAACAACATGTAAATGCATGAAAATGACCATCTTACAACTTGGATTACAAGTTGAAACAGATTTTAATTAAAGTATCAATAAATAACATAATGTAATTTTTGTCCCAAATTGAATATTCACATATTTTGAAGCAAGACTTTACATTGTTTCATACCAATTGCTTTATTTGATATTTTTGCTTGATAAAAACTAACCTTGTATGCATTTTTGAACACATTTCAGTTTTAACTCAAAACATATTGAAGCATGTAAAGAGCACTTAGTTATCAGCTCCTAATACAGAACTGTTCAAAAATAATTTCTTCAAATAGTCGGCTATAAGAAGTATCGGGGCATGTCAAGGCCCAATGAACGGTGAATTTGAAGAGTGATTTTCTTATATAAAGGATATTCCTTTTGTTATTTTCTTTTATAAAAAGACAACAAAACATCTTTGAAATTTATTATTTAGTTTCTGCAATACATAAATGTACATTCATTTATTGTTTGCTGTTTTTATGATGCACCTTTCATGTTTATTTATAACCAATAAAACAGTTACAAATTAGCTCCCTTTATTTAAATTGCAATTCATGATTAGATTCCCTAGATTTTAATGATACATATCAATAAATGTAAGGTTATAGTCTTGTCTCAAATTGTGAATGTATCTTGAAAGTTTCACTGGTAGCTGGTAAACTTTTGTTTGATAAAACTGCATTTTTTTACCACTGAGACGGGCACTCACTTTTGTATCCCTACTTGACAAATAAAGCATGAAACAAAATTTATATAGTATCTATCCAACTGATAAGGTAGGTTATTGAAGCATACTGTGCAGATGTGTGCCTAGTCACATACAACTGTACAATGTGACATAATTTTGAGAGTGCCCTATCGTAAAGTTCTTTTTTTCGAATAAGCCGGTTTTGCTTGTAAACATAAGTACAAACCTGCAACGTATTTAATTCGCCTTCTACGTATTTCCCATGTGAAGTATTAATAAGAAGAAACAAGAAACTCAGCAAACTAAAAAGAAGAATGCAAGCCATGGTGAAACTAAACTCGATTTAGTTAAATCAGTTGTTTACTTCTTTGGCACGGCCGCCATTTTCTAATCACGTGATGTGATGCTCGGCAACTATCAAAATATCCGGTTTTTCTATTTTTAGGACTGACAGGTGCGTGTAACGGCCAACAAATCCAAACTTTATCTTTAATCCAAACAAAGCCGCAAGAGTTTGTTCCCTTATTACAACAGGCCTACTAGCCATTTTTGAAACTGAATAAATTGGCGTTATTCTCTAAAATTATTATTCTAAAATTCAAATAATTTCATTCTCCATATAGATCTATACTTAAATTAGATCTACAAATTTTTCAATCATACTCACGCGTTTGCATGAACACGGTTTTAAGCAGATTATAAGAACATTTTGAACAGAATATAGATATACGTCCGTTTTCTCATGTACAATGTCAAAAACAAAATTGTTTTAGGTACAGAATTTATAACATCCGTTGTAGATCTAATATGTCATTAAAATATAAGAATCTACGTCTAATTTATTTAGATATCAACAATATTCAGAGTCTGTTAGCACTTAAACAAAAAGTCTAGCTAAAACGTATTAGCATTTTAGGTCGTTATTGCGGGCTGCTGCAGCGGCCCGCTATATTTAATACGTGGTGAGAAAAAGGTGCATGGAGACATCGAATATATGCGTCTCTCTTCATTGAAAAATTGAGGTACTTTTGAGATGAAAACTGTAGACAGTCAATTTTTTTTGGAAAGGCAAGTGTTGTCGTTTGTTATTGAGTTGTCGTTCTTTTGATCACAACTAGTCAGACCGGAGAGGATCTAAAAGGCAACTAGTCAGGCCGAATAATTTAAAGTCTTTTACCCGATATTTCCGTGTAAGCCGCAAGAGTATTGTTTTTGTGACATAAACTATCGAAACATCGTAATACATTATGGAATCAATAGATACTTTTGAATTTTGAATTACAAAACTCGGAATTCAACATAAAAAACAACGAATTTTAACCTGCTAACGCCTCTATCATCAAAAGTGTACATACCTTTAAATCGTCCGTTTTATTATATGCGTCTGAAACTAGTCTAAAATACGCGTTTAGGTATAAAACTGAAACTTATCAGCAAATTAACTTTACAGAGATATTGATAGATATCTTTTTGAAATATGACAACATATTTTTATGCTTTAAACACGTTGTAATTGTTGTATTTTATGTAAATGCGTGGTTCGAAAAGGGTACGAAAATGTCTGCATATTTCCGAAGTCAGTTCGTACCTAGGTACGAATAAGTGTAAGAAATCACATAGATCTACATATCTTAAATACGATTTATAAATGTAGACAGAAATGCAATAATCTAAAGGGAAAATCAAATTCATTTCCCTAGACCATGCTGTCATTTACAAAGAACAGATATTGACTCAATATGTAAATACAAATAAAAGTTATTGTATTGTAACTAAAACTTTCAAACTTTACCATGATTCTTTTGCTACACTTAATTTTGGCGGAAACATTCATACATACATTAATGTTATTGTATCATAATTATCATTATCTTTATTATTATTATTATTATTATTATTATTATTATTATTATTATTATTATATATTATTATTACAAAAAAACTAGAGTCTAATATGTTAAGTATGAAAGATAATACTGCCATTCAGTTGTTGTTTTAGACAAGTTATGAAATTTTAATACAGCATGGTAGAGAGGCTCGTAATGACTAGGGATGGGCAATAATAGACCCGGTACATTGCAATTCGAGGTATTTTGGAGTAAATAAAAAACTGCAATTCCTCCGCATTATTACATGTAATTTGAATTTGATCTAATGCTTTGTTGTTGGTTTCCAAATAATAAATTTTTAGCGCATACGTATATTTCGGAATTCACGCGTGATGAATAGCCATTGAATTCAATATATCAGACCCTGGTGATAGTGACTGATTAAAAATTTTATAATATCTATTTATCTAATAAGATTAATGAAAAATATCTGAGTATAATAATACAAATGTAAATCATTTAAAAAAAACAGTTAAAACTTGCTGTAATTTTGTTCCGTGAAAATTAAGACATACGACGAACGACCTATAGAGGACATACTGTATAAATATTATTCGAAAACAGTAAGGTTTCGATACAAGATGTGGTGTCGTGTCAGGTTTTGCATGTTCAACCAGAATTGGTTTCAACCAAATTGTTTCCTTGAGTTCTTTGTGGGGTCATGCCTCAACATCAACCATCACCTATTTCCAAAATATTTACATGCCAGTTTTGTTTGTGGGCCCACTGTGATACTTTGTATCACAGTTTTTCTTGTATAGATCTAGATCTACGAATAATATTCTTAATGTTCATCAGTACGTATTTTTATAGACATATATCTAAATCCAAATTATTAATATTTATTTTTTGCGTGTCGGTGGATTATCGAATTATGATGGTGGACTATATATATCGACACGCAGTGAAATTATCAAAATATGTTTTCCGGATTAACCGAGCGTAATGAACGCCGGAATCCATATGACGTCATGCTTACGATGCTTTCTGAAGACGTTTTTCCGCGATTTCGACATTTCATTGAAATGAACTCAACAAAAGTAAAGTTTCAGACATAAAATAAACAGTAAAATTGTTAGTATTGATGTCATATCACGATAATTTCACTGGTGAACACCAAAAGTAGTTGTTTCACTCGTGGCTGCGCTCACTTTTGGTGCCCACTCGGTGAAATAACATGTAGAGTGTATTCGGGTGTACCCGGCCACCTAAGCATAAATCGATTTTGCAATGCTACAGTGATGATAAATTTGACTTTGATCCGACTTTTATACAAACCAACATTCTGGTTCCCACATCGCTTCTAAAAAGATTCAACACTATGCATAAGGAACGGTAGACTGGCATCAGTGGTTAGAGTCATTACCTCGTCTTTTCTGGACATTTTACAACATCTTCACAATTTCTCCTTCCCTTGACTCTAATGATGAGATGAGCTTTGATTGAGACAAATGTTTGATAGAGATATTTTTCTTAAAGAAAATAAGACTTCAGAGAAAAAACGCCTCTCAATCTCAACAGACTTTTATAAGTCTAAAGGAACGGGAAACCAAGACATTTTCAATACACATATCAGAGGCCCTACTCGGCATGGTCGTATGTACTCGGACACTTTGTCGGGTTTACTCGGCCAATGATTACTGGTCTAAATATACTGCTCTGTTTTCATCATAGGGTATGCTATACACAACTAATGGATAGCACTGGAATTGCAATATTGAAACATAGCATAGAGCATATCAAAATAGCTTCGCCGCGCAAAAAAAGAGGAAAAGAGAACATAAGTTTAAAATTTGAAAAATTGAAAAAAGACATCACAAACAATTGACAAAATAGAGACATACGGTAAATTGTATTTTGTTTTCTGTTGATTTCTGAATAAAAATTTACATAGCGCTAGACTATACGCCTACTGTGTTGTTAATAGAGATCTAGATCTATTTCATTTCACCAGTTACTTAATTAAATAAGTAATTTATTTATGTCAAAATATCTTCAATTAAACATTCTGAAGAAAGGTTCATTTCAATGTGGTTCTGCTCAATAATGCAAAAGGTTGCATATTAAGATGAAGCATAATACGTGCGATGTTACTAAGCAGTAATTGCATCCGAATTAAAGAGCCTCAAAGTTTCATCCGATATTGTTTGCTTTTTATGCACTTTTTAAAGAGATCCTACTTTTTCTCATACTAAAACAAACAAAAATTGATTTTCGAAATTTGTTTAGATAAAATAATCAGTTTAGAAAGTGTGCAATTCGAAAATGCGCACTTCGGGGGATTAGAGCGTGCATAGTTACTAAGTTTGCACTGATTACATGTGTGTATAAACCACTGAGCATCACTTATAGTAATGGATGCGTTTGGTAATTGTAAAGGTAAAACTAATTTTAGTATACATATATGGCCGAGTTGATACGAACATGGAGAGTTTTGTCGGGTCAACCCGGCCACCCAACAATCACATGTTTACGCATTGAAAACACTATCCAAGTGAAAGAAATATGACCGTTATTCATGTACAAACTTTAATACACTGAAAAACGTACTGCTAGAACAATGTGCGTGAAGTTAGCTGCCAGTTGCCAGTTGCCGGTTGCCAATTCAATGCCAATTCAATTGGCAACTGGCAGCCAACTTCACACTCTTGTTGCCAATTCGTCTTCACTTGCAAATATTAACTAAAAACAAAATTGTTAAACCACGCGAATTGGCAACTGGAAGCCAGATGCCAATTCGATATTTATATAAAATCTTAATAAAAGTTGAATTGGCAACTGGCAACTGGCAACCAACTTCATATTCCAGATGCCAATTCAACTTTCACTTGCAAATAGCCAATTCGTTCAATCTAACGAATTGGCAACTGGCAATTGGCAGTCAGATGCCAATTCGATTTTTATGTAAAAATTTTAATAAAAGTTGAATTGGCAACTGGCAACTGGCAACCAGATGCCAATTCGTTCAACCTCGCGAACTGGCAACTGGCAACAGGAAGCCAGATGCCAATTCGATTTTTATGTAAAAATCTTAATAAAAGTTGAATTGGCAACTGGCAACTGGCAACCAACTTCATATTCCAGATGCCAATTCAACTTTCACTTGCAAATAGCCAATTCGTTCAACCTAACGAATTGGCAACTGGCAATTGGCAGTCAGATGCCAATTCGATTTTTATGTAAAAATTTTAATAAAAGTTGAATTGGCAACTGGCAACTGCAACTGGAACCAGATGCCAATTTGTTCAAACTCGTAATAGTTGAACTGGCAACTGGCAACTGGCAAAACAATGCCAATTCACTGCCAATGACCAATTCGATTTTTACTGTAAAAATCTTAATTTAGAATCTTAATAAAAAGTTGAATTGGCAACTGGCAACTGGCAACCAACTTCATATTCCAGATGCCAATTCAACTTTCACTTGCCAAAAATAGCCAATTCGTTCAAACTCACGAATTGGCAACTGGCAGCCAGATGCCAATTCGATTTTATGTAAAAATCTTAATAAAAGTTGAATTGGCAACTGGCAACACTGCAATTAACTTCCTTGCAAAAGCCAGATGCCAATTCGATTTTTATGTAAAATTTTTAATAAAACTTTCAATTGGCCTGGTTCAACCCGTGGCAACTGGCAGCCAGATGCCAATTCGACTTCTGTAATGTAAAAAAAAGCGAATTGGCAACTAACAAGTTCAATTGGCAACTGGCAACTGCCAGATGCCAATTCGATTTTTATGTAAAAATCTTAATAAAAATTTGGCAATTGGCAATTTGCAAGGAGGTGAACGAATTGGCTATTTGCAAGTGAAAGTTGAATTGGCATCTGGAATATGAAGTTGGTTGCCAGTTGCCAGTTGCCAATTCAACTTTTATTAAGATTTTTACATAAAAATCGAATTGGCATCTGGTTGCCAGTTGCCAGTTGCCAATTAATTTTTTATTAAGATTTTTACATAAAAATAGAATTGGCATCTGACTGCCAGTTGCCAGTTGCCAATTCGCGAGGTTGAACGAATTGGCATCTTGCTGCCAATTGCCAGTTGCCAATTCGCTTTTTATTCACAATTACTGACAGAAGTCGAATTGGCATCTGGCTGCCAGTTGCCAGTTGCCAATTTATGAGGTTGAACGAATTGGCTATTTGCAAGTGAAAGTTGAATTAGCATCTGGAATATGAAGTTGGTTGCCAGTTGCCAGTTGCCAATTCAACTTTTATTAAGATTTTTACATAAAAATCGAATTGGCATCTGGCTGCCAGTTGCCAATGCAACTTTTATTAAGATTTTTACATAAAAATCGAATTGGCATCTGGTTGCCAGTTGCCAATTCAACTTTTATTAAGATTTTTACATAAAAATCGAATTGGCATCTGGCTGCCAGTTGCCAATTCGCGAAGTTGAACAAATTGGCATCTGGCTGCCAATTGCCAGTTGCCTATTCACTTTTTAATCAAAAGCACAGTCAGAGGTCGAATTGTCATCTGGCTGCCAGTTGCCAATTTGTGAGTTTGAACGAATTTGTTATTTGCAAGTGAAAGTTGAATTGGCATATGGAATATGAAGTTGGTTGCCAGTTGCCAGTTGCCAATTCAACTTTTATTAAGATTTTTACATAAAAATCGAATTGGCATCTGGCTGCCAGTTGCAAATTCGCGAGGTTGAACGAATTGGCATCTGGTTGCCAGTTGCCAGTTGCCAATTCAACTTTTATTAAGATTTTTACATAAAAATCGAATTGGCATCTGGCTGCCAGTTGCCAGTTGCCAATTCGCGAGGTTGAACAAATTGGCATCTGGTTGCCAGTTGCCAGTTGCCAATTCAACTTTTATTAAGATTTTTACATAAAAGTCGAATTGGCATCTGGCTGCCAGTTGCCAGTTGCCAATTCGCGAGGTTGAACAAATTAGCATCTGGTTGCCAGTTGCCAGTTGCCAATTCAACTTTTAGTAAGATTTTTACATAAAAATCGAATTGGCATCTGGCTGCCAATTGCCAGTTGCCAATTCGTTAGGTTAAAAGAAATTGGCTATTTGCAAGTGAAAGTTGAATTGGCATCTGGAATATGAAGTTGGTTGCCAGTTGCCAGTTGCCAATTCAACTTTTAATAAGATTTTTATATAAAAATCGAATTGGCATCTGGCTGCCAGTTGCCAGTTGCCAATTCGCGTGGTTTAACAATTTTGATTTTGGTTAATATTTGCAAGTGAAGACGAATTGGCAACAAGAGTGTGAAGTTGGCTGCCAGTTGCCAATTGAATTGGCATTGAATTGGCAACCGGCAACTGGCAACTGGCAGCTAACTTCACGCACATGCTAGAACATACGTATAATCTTAGCTCTCACACGTGGTAAAGATAAGAATTCTGTAATTAACTGACTGCTTTTCAGTGATGCGAGGTAAATATCTTCGTGTAGGTTTCAATAGTGTTTTCATGAATTTTTTTAGACACGGCCGAGTATTACCGACGGCCGACTTCACCCGATGTCACTCTATATCGAGATCTTACATCGAAACCAACAATTATCCTCTATTTATTTTATGTGTTTCGGTGGATTATCGAATTATGATGGTGGACTTTATATATCGACAAACTCTCTGTGATAGTTATCAAAATATTCTACCCGGAATAAGATCTAAATGTATACTGAGCGTAATTAATGCCGGAAACAGTCAAACAACGACGATGACGTCGTTAAAATGACGTCATGTGTGCTTTCTGGTGATGTTTTCGGCGATTTTCGAAATTTATTAAAAACCAAGTTAACAAAAGTATTGTTACAGGCATAATTTAAACGGAAAAATTGTCGGTATCGATGTAAATCATATTTTGATATAACACCTAAACCAACAATTATCCTCTTTATCTTTAGACTACTTGTTCCAATAAACATCCGACACTAAAAATTCAAAAATGTTTACCTCACCCAACAAGTCATTTAGATCTACATGGGTTTTGGACACCTAGTTACTCCAGACACATGTTGTTGCTCTACAGTACAAAATTGTGATGATGTATTTGGCTTAAAAATGGCCTTCGCTAGATACTGGCATTGTGACTAAAGCTCATGTAGCGATCGGCAGGCTATTAGACTTTGATATATATCTTTTTTGAGGTGTATAATAGCGTAAGCAGGGATAAAAACATTTTCAGCCTGGTGGCCAACTGGACCATTAACTATTGAATCATGGTGGCTCAGAGAAAAATGTGGTGGTCCAACTATTTCAATAATACAATTACGCAAATTATATCGGAAAATGTTTATTATGTTATAGAATCTACAACAAGCATACATGTACTTAATTAATTAACATTTATTTTCACAGGTACTGTCACACTACAATGACTTTGAACAATTCAACAGTCTCTGTTACAATCCAATGGATAATACTACACCCTCTTATAAAACAGAATCAAGGTCAGAGTCAGAACTGTCAGTTTCATCATCAGATGAATAGTATTTCTCATGGCATCCTTCAGATGACATCGGTCCTGTTGAGTAAGAGTAGTAAACATTTGCAAATGTTTGTGTGCCTGCTTCTTGAGGGTTGATATGGTCAGTTTGACATTCTACTCCAACAGTTTTAGAAGGCTGGTTTAGCCTCTTCTTGTACTACCAAGAACTCAGCTGGGTTTCTCACTGACTTGTCATTGAAGTTCATTCTTCTTGTATTTCCATCACTATGCCAAAAATAAATAGCATCTCTGGAGTCAAAGTTCTCAACATTTGGGGCATGTAACTTTGTAATTTAGAGGTCATTCAAACTACTCTGGCTTAACTTAGTTCTGATTTTGGTTTTTACAAGTTTCATCATGGAAAATCCCCTTTCAGCTTCAGCACTACTAGGACTCATAGTCATGATAAGATCCATAATATCTAAAATGTTCCTATACTGGTGTCCATACACTTCATTGACTTCTTTCTATGAATCAAATTTGACCATACTGAAATGTAAAAAAGACATTATGTTAATTATTATTATCGACGAAGGGACTTTCTCAATTATTGTTGTCATTTAATTATCATGGTCAATGAGATATAATTACCTAGGGCCATGGGATTGAGTATTGCGATAGAACTAGTGGCGGAAGGAGTGTAGTCATCTTTTTATGAAGTTGTTGAAAACATTTTATTGTTGACATTGTACATGAGAAAACGGACGTATGTTCAGTTCAAAATGTTCTTAATCTGCTTATAGCCGTGTTCTTGCAGTCGCGTGAGTATGATGGACATTATGCGTAAATAGTCGTCAAACGAGTAAGTATAGCGATTATGAATTAACGACGGCAGACACCAAAATTGCGTAATACTCTCTGCAGAGACAAAAAAGTGCATAATAATATTTTTTCGGCCATATAGTCACTGTCACCGGCACAACAATTTACAGTGGGAATAGCTGCAATGATAACTTGTAAAATAAAGTACAGAGTCCTTGTTTTTGCCTTGGAAATGACGTAAGAATAACGGGAGTCGATCGTTTTGCATTTGTAAACATCGATCGTTGCAGACAATGTTCAAGCAAACAGGCTAAGTATGGCACCTACGAGCCGATTAAAGATTATATATTTCTTCACCTGATAAAAGTACTCAAAGATTTCAAAGTATGCTACAAGCCTACTTACACGTCAAAATATGGCCCTACTTTCATTTTCAAACAACACAGATACCGGTTCGTCGCTTAACCCTCTGAAGAAACGGTGCTACGTTCACCCCCCTGTGTGTCCTTCCTTATATCCACCACCAGTAACTAATGTGTCATTATTGTACAAAGTTTTAACCTAACAGTGGTAATCCTGTCCCTGTTTTGAGTTTATTCTTGTCACATGCTTAAAAAAGCATTATGTAAAAAGCACCTAACTCATTGTTTTTTTACCATTTTCAAAGTGAAGGAGTGCAGTATTAAATAAGAAGAAGAAGAGTTAAAGTATCATTTAATCTCTCATGGTCTCAACACGTAAACAAAGTGACTCGTAAACCAAGCCATAGTTTAGGACTTTTTTAAAAAGAAATTTACATTCTGCCAAGAAAAAAAAAACACACAAGGAATTAAGCAACATATATAATACTATTGATAGTTTAGTTTTTAGTTTGATACTATTTATTTGTTCAATGTACAAATACGCTTATAACATTTGGACAGAAATATATTAAATACATTTAACAAATGGATTGAGCCTGTAGTTATAGCAACATCAGTAAACGGCCATCTCAAAAATTAACGGCCCTCTCAAAAGAATAGTTTTTCATATGGGATCCTTACACCCAGAAACATAAACATGTAGATAAATAGAAAAAAAACATTCAAAAGCAATCTGCTCGTTATGTAACCAAAACATATATCATGACCCCTGGCACAAAACACTGTAACTAATATTATTGAACACCTTAGAAAGTAGACGGAAAATCATTAGACTTCTGTTTTATAAAATCGTAATTTACTAAACAGTCATGTTGGTTATAAATTCAACACAGTACATTACACCATGCACAAAACAACCAGACATTTCTATCATCTTGAATACCATATTTTAACAACATCATTCGCCTATTACAAAATTTTCATATATGCCAAGAACAGTCCTACAATGAAACACACTTCAATCGCATGTATAGATCTCCGGATATAAGCCATGAACCCATAGTTCTGATCACACTTGCCTTTATCAGGTTTTTAACCCTTCTGTTAGACTGGCATCAGTCGTTAGAGTCATTACTCATGTCTTTTCTGGACATTTTATAACATCTTCACAATTTCTTGCCTTGAGATGAGCTTTGACTGAGACAAATTTTTGATGGAGATATCATTCTTAAAAGAAAAGATTTCAGGAGAAAATGGACCTCTCAATCTCAACATACTTTTATAAGTCTACCCTACTGTTTACTAACCTATTATTCAACACAAATACATAGCCTAAACAGGGCTTTACACGTGTAAGTTAGTTTTTTATCACACTACCAGTGTCCTTGGTGGACTGAGTAGCTGGGAAGGCATGGTACCCTCGATCCACGCATGGCCACAATACTTCAGTCATTCTTAAAGAAGAAGTCATGACCTATCAGGGCACCGGAAGCTCAAACTCAAACTGGATACGAAGTTGTTGTTTTTTTTTGTCCATTTGACATATATTTTCACTGTTTCCATAATAGCACTTTCGAGTGTTATTTAGTCTAGTACACTCTATCACTGTCATACCTCTCAGTCATACATATTTCCGAATAACACATCTCTAAAAGCCACAACACACTATGTTAAACTTGTATGTCTCTATTTGTAACAATCCGGGTAAAATTTAGACCTATCCGGTGCCACGGTTTATTTTCCCGGGGTTTCATGAATTGAACGTAGGTGCCGTTCCTACGAATTTCATCAGAACCTTGGACGACATATAAGATTTAAACAATCAAAATAATACCATCAGAATAATTGTCAGTTTGCAACATCACTGCATAATAAATTTTAAATACACACTTAAACTATCAAATTTCTCAATAAAAGTATGTGAGAATGTAACTTTGTACATACAGGGGACGTATATATAATACATCCTGTTACATATAACAATAAATTACGACTGTATTTCAATGGTATTGCTTGGATTTCAGATCTGGTAAGTTTATTTTATGCTAATTTAACTGAAATAAAAAAGATCTGATTGTCCAAAATAGGAAATCTAACACAAACTGTATGTGTTGTTAAAGGATAAATAATCTTGAGAATATCTAGAGAAGACACTTATGTTTAACCTGAAGTATTTGCACCTTTTTCTCCTTAACATTGCATGACAAAAAAGTTACTGTTGGAGAAAGCTAAGTTTGGCGGCCCGGATCGGACACCAAATCTTTGTCCGATTGTTTTTATTTCCTATTTTCCTCTGTAGACTGAATTTCTCCTATTTTTGTTCTTCTTCTGTTTTCTTTCTTTACCTGTATTTCTACTATTGCTCTTTGAAATTCAGTCTGCATTTCTCCCATACTCGTACGTACGTGCCTAGCAAATGTCTAAAATGTTATAGATATGTATAGAGCATTCTATCAAATTTCCTTCATTGCCTCTATTTCTCATCGAAGTTTTTAAAATACTCTATACCCAGAGCTTATATGTATGATGCGTAGAATTATCTAGTGGGTCTCTATCAAGATTATTAAAATTATGCCCTGTGTGAAAATTGGCCCCTTCCGGGAGTTATGTGTTTTACACAGACATATATCAAAACTTTTTTTAAAAATCTTCTTGTCAGAAACTTTAAATCGATCTATTAATAATATTTGATGTTAAGCATTGTGTGGTGGCCCGTAGACAATACCAAACACCTAAGTTTTAGGGCTTGGGTTTCGAAAATATTTTTTTAAAGTTTTTCCTTTACCGAATGACCCCCAGGCATGGTCAATTTGGACCATTGGGGCATTATTTTAACAAACTTGGTAGAGGTCCACTAGACAATGATTTAGACTTACTATCTCAGCTCTAGGCCTTGTCGTTTCGTAGAAGAATTTAAAGTTATTTCTATATAAGTCTATATGAAAATCAGTGACCCCTTGGTGTGATCAATTTTGACCCCAGTGGTAAAATTTGAACAAACTTTGAAGATTTGTTTGAATAATCTTGGTAAAGTTCTACAAGGCAATGCCTCATGCCAAATATCTAAACTTTAGACTTTGCGTTTTTAGAGAAGACGCGTTTATATGTTTTTCCTATTTGCTGTTTACTTTGTATCTGAGCTCTAAGCCTTATGGTTTTTGAGCTGACGATTTTTATTTTTTTCCTATAATAAGCCTATGTAAAATCAGGTGACCCCAGGCGGGGTGAATTTTGATTAGGGGCTCATTATTTGAGCAATATTGTTAGAGGTAAACTAGACAATGCTATAGATTTGTGTGGTTTCAGAGAAGAAGATTTCTTAGAATTTTTCCTGTATAAGCCTATGTAAAATCAAGTGACCTTTGACCCGGGAGTCATAATTTGAACAATCGAGGTAGAAGTTCACTAGGAAATGCTACATCATGAATATCTAAGCTTTAGACCTTGCGGTTTCAGAACATGTTTTTAAAGAGTCCCTGTTTGTTGCCATAGGACCCCGAGTCTGCATGGCATAGAATTCATTGAACAAAATTGGGAAAGTTTCATACAAGGAACATCCCTGCCAAGTTTCATGACCGAGTGAATTCAGAGGAGATGTCGTTTGAAGCAAAATATTGACGAACGGACGGACGACAGCCAATCATCGATCAGGTGAGCTCAAAACCAATGGTAAAGTCAAGTGATTCCAACTGATTAGGCCAACCTCACATTTGGCTTAATTTGGTCTTTATCTGGCAAGGGAGTTAATTCTTTAATTACTTTAGACTCCAACTGTCAAGGACTTGTCTTGCAAAATGACTTTGACAGTGAATTCAAATAATCAGTTTTGATATACAGTAGCACATGTACCTCAAAGCTTTGCTAAGTTTGTGGAGAGATTATGCATGTTACTTAATTGATTAAGGACTCTTCAATAAGAAAACAGAACTACATAATATCCTGTATGAAAAAAAAACATCCACATCTTTTGCTTTCAAGAGACTCACTTTTCGAAGGTTATGAGTGCTTTCGTTGCAATTGGCCAGGTGTCAATCAAGTTGACTTTCTAAACCAATAAAAATCGACTTTACCTACGACAAATAAGCACATGGAAACGGTTTGAATGGTTCTTTGTAAAAAATCCGACATCAAAAAGGGGGGGGGTTATAGCACCTGGGCGTCAATTGGTTAGAGAGAGCAAAAGGAGGAATCCATACACTGGTAAGACACAATACCGATGCAGTGCAAACCAGTACGCACATGGATGACTCAGAATATCAGATTTTGAACCTTAGACTGAGCGGCAAGGTGATGAATGTTGTCAAACTGTACTCACTCCCCAAACGACAAACTTCTGTCATGGATTTCCATCAATGTTGAGGACAACAACTTTTTTGTCATAGGTGACTTTAACAGCGACTATCAGAGTTGGGGATATGACAATATAGACAAAGTTGAAGAAGAGACTGAAGTCAGGCAAGATGAAAACAAACTGATTCTGATTGATGACTAATGATCAATTAACCTTAAACTCTAGACAACTTCTGCTCCTAATTTGGTTTCTGCACAAGAGACATACACAGTCATGTCTCAAGTGAAGTAGGTGAATAACATGGAGGCAGAAACCATCGCCCTGTACAAAAGCAGAGAAGAGCCAAGCTTACTCGATGAAACTGCAAAGAGGCCAAATGGAGTTCATAAGAGGAACTTACTGGAAGATCTTCAAGATAAGTTATCAGAAGCGAGGCGCGAGGTCGAAACACTCCCCATACAAGTTTACAACATAAAGATTCAGCTGATGTAATTACCCTGAATAAGTTACAAAAAGCCCTGAAACAGATCGAAGCCAAAAGATAATCTGGTCCAGACGGCATCACAAATGATATGCTTATCCAGAAGGCTGGTACCATCAAGATTAGCGGCATTCTTCTGGCAGAAGTGAAAGAGTCTACATATTTTGGTATTATCATCGACAAGAGCCTTACATGGAAACCCTACATAAAAAAGCTGAACATAGGGCCCGTCGAAAGAAGCGATACTACTAACGTTAGCTGGTACTAACTGGGGTGCAAATGAGAGGATACTAAAAACAGTATACTTGGGGACAGTTAGTATAGGCCCCATCTTGAATATGGCTTGAATATGGCTCTGCAGGTTGAATTACAGCTGCAAGAACAAATCAGCAAGTATTGGCTAAGGTCCCGAACCAAGCCTTACGAATCATTACTATAGAAAAACTTTATTTGGGGATAACAAGAAAACCAAGGAACCGATCGAAAAATCCTTTAAATTTGGGAAGGTCACTTTTTCATAGATTAGCAAACAGGTATTTATTTTTAGCTGTGTTGTCCAAAAGTACCTTTTCCAGGCCAAAGTTGAGTTTCTCATTGGGATGGGACAGACTTTAGAGCAATGGGTACAACTCTATTCAAGGCAATGGAAACAGTCACTAATATTCCACCACTTGGTAAAAGAAGGGCGGCTCAAGCAAGTACCAGTTTTTGCCAGACTACCAAATGAGGACAAAGCTTTGGGCCCCAACAAAAATTACCTGAAAAGAGGGATTTTATCCATGAATCCAAGATGACAAAAGCAAGCACTGCCTATCTTGGACCAGTAACTACTCCTCTGGACCTGTCGGAACTGCCAGAGTCATGGAAGTATGACTTGTAAAACATAAGTATCCATGCACTCGGGTGTGGAAGATGAAAATATCAAACAATCCATGCCACAAGCCATGATCTAAGAAGATTATCCATCAGGGATTGACCTCATCTGTACACAGACGACTCTGCTACAGCTGCTATACAAGACAGTTTGTAAACAAACTGATGACAGCCCTTTTTGACTCTTGAATAGTTTTCATTGTCTGTATGCTGGCTTTCTACTTCTGTCTCATTGTTGATAGTATACTTGCCTGCTCGTAAACAAACTGTCTCTGACATACAAGTCGTGTACATGATTAATATACCAGCACCGCCATCTTGCATAGCATCTGTTACAGAGACGTCTGTGTGCACAAGGGTCCATGTCTCTGATTGATAGTCTTCCGAGATAATGGCTTGTGTCATTGAAATTGTCATATTTTCATATGAAAACCAGGTACTATAATACAGATAATGTTTGACAGGTCATACTTCCTGGCAGTTACATTCATTTTTTAACCGAGTGGTGGAATTAAAGTGACTTTATTTCCTTTATTGGAGATGTTTGCATCCTTCCAGTTATGATTCTTAAGGTCTAGTTCTTGGACTCATCGATCACTTACTGAATTGTCTGCCGCCGTCATCCAAGGTGCGGAGCCATATTCGATATGGGGTCTTATCATTTAGCCGTAGCAGAAGCAAAAATCGTTAAGCCGGCAGTGACAGTAACTAGCAGCAGTAGTAGCAAAAACATGAACTCGAAGAACCAGAAGTTAGCAATAGCAGTAGCAAAAATCGAGTTGATGACAGTAACAGTAGCTAGCAGTAGCAGTAGCTAAAACGTATAGTTACAGTAGCAAAAGCAAAAACGCGAAGCTGGCAGCACAAGTAGTTAGCAATCGCAGTAGCAAAAACATGAGGTTGGCAATAGCAGTAGCAAAAACGTGAGGCTGGCAGTAGCAGTAACAAAAACGTGAGGTTGGCAGTAGCAGTAGCAAAAACGTGAGGTAAGCAGTAGCAGTAGCAAAAACGTGATGTTGGCAGAAGCAGTTGTTGGCGGTAGCTGTGCAGTAGCCGTAGCAAAAATGTGAAGCTGGCAGCAAAAACTGTGAAAAAGCAGTAGCAGTACCTGGCAGTGCCAGTAGTTGGCAGTAGCAGAGGCAAAACTGGTTTTCTATATGAAGATTGTTTTGCAAGCTCCTGAAAGTGTTGTAGGTAAGTGTAAACTGATCGGAACATGTTTAGGATGTCTATGGAAGGAAAAACCTGTTTGGAACTGCCTCCTGAAAGTCTCATAGTCGTCCCGAAGTTTTGCAGATCTGAACAAATGCTTTGAGACGGTTAATGAATGTTTATAAGAGAAAGAATTCGGTAACTGGCAGAAGCAGTCGCAAAATCGTGAAGTTTGCAGTAGCAGTAGCTGACGGTATCAAAATCGTGAAGTTGGAAGTACTATAGCAGTAGTTGGCAGTTTCAAAAACGTGACATTGGCAGTAGCAGTAGCTGGCAGTAGCAAAATCAAGATGCTGGAAGTAGTACGTAAACCGCCTGTCAACGGTCAGATCTAAATTACATGTATATATAGCTTCTTCCTTTAGAGTCACAGGAATGCCGCTAATCTTGATGCCTGTGTGGCAGTGTGAACAGCGATGTACAAGACGTTTCTTTGTTTACTAAGACAGTGATTAGGAATGAAGTTTTGACAAAGAAGCACACGTCATTGACTAGTACCTTTCATCTCGTTACTGTATTCATCCGGTACTTGTATTCTTTCAACTAATTCCTTCACATATCTATCTTGACTTCCATGGAACCTAGCTTCGGTGAGTTTGACTGTAGTTATGGTATGGTAAACCTGTCCCCTTTCCGTCAGTACTTAAGACGGTAGTCAATGCTACAGGATAGGCTGAATATTTCGACTTATTTCTTGATTCACAAACAACCGTCTATACTGTGGACCACCAATGTAGTGTTCCTAGTATTAAAACAGTTGTCGAAACTGCTGTACCGATTTGTATACGTTATAGTTTGGTTGATGAAGTAACTTACTCCTCTACATGCAGTGATATAATTAAATATGTTCCATTGTTGTTTGCAGTGCGGATGGGTATGCTGTTGATGAAACCATGTCGTTCTCCCAGCGGGTATGATTCTAATCTCCTTATCCATGAACTGGGTATTAGACAACAGTCTTTGGAATTTGGTGCAATATACAA